>CM030832.1:40230911-40565911 GCA_018105865.1 Metaphire vulgaris | reverse complement strand
CCGGTATATGCATATATATATATATATATATATATATATATAAGCAAATTATATGTCTACTTGGTCAAAGGATAGAATGCGAAGGGAAGCCTGGAATAGTTTTCAATCTTCATTGGCCGATTCCATGAAAAATGGGAGGCGCAAAATCTTAAGATTTTGTTGGCGATCCAGCTCTATACTGCTGCTGACAGCGCAAGGGTCTAAAGCAGTTCTTCAACAGGAAACCGACCGATGGACTGCAGTGGAGAACATGCAACTTCAAGAACACAGCATTTCTTTGCTGTGTTTATCGTCGTATACGGAACCCAATGCATTGAAAAGACAGAAAACAAATAATAACGTGCTCTTGTCGGGCAGTCTTGAAGGGAGCGTCATAGCCAAGTGATGTCATAGGCCTTGTATCCAATTTAGGCCTATGTATTTAGTGTCACTAGGTCCATCAAAAGCAAATGCAAATATTCTGAAACACTGTGTATTTTGTTGCATGTGTTTCACTAATGATACTTTACATTCTAAAGAACTTTCAAATTAGACCCTATATACTTTCATTATTAAGTTGCAATATACAGAATATCGATAGCCTGCGCCTCAACCGCGTTCAATTAATATTATTTTTATACAGTCATCATCATCATCATCCAGCTCCATGGGTGCTGTACCCGTAGGTGTCGACAGCCTGATTCACAATTTGTTTCCATCTTTCTCGGTCCTGCGTCGTTCTGACCAGTGTGTGCAGCTCCGCGTTCCTCCATTCTTCAATGTCATCCAACCACTCTCTTCTCGGTCTCCCTCTTCGACTTTCTCCATCCATTGTTTTCAGCATGATCGTCTTCACCAGTCTATTGTCTTTCATCCTGCATATGTGCCCAAAGAAGTTGATGTTTTTATACAGTACATACCTATAAATATGAAGATAAATCAATCAATAAACTTCTATGGCGCTACTATCACAATGCCAAGGGCATCATCCGATGGCGCACCAAATCCAAATAGAATTAGAGCCAGTTCAATCCGGAAGTTAATAATATATATATATAGTGCTTTAATAGAAAGCGTATCGCAAGAGCAACGAAGATGTCAGTTAAAAAGTAATTGTTCGAAAAGAGAAGTAGTTTAATTTCCTTTTGACGACTGGACTGCAGCAGAGTCAATCTCCCGTCGCAACTCACAAGTAGCGGCTATGAATGAGCACAGAGCCTCTGACGTTCTTAGTATTATAAAGACAATTCTACACATGAATAAGTGACATTTATAAAGACAGAAGTTATGGACAATTATTAGTGTCTACATTAATATGCAAATATAACATATATATACAGTTATACACTATATATATATATATATATATATATATATATATATATATATATATATATATATATAGGCCTGTGTGAGTATAAACAGTGCAAATAAATATATAATCGCGTGTGCTTACTAGAGATGTGCGGGTATACAGCAAAATGCATACCCTACCCGTACCCGTGAAAAAACTTTTTTACCCTACCCTACCCGTACCCGCTAGCGCTATACCCTACCCTCCCCTTACCCGTAAGCTGTGTACCCGTACCCGTACCCGTACCCGACTTTGCTTGGAATTTGGAGTTTTTTAGATTTGGAATTTTGGACCCGTACCCGCGGGTGCGTTTACGGGTACAAGTACTACAAGGACCTGTACATGGACCCGTGAACCCGTATCCGTTCCTAGAGACTATAGAGAGGCAACAGTGAAATTGGGGCTACGAAATTGGGATAACTATTCATTGTAAATAGCACGCATGTTTAGATTAGGACAGATCTAGTACTTAGGAATCAGGATAATCAGTCAGCTAGCCTAAGCCGACATGAATGGGCTTGTTTAAAATATTTAGTAGATATCATTTATCTATGAGCAGGCATTAGAGCTCAAGTTAAACCACAAAACTTTATCAGAAGAACTTTCTCGGTCAAAGAGTCCTTGGATGAGTCAGAGGACGCCATTATAGATTTATTACTGAAGATGTCAGATTACGTCATCTGTATTTCCTTTATGTTTTCAGTAAGTAAAATGCATGCTGTCTGACAAACTGAACGCGATGTACAAGTTATACTAATACACTTTACTCAATATTATTTTTCTATTATTGCATTGCTAATTTGCTATAGTAGTGAGAAATGAAAATATAACTTTTCGGGTAAAACGGGTATACCCGTACCCGTAGCCGCTATACCCGTACCCGTAGCGCTGTACCCGTACCCGACCCGTACCCGTAAAATGTGTACCCTACCCTACCCGTACCCGCGGGTACGGGTACGGGTAGGGTATACCCGCGGGTACGGGTATACCCGCACATCCCTAGTGCTTACCCTAAGAGACCGCGAATTTCATTTATAGCAAGAGAACATTGCAACAATAACGCAATATGCATAGGCCTATATTCGTTAATGCTGACAAACTAAATCCTTACAAATTGTAATACTCTTCTACTTATTTACACTTAACTAAGCTAATATATGTTTGAATTGATTCGTCTTTCTCACTGTCTATCTATACTGCAGTGCTTGAAGTGTATTCGATAAAGTATATATATATATATATATATATATATATATATATGCTGCTCTTCTCTCTAGAAAATTAATCCGTATGCGGGAATTATATATTTAATATAGCCATGCAGTGCAGAGTCAAATAGCATGTACAGTACATATATAAGCTTACTGATCATGCTAGCTGACTCTGCATCGCATTTTATATTAAATATATAATTCTCGCATACAGTTAATTTTCTAGACAGTTAGCAAATTATGTTTAAATTATCGTGAATATTATTGTTTTCTTCTAAGTGGCGTTTTACGCTCTTGTTAATTAGAGGAAGCGCATATGCCCATGGCTTCAAGCCGCCTAAGTCTTTTAACGGAGCATATATGCGGCGTCTACGAAAGTCGTTTTTAAGTTGATTGCTTTTAAAATGGTCGTCGTTCGCGTCTTTGTGTCTCAGGCAAACGCAGAGGTCCTTTGCTTTCGTTCGTCTAATTCCAATAAAATATTTAAACGACCGTCCTAATAAATAGAGCAACTGGTAACCAACCGACAACATCTATCGACATTTTCTAAAATACAAACTTCGGCGACTTTCTTCAAATAAACGTTTCATTCGAAACTGTATAAGAGCAGGAGTTCAAAGTATATATATATATATATCATATGTGTATATATATATATCATAAGTATGTATATGTGAATATATAAAATGCCCTTCATTGTCTAAGTTGCCGTTGTCCCGCTACTACAAAGTTCATATATGTTTAGGAGACGAAAGAAGTCGGTTCCATTGCTATTGTGCCTCTGTGCTCATTTGTCCATCTCTACAAACCATTTAGTCCATGTAAACATCCTCTATTCGAATTAAATAGCAGAACATCACAAAAATCGATATATGTATAGTCATGAACGTATATACGCATGTATGTATGTGTGTACTTATGCGCATATGTACGTATGTAAGTATATGCATGCATGCAGATATATATAGGCATGATTGTAGGTAGGCAGGTAGGTAGGTAGGTAGGTAGGCAGCTAGGTAGGCAGGTAGGTAGTATGTATGTGTGTGAAACCGAGGAGATAGAAGTTTCCGTTCTTTTACCTTTTGTATCACTTAATTGGACCTTAGGTTGGATATTCTTGTAGGATCATTTCGTTCGCATTTCTTGGCTCCGAGCTCGTCCATTGTATTCGGCGGTGGCGCCGTCGTAATTGGAGGCCATTGCATCTGCATAGGCAGTCCTATACTTGGGAGTTCGGGGGGCATAGGGGAGTCCCAGAGGAGTCCCTGACGGAGCCTCACTGCAAAGCAATTTAAATTAAAATCCGGAGCAGGTCTACTAAGACTAAGGCAATGGTGCCTTGTTCACTTGATAAACTCATCGGCTTTGAGCAAATCCGACGAGCGAATAGTTCGATAGAAGGACCCGAACGCTTCTCGCGTCTGCGCCAACCGAGTTAATCAGGTTCGAAAAAGACTGCTGCCATTTGGCTTCCATCTGACCTTTGGCCTCCACCTGCCCTTTGGCCTCCGCCTGACGTTTTGCCTTCACCTATATACCTGCAGGGCCGCTTTTAAGAGGGGAGCAAGAGGGGCATGTGCCCCGGGCCCCGCTTTAAAGGGGGCCCCCGAATTTCTTAACAGGATATGGCATCGACTCATACTATGCACTCTGTGAGTTGCTTGCGCCCGACAGTTTGAGGAGAGGCTGTAAAAGTCAACAGTTCCGAGGGGAGCGAGAAAATATGAATGAGAGAAAGAACTGTTTCCTGCATGAAAAGATAGATGATTGCTGTATGGAGCATTTCATGCGCCAATTAATAATTGAGAAGGACGTTTGCGCCACTTTCCCAAACACATGCAGAAGTTGCGTTGAAAATCTTCCTTTTTCTGATTGCATCGAACTGCACTGGTGAACGGTCTTTTTCAAAACTGGCGCTGGTAAAAAAATCTGTTGAGGTCAACAATGAGTCAAGACCGGCTCAATCACCTGGCACTACTGAGCCTGAACGCGAACATTCTGCGCGGCTTAGACTTCTCAGATGCTATTCAAGTTTTTGCTAGCCGTAAAGCTCGTAAAATGACCTTTACTGGCGTTGCAGATTCCTAAGTTACTAAACTTGAATAACATCTGAGAAGTCTGATAAAAACTTTGAAATTATAAGAATACTGCGACTACACCTTGCTTTTACTATACCGTTTGAAAAGTAGTCTGATGATACAATACACGTAGGCTACGTATACTGGTTTGACAAATTCAAGTTGCAAGAGCCTGAAAAGGGCCCCAATCTTAGGCATGCCCCGGGCCCCCAAAATGGTAAAAGCGGCCCTGCCTACCTGCCCTTTGGCCTTTTGTCAAGTGGCGAAGTTTGCATCTCTGCTTCGAATTAGTTTCCTATAGACGATTTCCATTATGCAATCAATTCCTTGGAAGGGAAATATGAAGGAAAAGCAACTAAAGGACGACCACGAAGAACATGGTTAGACGACATAAAAAGCTGGACTGGCATAGAAAATTATGGGGAAATGAAAAGATTAGCTGAAGACCGAGACAAATGGAGACAAATCGTGACTGCCAACCTTCGAATCGAAGATGGCACACCATGATGATGATGAATCAATGTGTACAAAACACGAATAAATGAAATTAGCAACGAAGTGATGCATATTTACATAATATGAGGCATAATTAAACATCTGGAATATACAAAAAGTGGTATGTGTGTATAGATCCTATGTACGACCTACTTGTTCGCAGTGTGAATGCGCAGCACATGGATGTGTGCACCTAATTTCATACGGAATAAGGCTTATCGCGTAAGACATTCTGTGACGTCATGCATCTAATTAAAATAAATAGGTCAAGCTGCGCTCAGCTGTTTATGCAAACGTGGACAGCGAAGAGGTAGCGAACATTAGCGAACATGGCGTCAAGCAGCGCGTTTTTCGAAATAAAGTTGTCAGAATTAGACGTTCCAGGAGCAAACTTCGCCGTAGTGATATTACATGCAATTCAGTATTTGAATTAAAACGTTGGCTCGAGTGCAGAGCATTGTTAACGACCGGGAAAAAGGATGAACTTGTGCAGATGTAAATGTAATGTCTAAATATAGCGCTAAGTAAAATGTGGTTATGCGGTTTTGTTCATCCTCTTAATTTGGGGCTGTCCATTAAATTATGTCAACAATTTTTGGACAATTTTTGACCCCCTCCCCCTTGTCAACAACTGTCAACTTTTCAGTTACCCCCCTATAATTACGTCAAAAACTTTTGATCCCCTCCCTCAAGATCAATGACAGGTCCCAATAACAAGGTTATTATTTTTGTGGTGATGACCATTTTTCCCTTTTTTGCTCATCGAGTGTCAAAATGTGGTGGTGATGACCTTTTTGCCATGCTTTTTCCGGTATTCTAAGCACTATGCATTGTAATAAATAGTATTCCATGAAATTTCCTAGTTTTTGATCTTTTAGTAAAAATTGAAATTGTTGACGTCAACTTCTCTTGACCGCCCCGTCCCCTGTCATTGCCTACATTCCTGAAGTTATCATCCGTTGCAGGTTGTTGGTATTGCAATGATAACAGCGTTTCGGCAATATCTAGTTTTTGACATTTTTCCAATATCGCTGGTCGTTCTTTTGCTGGTCTACGCCGTCGTTTGCGCCAGCTTTCAATTCGGACATTGGATATCGTGGCTGGTACAGAATACGGATTCATCTGAGTTGGCCCAGTTGGATCTAAGAAGTGCTTGTTGCAAATGCATGTCCATCTGGTAATGTTCCCGATAGTAAAGTTCTCTCGGCGACATGCTACAATCCACCTCTCTGCTTTTGCTCTGTCAGTCGACGGATCGGGGAACTGTATAAAACGAACGCCTTCTTTCAAACAAATTTCAGCTTTCCTACTGTCATTTGCACATGTTCCATAACAACAATATTTGAAGGGCATACTATTTTTTACGGAACTAAATAAACTTTATATAAATTTTAGCACTTCAAACAATACCGCTTGCATGCATTCGACTATCTAATGCCCACATTTGCATGCGCAGTGCGCGCGACCTAATTTAGGGCCGATTCTAAATTTAGATTCGCGATAAGCCTTATTAGTTACTGTCTTGTACTGACTGTCAGGTAATTAGAGTTAGCATACGGATGAAGATACTGTTGTGATGACGGTCCAGACGACTGCTGTGGATGATAGGGCTGGTGATGATGATGATGATGATGGTAGGGCTGAGAGGCAGCAGCTGCATCCATCCAATCCTTCGATTGACAATAGAACGGATGCTGGATGCAAGGAGAGTCGATGGACATCATGTTGTAGGCGTAGATGTCGGGGTCAGCGGCGGCGGCGGAAGCAGAGGCGGCCGCTGCCCTGGCGCCGTCGCCAGGTGTCGCTGTTTCTCCGATCGCTTCCGGAATGGGCGACAGCATCAGATTAGTGATTGAGAATGGATGCGTGAAGCCAGCGGCAGAGTCGGTCGGCAGCTGGTGCTGTGGTCCTCCGTTGGGACAATGGAACAGCTGAGCGTGGTTGTAGAAGGAAAACAAAGACCTCATCTCTGCTCCAGCGTATCCCATCGGCTGCTGAGGAGCAATGCGTTGATGCTGCTGATGGTGATGATGCTGAGAGAATTCGACAGTTTCGTGTTGATGATTCGTCGTCGTCATCCTGATGACGTCACCGGATGTCATTGGAAAGTTTCCATTGGAAGCGTTCATTAGACCGCGACAGTTGACTATTGGTTGAGTCTTTCCTTCGATTGGTTGTTGACCGAGTTCTGTCTGGATGGCGTCTGGAAAGCGCTGGAAATAGGGCGCCGGGAATTCCTTCAGTCTGTTTTCCTTAGGAGTGGTACAGGCGGCTGCTAGTGTTATTGTCTGATTTTCTTCTTCGGAGGAGGAGCAGCCGCCACCGATGCGCTTCTCTTCCTCCTCCTCCTCCTCCTCCTCGTCCTCGTCCTCGTCGTCGTCTGCTTTGCGTTTGTCGTTCCGTTGATCCGTTGTTTGTCCTCCGCTGGTGCTGCGGTTGTTTCGGTGACTGTTGGTGGCAGCGTAAGAGTCTATTGACGTTGAGTCGGCGTCAGCGATGGACTTCTGTTCGTGCGTCTGTCTCAGCAGCTGCTTCTTCTGGCATTTGAATCTCTTCTGTCTCCTCAGGTAACATCCGTTCTCGAACATGTTCCCTGAGTCCGGGTGGAGGGTCCAGTAGCTGCCCTTGCCCGGTCGATCGGCCGACCGAGGCACCTTCACGAAGCAGTCGTTGAAGGACAGACTGTGGCGGATGGAGTTCTGCCAGCGCTGCTGGTTCTGTCTGTAATAGGGAAAGAAGTTGACGATCATCTGGTAGATTTCGTTCAGAGTGACCATTTTGATCGGGGAGTTCTGAATGGCGAAAGTGATCAGACTGATGTAGGAGTAGGGAGGCTTGGCGTTGACGCAGCTCCGCCGGTTGTACGCCTTGTCAGCCGCCGCCGCTGCCGCCGCCGCCGCCGCCGGGGACAGGGCCCCTGCAGCTGGAGTGACGACCGTCTGGTAGAAGCAGCCTCCCTGTCGCGACTGAACTGCCATTGATGACGAAGCACACAGCCGAGTGGCCATGGTTAATGGCATCGAATGAGGACTCTGATAGCCACTGTTCAATGGGTACTGTTGAGACGAACTAATGCACCCGCTGCTGTGATACGACGACGGCGGCGGCGGCGGCGGCTGCGCTGTGGCTACGACGGCGGCGACGCCGATGTCTCGGTCGTAGACGGACGAAGAAATCGAACAGTAGACTGACCTTTGACCCAACATGGCCGTCAACTGAATTTCGTCAATAGATTAGCCTCCCTTTCGTGCTGAATTTTAGGCCTAAGTAACTTAACCTATCGTCGACTGCTGCTCATTTGCCTCCATCGGCCTCAGTAAGATCCTCGTCCACTGTCAACGTGGGTTCAGTTTCTCATCTCATCTCTTTGATTCTATCGCAGAGAAATTGCACTCTGATAACAACGGCGGCGGCGATCAGTTGTGGAGACCGAGTGACTGATATACAGCATATTGCGACGATTCACAGAAGATGCCTCAGAGGAACCGGTGCATTGACCGACGACGACGACGACGAAGAAGAAGAAGAAGAAGAAGAAGAGGAGGAGGAGGAGGAGGAGGAGGATGGGATGGCAGAGAAGGGCAGGGCAGGGCCACTCATCATATCCCTCGGCCGCTGCCGCTATTCTAAGCGGCCACAAGCTTCGTCTCTGCCTTTGATGACGGAAGCTCTGACAGCTGCCAATCACGCGCCTTCGGCTAGTAACTACAAGGCAGTGTAGGCGCATGGCTCCTCTCTAGCGTCTTCTAACCACGCCCATTATCTTGCTAAATAGCAAAACCGGAAGGCGATTTCATTCGTGATAACAAGGCATCAAAGAGGACGGAATGCGATGAGTGGGAAATGGAGAGAAGGAAAGAGGTGGAGTGTACATTACGGCATAGGCGCCTGAAATGTTAAAATTGCAGCTGCCAGCCGGCCTTATTATCTAATGACTAGGCCTAATGTAGCCACGATGAAGACACGATGGAGGCTTAGACTGGTCGTGAAACGTGTGCAAAGCCAATAGAAAATTTGTATCTAGGCCAGTGGCGTAGCGAGGGGGCAGCCGCCCCCGGGCGCCGAGGTGGGGGCGCCAAAATCGGATTTTGGGTTAGTAAAATAAATGACGATCTTTCTTTCTCGCTCGTCAGGACTTTTATCGCAGAGAGAGGAGAGGAGATGGGTGCCAAGTGGCAGAGGGAGGGGCGCTGAAGGAACATAAGTGACGACCTTTTTTCTTGTCATGGCGTTTTGGAGGTTGAGACCGACTCCGGGACACCTTGCTCCAGTCACTGGATACCCTAGCTACGCCATTGATCTAGGCGGAGTAGGGTGAATGCGAATATAGACCCCTATACTATTTTTAGTCTAAAATATTCTCTTCTCAAGATTTAGCCTAAATCGGACATTTCCGATTTCGCTGCGACTTCGCCTCTGCAGTCCTGTTTTGGGAGCTGACGAGGCTCCCAAGCCTCTAGGGGCTGTCCATTAATTACGTCAACAAAATAGGGCGAGGGGGTCGCAAAAGTTTGTTGTTCACAGCGTAGGGGTCAAGAGAAGTTGACGTCAACAATTTCATTTTTTTACAAATAATTAAAATGTAGGAAATTTCATGGAATACTATTTGTTGCAACGTAAAAAACCCTGACAGGCAATAAAGGTCATCACCACCACATTTTTACACTTGATGAGCAAAAAGGGGAAAAGGTCTCAAGGTCTCAAGGTCTCATCACCAGTGTTGTTTTTAATTGGCGCTTTTGTTAGTTAATTAGAGTTAGAATTAGCTAGTCTTTTCAGCTAATTAATTAGAATTAGAATTAGGTACTTGAAATAGCTAATTAATTAGCATTAGTAAATTTCGATCTAAATAAGTTAATTGGCAGCTCAATAAGATCAGGAATGACGATGGTTACTAATTGTCAAATGACAAATGACAATTAATGCAGTCAAGTTGAAACAGTTTCAGTTTCAAATGACAAATAGTGCAGTCGAATTATAAGCATTATTCTTAACAGTCAGACGGCAATGTTAATTAACTTGTCTCTGTTGCACTTGCATGGCAATGACAAACAACTCCTTCCTTTTCTTTGTCTTTTCGGCATCAAAACTTTTGTACTTGTAAGGTGTACATAGCTTTGCTTGACTTATAAAATTCAACGTCACCCTTATTGGTTTCCACTCGCCAGTTATCCTCTTCTTGCATATCTTGCAGGATCCAGAAATGTGCGTTTTATTGTATATTTGATTGACTGTAAAGTACGTAAAAATTGTCCAGATTGTCAGGTATTTCTTCCAAAAATTCGCCATGATCAACCAACAATTTACAAAGAGATATTGTCAGGTCGTTGTTATTATCATTGAAACATTGACAGAAAAGAAAATACTTTTTTAGGATAGCGATCTATGTATGTAAGCAAGTACTTTATTCCCAAAAAGTTAGATGATTAAGATTATAAAATATATTTCGGTTTAATTAGAATGATTTCTAATTAATTAGAATTAGCTTTAAAAATCTAATTAATTATAATTGTAATTACTTAAACAGTTTTTTAATTAATTAGAATTAGAATTAGCACAGATTCTAATTAATTAGCTAATTAAGCTTAATAGCTAATTAAAACTACAACACTGCCCATAACCGCAAAAATAATAACCTAAACTTTTTAGGAGGACCAGTCACTGATCTTAGGAAGGTCAACAGTTTTTGACATAATTATAGGGGTTATTGAAAGCTTGCCAGTTGTTGACAAGGGGAAGGGGTCAAAAATTGCCCAAAATTGTTGACGTAATAATGGACAGCTCCTTAGCCGGGTCTGACCAAATTGTCTTGTAGAAATAAATTTCTATTCTGGAGTCCTGCAGTTTACGACAGTTACTGGAGGTAGGTGATGATGCTGGGAGCAGCGATGAAAATGGACTGGGTTAACCTATGTGTTTGGTTGGGTAGTGTTTGGTAAGAAATTTACACAGTTATGGTGGGTTGGGAGGGAGGGAGGCGCCCATTGTGAAATTTGAAGCTGCCTAATAGCATAATGAAACATAAAACTTCTCGAACTTCTCATCAAGTCATGTTCCGGTGGACAAAATGCAGAACATGTTAAAACATGTCAAACATCGGAAAGCATTTGGTTGAATAAAATCTGAAGGGATGGCCGTTAAGTAGCATTTGGTCTCCTGTTTCTTCGTCTGACTTCTACTTCCGCTCTGGTCTCCTGCCTACATAACAGGGATTTTTTAAAATTAATCCATCCTTCCTATCGCCGGTTGCTCTCTTAAGGACGTAGGCACCAGGGGCGGTTCCACGTTGGGGATGACGGGGGATGCATCACCCCACCGGACCACCAAGAATGCGTCTTCAATGGAAGATGATCATCTAAACGGATTAGTCTTGATGCATATTCACTAAGATATGGACATATCCATAGACAATGTCATCGACAAATTCGCTTCCAGCAATAGAAAACTCAATTTTGCACTTTGACTTTGTACAGACAGACTAAAATGGCTTTGATACATTGTCAATTCTGGACAGTAGGCCTATATTTAATAAATCAAATCGCCAGATTTCTTTTAAGCCGTTTACTTATATAATTCCTTTGACAATTTGCGGGATCTTCCTATAAATTCACTGCATCCCCCCACCAAGAGTTCTTGGAACGTCACTGGTAGGCACGATTGGTTCTTCAGCTCCATTTTCTATGCGGTTCGTGTATTTCTTCCTCGCGGCACTTTGTATTAAAATATTTGAAAATGTTGCATTAAATAATTTTGACACTGTTTAATAAATAAATAATACTCATGGTTACCTGTGTTGTGATATTTCGCTTAGGCCTAATCAGTAAAGAAGTGATAGTGTTCAAACCGCTTTTCAAATTATTCTGTGATCACAAAGAACCATTGAAAAAGTTGACACAATTTCACTCATCTCATTGATAAATGACGCTGGCAAATGCCGGTATCTTAATTATAACAGTATGACATTTTGTATACGCCGCTCACTGCATAAAGACTGTCGCAAAACAGGCTATTTTCCATCAACAGGAATATTGTTAAAATATTCTGCGAAATTGATATTGTAGTGTATAATAAACTAGCTGTTTGCCCGTCAAAAATTACGGGGGAGCTTTGCTGTTTCCTACCTGATTTTTGTAAATATGCTATTCTAGTATTTTGTCCAATTGCTTGTCCTTGACCGGAACATGGCTTGATGAGCAAGCAGTTCGATGTTTGCTTACGAAAGCGTCACATATGCCAATGCAGTAGAGTGAGTAGACGCTAAAGACATAATTTCCGCGAAAGCGTCGTGTAATTGGTTGTTGTAAAGTAGCATGTGATTGGATGTTGCCAATGTTTGTACAATTTGATTGGCGCCATTCTTTGGGCGAGACGACGTTTTCATCTTTAGCGCTGGTTTTCGATCTGCATGTCACTCTCACAGCGAATATGCAATGTGTGATAAACTCCTCAAAGTTTTTCATTATGCTTATTAAATATATATATAGGTTTCAATGCTAACAATGAGAACATTTTAAATATTAAATTCTGTGCTTTTGTTCAATGCGCATTCGATCACTGGTAAATGAGTAATCCATTTCTGCGTGCGTTAGCGACGGAATTTCATCGGGTTTATTGAGAAGTGCCATAGACTTTGTCAATGGGGTTTATTTCTTCCGAGTTTCTGCAATGCGATAGGCATTGAATGGGGGGGGGGAAAGAAAGAAAGAAAGAGAGAGAGAGAGAGAGAGAGGTTATAAGCTGCAAAGAAGTCTCTTCGATTCGATCAAGAAGAGGTTGAGTGTTGTTCTGCAGTAGACTTCTGTCGGAATGTTCAGTGTTTTTAAGTTGCAGGTGTGCATTGGATCTGCGCTGTAATAAGTCCTCGCTTGTTTACCTATGACGACGCACGGGCTGTGTAGCCGTCGTCGTCCCGGGCGCAGGGGCCGCCGCCGCCGCAGCCGGGGGGCCGGTCGATGTTCGGCGGTCGTTGCCCGTCTTTTATGCGTTTAAACGAGCGAAGCGGCGGCGGTTTGATAGGAGCACTTAGGAGCGATCATTGAAGACACAATGGACATCGGCGTTGTTTAACACGGCGTTCACAGGGACGCATGGACTGCGCACAATGGACGATACACGACGAAGCCTCCTTTCTTCTTTTCTTCCGATGTCCAATTCAGCTGTACAAGGTGTTCGCAACACAAAACACAACAACCACTCACAATGACACGGAAACGAATTAACCGCACGGCGCAGAGAACTCGTTCCCATCCGCTGGCATCTACACGTCTACATAAGACGACAAATAAAGGTTTCATAGGTCAACATGCATAAGGGTGGGTGGGGGCGGGGGTAGGTTTTTTCTTTGCACGTTTGTCAGTCGACAAAAATGTCGACTCTGAGCAATGGACGAGAACAAAGTGACCGAGCAACGCTCTAATTGAAGGAACTGAGCACTGCATGTGACTGCTGCATGCTGCTGCTGCTGCTGCTGCTGCAGTCATCCGGAGAATTTAAACCATCGACCTCCCAGTCTCAACAGCGCTGCCCGTCATTGGCCCAAGCTAGAGAAACCGTGTCCGCCAACAGCACGTGTAATTCTGTGTATATTATTATTATTATTATTATTATTATTATTATTATTATTATTATTATTATTATTATTATTATTACTAAGACAATTTTTATAGCGCTGTAACATGGCTAAGTACCAAAATCAAAAGCGCTTTGACAACGCTGACATGTCAATGGTGGACAGAAGATGGCGATATTGAAGTCCGCTCGGATGAAGAAAAAAACTCGCGACCGAGAAGTCCGGTGCAGTCGTAAGAAGCGGTCTTTCACTGGAGAACTGCAACCACCACGACGTTGTCAGCGCAGACCGGCAGATGTGGGTCGCTGGCTGATTCGCGACAGATCAAACGCATTAATTTACCGTTAAGCGAGCCCATGAAATACTGATGTTTACATTCATCATTAGACTGTCGTTTATTTTAATCTAATTTGCACTTTTCCACTTCGGGCTGAGATATCTTCAGAAATCGTAGAAATTATAATTTCAAGAGTAGCACGTGTTCAAAGAACGTCTTAAGGCGCTTATTATCGCCCACCTACCGATACCAACGTGTCCGGTTGTTAGAAATCGCACAATTTGTAGTAGTCCAATGGATATTACTAGTCCATATATTGTATTAACAGAATGATCACGATCTATATTTTCTACAGACAATTTTTGTGACGGGCCTGTTTCTTGTGTTGTTCGAAATGTCTCACGGGCCGGATAATAACCTTTGGCGGGTCGGATCCGGCCCGCGGGTTGTGCACTCCTGCTCTAGATTAACTAATCTACTGTATATTTACTGCGTCGCTGCTTGCCTAGTACACGGAGATCAGCACCCTAACCTATGTTCTTTCGAGTACGGGACTGCCTTTGCCGTTTGAACACTTGACTGTGATCAGAATAATTTTTTATTTACAATTAGGCCAAATCTTTGGGTTGAAACCAACCGCGACATTTGATCGAAGTGCCCTGTCGTCGTCGCCGTCGGCGTCATTGTTGACCTCATTGGGTTCTATCCTAGCGACGACACGTAGTTGAGTTGTCTCAGCGACACGCAACAGGCAACCAATGGCCTTCGCTTAGGCGTCACTGCGCTTATCCAGTGGCGTTACCTTGTGTTTTCGACTGTGTAAAACGCACACAAACTCTATGTTGTCTGTCTGTCTGCCCTCTCTCTCTCTCTCTCTCTCTCTCTCTCTCTCTCTCTCTCTCTCTCTGATTCTGTGATGAGAAAATTTCACAGCTAAAGAAGAGAAGAACGTCGTCTCTACGACATTCTTCATTCTCCGTCAAAGTTAGTTTTTTTGTTTCTAAATTGATAGCTAAGCGTTCGAGTCTTTTCCGTTGTGCTTCGTGTTGTGTGAGTCAACGCCCTCATCAGGCTGTGGCTCATGCTGTCTAGGCAATCATGTCGCAGACGACAAGACGCGAGGAAATCCCAATCTCAGCAGACGGAATTCGTAAGGCCATCCAGAGAACGATTCTGACGGTCGAGAAGGAGACGGACCTTTTCATACACGAACACTCCAAGGACGTCGGAAATCACGAAAATTGGATGACATTCATAAGTGCGGCGTGTGGACTCATGAAGAAGGACCCGAATTCTCTTCGCGACTACAACGACCTAAGGCCGATACTGTCGAGGGCTAGAAGCCACGAATCGCTGAGCGAGTACCGTGAAGAGTACTTGGACCTACGACGAATGACAGAACGGGCGAAGCTGTTTGACTTCATTGCATTCAGTCTGAGAGAAGAATTGACTAATGTCTACGAGACAAAACTGGATAAGTTCTGTCTGAGTTTCTACCAAGAGACAAAGGAGGAAGAACTGATGGCAGTGGAGGAGTACGAAGAGACGATTCGCATCTGTCGAAGAGAGATCAAGGACAGGAGAGAGCTGGTCGATCGATTGGTTGAAGAGGCAGGCAGACACAAGGACTCCCTCAGGCACTATGTAGACAACTACGCTTCTATTATGAGTCGAATGATCGACGTCTGCCAGGCTCTGGCAGGTGTCTGCATTCCGATGAAGAAGTGGCTCTCTGCAGACGCCAACTACACCCATAGGATACAGGAAGAAGTGACGAGCTACACGAGGCGGAAGCTCGATCTACAAGAAGTCATCAAGGAAAAGGCCGAGGAGAGGGAAAAGTGGAACAGGAGAGTACGTCGGGCAGCTGGAAGGACACGCAGCCTGGAATCGAAATTGAAGGAGTTCAAGGAAGAGAAGATGACCTACATAAGGAGAAAAGCGGATGTCGAACAGAGGTTCATAAAGTGCGAAGCGGAACTCAATCAAAGACAGAGCGATCTCAAAGAAATCAAAGAAGAAGAAGAAGGAGACGGTGGCATTGGTGCCGGCGGCGGTTACCTCAGCGGAATGGCGGATGCGGTGAGCAACGAAATCCGCTGGACGGAAGAGAAGCTGAACCGGATGATGGATCAGATGAAAGGACTGCAACAGGACGAGCGAAAGATCCAAAGTCAGATCGACCTCGTATCGGAATCGATCGAAGATAGTCAACGCAATCAGAAGACAGCGGCCGAGAGACGGAAGACATGCGACGACGACGAAACATCGGTTACGTCAAGATACGAAAGACATCCGCATTCGGACACTCTTAAGAACAAGATACGCGCTCATCATCGACAATAAAGGTTACGCGACGAGAACTAAGGCCTGCCGGAAACATCAGCATTCGGATGTGCACCCGTCCCGCGGGTTAAGAAGATCTTTCACTCGGGTACGGATACAACCCCGTTTTGCATTTCTCAACTAATATCATCGACAATAATAACTTGTTTCAGTTTGTCAAAGCATGCATTTTACTTACTGAAAACATAAAGGAAATACAGATGCCATCTTCAGTAATAAATCTATAATCATAATGGCGTCCTCTGACTCCTCCAAGGACTCTTTGAATTTTCAAAGTTTTGTAGTTTAACAGCTCTAATGCCTGCTCATAGATAAATGATATCTAGAAATTTTTAAACAAGATAAATGTCGGCTTAGCAGTTTCTAAGTACTAGATCTGTCCTAATCTAAACATGCGTGCTATTTACAATGAATAGTTATCCCAATTTCGTAGCAATTTCACTGTTGCCTCTCTATAGTCTCTAGGAACGGATTTGAGTCCAAGATCCTTGTAGTACTTGTACCCGTAAACGCACCCGCGGGTACGGGTCCAAAATTCAAATCAAAGTCGGTTTACGGGTACGGGTACAGGTACGGGTACGGGTACAGGTATTTACGGGTACAGGGTAACGCGGTTTTTGAGGGTAGGGTAAAAGTTTTTCCACGGGTTTTCCACGGGTAAGATAATTTTGCTGTGCCCGCACATCTCTAGTGCAAATTTTCTCCAGATAAAAGCAATTTTTCACACTTTTCTTTGGGGCAATAATTGTTTGCAAATTCTCGGCAAATTTTGGCAAATTTTAGCAAATTTTAGCAATTTTGATTTTTTTTTAAACATTTTTGCACAAAAATGTTGGCAATTTTGGACCAATTTTAGCATATTTTGGCAATTTTTGGGCCAGTTTTAGCAAATTTTGGCAAATTTTTGACGAATTTTAGCTGAAAGGGGTGCAGAGGGGTGCAGCCCATCTTCTTTCCAGGGTGTACTGCACCCCTACGTTTTTCAGGGGTGCAGCTGCACCCTCTGCACCCCCACTTGCGGCGGGCCTGAAAACCAGCGCATAACAGCGGTCTATGCGATCAGCTAACGTCGTCCATTGAGTAGCTTTCATTAACGCGGACATTGTGAAAGTACGCCCCGAGTACTTAGGCATCTATACGACTAGCAAAGGCGAAACTCCTTTGGCAGTTGCAATCTAGCATGGCAATGCAATCGTGCAATAATTATCGCTGTTCACTTTCTAGCGACGTTGCACCCTAGGAAAATGGACCATACCATTTCCATCCACGAACCGAGCATACACTCATCTGCCTCTGTCCAGCAGATACTTTCGTCGTTTGCTTCGTAGACTAATGGAGCAGCTCGGCATAGTTGCCGTACTTAGCTGACGAATATATCTTACGTCTAATTGCTTTTTCTCTTCTGAATGTCGTTTTGGGTATTTCTTTAGACGAACTTTACGAGGCTTTCCGGTCGACGGCCGGAGACATCGACAGAGACTGGACTACGCTCTACCTCCGACTGCCTTTCGATCCTCCGCGAGACTTACGAGAGAGACAGCGAGACATCGAGGGTATTCTTACTCTGCTGATTTAGTTGAACGGAATCGAACGATTCTTTAATTTAGCAGAACGCATTAAATATAAAATTATGTTGATGACATAACTCACTTCATATATCAAAACCAGTCTACGAGTACCTACGAAATCTGATAATCCCACAACATCCTTGATCCACTGGATCTTCCTCTCACGTAACTCTCCTTCGCCCTCTGAATCAATCGTCTCTAAAAATTTGCAACCGTGCTTTTTCATGTCCTGTACTTTGGTTTTGTACACGTGGTCAGCTTACAAAAAAGCGACCACTTGTCTTTACAGTCTGCCTTCGCTTACCTCTCTCTCTCTTTCTCCTCTTCCGTACGTGGTCTTGGCATAATTCTGGACTCTGCGTTAACCTTTATGGAACATGTTAACTCAACTATGTAACAGTGCTTCTATCATATCCGCCAGCTCAGACTGATTGGGCGCGCATTGATCAGGCTTACCGTCCGCTTGTACCTTGATTCATGATTTTATTTGCTCTAGGCTTGACTGATGCGGTTCAGCTTCAGTTCAGCGGTCTTCCATTGGTGCGACTTGGTAAACTCCACGTGGTTTTCCATTCGGCAGCCATGGTGATTACACTAGTGGATATAGGCCTAATATTATGTGTGTTCTACTTTGGCTGCCTTATCCTAGGCCCCGTTTGAGGTTTGTGTCTTGAGAGCTGTTGCACTTTTTCTTATTGATACTGCTCCATCATCATGTCTGGCAGAGCTAGTACATCCTCTAAGCTTTATCCATGTTCTCGATCCACAATTCACGGTCTTCTCGATCAGTGTGTCCCATACACGAATCTCCTTATTCTCGAACGAAGTGGATTCTTTATGCGTCTTTGCCTTTAATCTTAAAAGGTGCCCGATGATTTTTTTGAGGAAAAAGAGAAAGCTGATTCATACGCCGTAGTGGCTAAAGTCTTGCCGCAACCACGTATTATCTATCTATCGTTATCTTATATCCTAAAATATCGCTGGCAGAACTTCAACAAGTTAACACTGAAATAGCAACGGATTCTTATTTAGGCCTAATGCAGGCTTGGACTCGGCCGCCGGTAAGGTTCCCAGTGGGCCGCCGACCGAAACGAATAAAGTTAGGAGATTAAAAATATCTGAACATCTTTAAATCTAAGTTTATCTCTTAAAGTTTAGCGTCTCTTTATTCAGGATAAGTCGTAGTGCGACCAACATGAACTGACTGACCATTGTCCTACCCGATGACTCTCTGTCTCGATTACCTAGACTTATTTCAAGTCATCTAATGGGTGACGGCTGTGTTGCCTCACACCTTACATCTTTCAACCGCATCATTCGCTGACGGATTACTTACCGGTACAGTAGGCCCAATAGCCACGTAGTCTCGTGTGCTATCTCTTCAGCGGCATAGATTTAGCATTATTAATTAGGGTCGTGATCGTGCCTTAATCCAGAATCTCGGTCGTTTCATATCGTCCCGAAACTAGGAGTTCATGCTGCAACTCGTAGCCCTTCTACCAGCTGCTAGTAGGGTTGCCAGGTGTCCGGTATTTACCGGACTGTCCGGTATTTAGGTCATTTGTTCGGTGAAAAATGGAGGCAATACCGTACATTCAAGTGTCCGGTATTTTCTTGCAAACTACAAAACGACGGCAAATAAGTCACCCTCAGTCTAGTACAATCTGATTTCTGGATTTGACTTTGCCCGGCAGACCATTAAACTTAGGATATAACTATCTCAACTGTAGTCTGTACTCTGCAGAACTTGAACACGTTCAAACAATAAATTCTGAATCCTTATTTCCTATAATTCCTGCATTATCTCCTCAAGTCTTCAGGTCTAAACTTAAATCCTTCTTTTTTCTGAAATCATTTTCTCCATAGCTGTAACAACTCACTGCCCTTCGGATATTGACTATTGCCTGGTTGATCTTTCACCTTTCCCATAGCTGTTTTCAGAGAGGCTGAGCGCTTAAGAATAAGCAGCTACTGTTGTGCTGCTTTCCAAAGCGCTATATAAATATACGAGATTTGACCTAACTTACTTACAATGGTTTGAGGAAGCAGTGAACCAGTGACGCAGACGAGAACAATTAAAATGTTGAATCGTTTGATTAGGGTTAAGGTTAGGGTTAGGGCTAGGGCTATTTTTTGCCACCTACACTGGTGTCCGGTATTTTGAAGACAGGGACCTGGCAACCCTAGCTGCTAGCCTGCTGCCCAAAACTTAATGAACATCCGTTGTTTCACAAAAAACGACGTGCCTGAAGGCCGGCTGGTCAGATCAACAGGGTGTCTCTAAAAAAACCAACAGAAAAAGTATGATTTCTTTTAAAAAAATTCCTAAATATATTTCTATCAAATTTTCCAAACGTGTACATCACATATTTCTCAACCTTTCTGCTTATTTTCATCTCATTTGCATGTAAGGTGGCCATATTGTGAGATATAAAATTCAAACTTCGATAGTAGTAGTAGTAGTAGTAGTAGTAGTAGTAGTAGTAGTAGTAGTAGTAGTAGTAGTAGTAGTAGTCAGGGCCGCCGAGAGGGGACAGGGGGCAACTGCACAGGGGCCCGGAGGTCTGGGGGCCCCGGGCCGATGATGAATATGTACAATTAACAATAATATGAATAATAACACTAAAGTAGAGGGGGCC
Organism: Metaphire vulgaris; assembly: GCA_018105865.1. Lineage (NCBI taxonomy): Eukaryota > Metazoa > Annelida > Clitellata > Crassiclitellata > Megascolecidae > Metaphire > Metaphire vulgaris. Next base: position 40,545,395 of record CM030832.1, on the reverse strand, counting down.
CGGCGAGCAAAAGAGGGGCCCGGCGTGAAAAGGTTTGACAAGCAAAAGAGGGCATCACCTAATTTTAAGATGTAAAAGAGGCTGACAAGCAAAAAAGGACGTCAGATAATTTTAAGATGTAAAAAATAGGCTGGCAAGTAAAAAAGATCGTCAAGCAATTTTATTCTGCACAGGGGCTCGGAATTTCTCTCGACGGGCCTGGTAGTAGTAGTAGTAGTAGTAGTAGTAGTAGTAGTAGTAGTAGTAGTAGTAGTAGTAGTAGTAGTAGTAGTAGTAGTAGTAGTAGTAGTAGTATAGTAGTAGTAGTAGTAGTAGTAGTAGTAGTCAAGTTTAAATCGAAAGCAAATTTGTAAAAATAAATAAAATTAACAGAATTCGACATAACAAGAAAAGTTCGATTTAAACTTTTAAAATGGGTAAAATATCAAATGAAGATAAGATGCGAATTCAGACATTGCGGGAGCTTTGCCTTGGATACCAAACAATTGTTGCAAAATATCTTGAAAAGGGATGAAACCTTTATTCGATGAAAGATATTTGCAAACGGGTCAATGATCGTGGATCTGCAACCAATCGAAAACTTTCCTTGTTATATCGAATTCTGTGATTCTGTCACGGATCCCATTGAAATGGCCTTCAGTTAAAGTTTTAACATTGACAGGTGACACGATGACAACTAAATGTAACATATTTTAATGACAAGTTAAATGATTGAAAAAACCTGCCTAAAAGTTTTCTGCCATTAAAAAGTTTCACGGGCCTTTTTTGCCTGGCCAGTCCAACCGCGGCCCAATGTTGCAGAAATCTCAAATTTCTGCAATTAATTTTCTTCGTGGTCAAGAACAGATCCTACACGTGTAGTTGACAGAGAGAAACTGTCAAAAGTCGAAATAAAATGACCAGCACATTTCCATGATTCAAGCAAAAGCACCATAGCAATAGTCATGCTGTGCTTGCTAGGTCATTCATTAATCGGCATTTGATGATTTGAAGTTGTCATCCGGTCACACGCACCGCGGCACCAGTCTTTATAACGCTAAGAAAATACGATGGAGCAATTGGATTCACTCTTAATCTTCTTCAAGTTGCTAGTTTAAAAATAAAACAGGTCTTAAGACGTCCATAACACTTCGATCACCAATGTAATCGCTAGCGGTCAGCTAAGGCTGGTGCTATTTTTATTTTTTCCGCCTAGTAATAATTAGATGGCCATGCAATCAATGATATAATTATCGCAGTCAGCCTATTCTTAGTCATTTATCTCGGAACATCATCATTGATCACATTGTAGACCATGCTAGGTTAGACCGGCGTTTTAGAGACTGCCTCTGCAGAAACCGATACAGATTGGAGCATTGTCGTGTCGTCCACTTTTTCAAAGTTTTGTCACTTACTATTCAATAATTATTTGGTAATTATTCTTAAATATTTTCATAGTCATCGACTTGACTCACCGTCGTTTGGACGTCAGTCACAAAATTCTCGCTCTGAAAAGCCTCGAGAAGTGGCGTCGACTCAGTCATCTGGCAACACTAGAAGAGCTTCTGAACACTCTGCGAAAGATGAGGAGATTGGACACCGTCGAAAAGATCAAACGACGAACATTTCACAGAAGCGTCTCTAAATTAGACGAAACCAATTAATAGCAGTGTCTCATAATTCGACCGATGCATTGGGAGAGACGCTCGTCATTGAGACATTAGCACTGAATAGACGCATAACATTAGGAATGCTAATGCTAGTACCGTTCTAACTTCTAATAAAATACATTGACCAATGAATTGATATACTGTGATTATAATTACTTCGTTTTTCTGTTTCTGTATTTCAGACAGGCAATGAACTGATCAGTATGGTTTTAGAAAAGAAAAAGGAACCAGGAAGAAAAAGGAACCAGAGAAGCCATAGGAGCATTAAGAATACTAAGTGAAAGAAGCATACAACATGGAATGGATATATAGCCAGGCATATCAATATCCGATATATATAAGTGTGTAAGTGTGTGTGTGTGGATGTGTATTTGTTTGCTATGTAGACTTCGAAAAAGTATTTGACAGGGTGGACTGGGTCAAACTAATGAGAGCGCTGAGGAAAATTGGAGTAGAATGGAAAGAAAGAAGACTAATCGGATATATATATATATGGGGTAAAATGTAAGGATAAGAATAGAGGGGGATGTAATTGAACCAGGAAAAAATTGGAAGAGGAGTGAGACAGGGATGTCCACTGTCGCCACTACTATTCAATATATATATATATATATATATATATATATGAATTAATCAGAGAGGCGATGGAGGGGACAAGAGAAGGGGTAAGCGTAGGAGGAAGAATAATAATACCAGCACTGAGATTTGCTGATGATCAGGCAATGATAGCTAACAATGAAAAAACTTTTAAAAAATCATGGATAGACTAACTCAAGTATCAGAGGAGTATGGTATGCGAATAAATACAAAGAAAACGAAAACGATGATCATCAGTAAGAAAGAAGGAAAAGAAGTGAAGATCACGATTTATGGAGAAAGAATAGAACAAGTCCAGAAATTCTGCTACCTGGGGAGTCTCATAACGGAAGATGCAAGGAGGAAGTGTATAGGAGAATAGCGATGGGGAAAGAGTCATTCTATCAAAGAAAAGAACTGATGAGAGGAGGACTAGACTGAAACTTGAAGAAAAGACTTATCAAAACACTGATATGGAGCGTGACACTTTATGGATCGGAAACATGGACAAACAAGAAAAGAGGAAATAACACGACTAGAGGCCTTTGAAATGTGGATATTGAGAAAAATGGAGATCAGCTGGACAGAACATAGGCCTATAAGACAAACGAGAAAGTGCTGAAACAGGTGGAGGAAAAGAAAGAGATGACCAACACAATAAGAAAAAGACAAAAGACCTGGATGGGACATATAATGAGAGGAGACTCACTCCTAAGGGAAATAATAGAAGGACAACTAGAGGGGGGAAAGACCAAAGGAAGACCACGAGAGATGCTACTTGACTGGATGATGGAAAAGGACTATAAAGACTTAACCTCCTTGGCGTTAGATTAATTGTGAAAATGACGTACCAACAGCGTTAGATTATATTTTTTTGAAGCGAAACGACGTTATTACAATATTAGGCCCACTAAAACATTATTTAAGATTCTTGAGATACGTATGCACTATCTCTTGTATATCAAAAGTGCTTGGCATTCAGAATATTGCCTGTGGTATTCTATAATGCTCAAAATGGACATTTTTAAACTACCCAGAATGGTATTGGCAGATGTGTGAATGGCTAGAACTTTTGACAGGCAAGTCAAGAGCACCTAGCAATCAAGTTTTTTTCAAAAATTAATCCACTATCTCTTGTATATCAAAAGTGCTTGGCATTCAGAATTTTGCCTGTGGAATTCTCCATTGCTTAAATTGAACGTTTTTAAACTACAGAGAATGGTATTGGCCGACAGTGGTTTTCCACAGAACTTTTGACAGGCAAGTCAAAAGCACCTAAAATCAAGTTTTTTTATTAAAATTATTATTACTATCTCTTGTATATCAAAATTGCTTATTATTCATAATTTTGCCTGTGGTATTATCTATTGCATAAATTGGACATTTTAAAGACATTTTTAAACTATGTCAGAATGGTATTGGCAGACGTGTAAGAATATATTCGCTCCTTTGAGCACTTTTCAACGTTTGCAATTTGCCCTTACTGTAATCAGTAGAAGCTCGACTTTGAATTTCCACGTCTGATAGTTACTGTTATTCAGTTTCGTGATCCATAGAGCCGAGTCCGCCATCTGAGAAACTTTAACTGTGGCAAAAGAAAGTAGACACAATTACCAGTTCTGGATCGTCGATTGACCTTTGTATCGCTCAGTCCCGTTGCCGTTACTGAATCGAACGTTCATCTGGTAATAGGAAGAATTCTGATGTCTTGGTGGCCTGGGCCATAACCTCTTGAAGAATGACCGAATCGGGCTTACAGATTATGTATTATACGACGCTTATGTGTAAAATACATTTTTAATGAACTTCTAACTACCGAAATATCTTCACAACAAAGTAAGAAGCGCCATAAGGGATCGTTGAACTGTAGATCAGTAAGCGTCCGACATATAACAACAACTTCTAACAAATATGTACCCCCAACCTACCCACTAGCTACGCCTCTGATCCAATGGGGTCAGTATGGACGATCAAGGCGGAAATTGAAGTCTCCGATGAGGCAATGACGAACAGAATCTCAGTAGAGGCAGCCATTCTGTTTAATAGCTCCTACAGTTTATTGCAGGCTTAAAAACATTCGACATTTGCTTTAAGCAAATTAGCATTTTAAATCTAGCTGTTTGCCCATCAGAGCATATGTCGAAAGGCTTGATTCCTACGCGTTAGATAAGGGAAAACTTAGCTGCTCTGTAAATGCTGTAGCATACTATCTCTAGTTCTCTAACACCCTTTCATGGTGTCTTGGTTCTGGTGATCTGCCCATCTTCGCCATCCAGGCGTAAACACTTAAAGTAGTGGCAGTGGCGTAGCGTGCATTCGTGCCGCCTATGGGTCCTGGCAAAAATACCACCCCAATTTCACTCTTATCAAACCTGACAAGCAAAAAAAAGAAGGTCGCCGCCGCTAAATTTGCCGCCCCTTCGCCAAAACTCCTCGACAAACCCGACAAGCAAACAAGGTCCCTTCCAAAATTTGCCGCCTCCATCATGTGTGCCGCCCATGGCTAAAGCCATAGTAGCCATTTTGGACGCTACGCCTCTGAGCCTCTGAGCCTCTAAGCAGTGGTTGTTAACCGGGGGTACTCGTGACCCTTGAAGGTACTTGAAGAAGCTGTGGGGGTACTGATTAATCCGGAAATACAGTAAAGTCTGTCTAAAGACTGACTACAAGCAAAGGCGTAGCGTAGCGTGTCAATGGCTAGTATATAGCTCTATAGCCATGGGCAGCACACAACTGAGGCTGAAAATTTTGGAAGGACGACCTTTTTTGCTTGTCATCAGTGTATGTTAAGATCAGTGTATGTTAAGAGGGCGGCAATTTTTAAAAGGGCAGAAAATTTCAAGTGGGTGGCAAATTTTAGAAGCGATGACCTTTTTATGCTTGTCAGAGGATTTTTAGTGAAGGCGGAAAACTTCGGCAAACTTTAGGAGAGGCGGCAAATTTAAAATTTTGAAATTTTGCAAACGGCAGTATGGGCCACATGGGCGGCATGAGTGCACGCAACGCCTCTGGCGACAAAGACCCTAGAACTGCCTTTTATATGAATGAATTTGGGGCGGCGGATTAGCCATGAGCCATAGGCGGCCAAAGTGCACGCTACGCCACTGACTACAAGTTATCCTGTATACTATACAAATACTGCAGAAATTTGTGTACGCCACTTTCTGGCAATATATTGCAAACTTTTGTCCTGGGACAAGACCCTGGTAGAACTGCTTCGTTCCTTTACTTGTTTAAGAGGTACGTAATCGAATTTGGGGTCGGGAGGATTAAAAATGACCAGAAAAGGTGATTTTGCGCAAATGCAATAGCATTTTGCGCAATTAATTTATCCTTAACTCGTCGTCTTTTCCTTCAACCGAGTTAACGCCCATTCGCATGAATTTTATGAAACTTGATAGTCAAGGTAAGTGTACTGATTTGGCAGTGTCGAACGACATGCAGTGCCATTCTCCTGTTTGCAAAACAGCCTGCTCCTCATTCTCACGATTGTCCTCGTGACGCTGACTATTTTGTTTTGCACGGATGGTTATAAAAAGCTAAACAATGTAAACTCATCTTCTTAAATATAGCCTGAGATATAGCAAATTCAAAAAAATTGAAATTTGTTTCACGTTCACTAAATTATAAATTTTAAAGAAAAAATGTCCACTTTCAAACTTTTTGGTTTATTTGTAACAGACGTTTGTTACAGTTTATAATTATTTTTTAAGTTTATAAATGTTTTTGTTTTTGCACGTTTCAAATAAACAATATTGCAAACTTTTGTCCTGGGACAAAAACGGTAATTTCGCTGGTAGGCGTCTGAAAATAATCCCCACTTGAGGGTTAAATTTAAAAAAATAGGTTCCAAATATATACTTAACAGGGCAGGGCATTAAAAGAAGGTAAGGAGGAAAGTAATCGCAAAAAGGTTAAGAACCACTGAATTAAAGAATGAGTGGGAGGGAAAGGTGTGCGAAAAGATGAGAAGGGGGAAGAAAAGTGACTACAGTAGTTAGTGGAACGATTCGATTGACTGCCCTTAATATTGGCGATGCAGTGACTGAGCGAAATGTTTACTTCAAATCGTCGTGAACGACACATGTATTATGTATATATGATTTTAAAAACGAACGCAGATGTAAGCTCCGCCCAGCTAAGACAGCAACGTTCAACCAAACTACAGTGTATTCGTATTACAAAATTACGTAATCAATTATCAAGGGTTCCCACGTCGAGTTTCAGCATGACAGTACTGGCGTCTCCGGAAAACTATATACATCACTCCTCAAACTTTCCGAAAACAACTAAAAACCATTCTTTTCAATACATCTTATGATGAAATCCTTACTGCAGGCCTGCATTCTATCCATCGCAAATCTTGTTATAATCCTCCGTCAAAATACTTTCCTGCGACTGTCTGCCTGGATCTACAACCTTGACCACCACGGACTACGGATTACGGACTATGGATTTTACCTAGATTGAGCGCTCGTGAATTAGCTGGTGCACTGCGCCAAGCTTTCGGGCAGCGCTATAGAAAATTCGTGTTTACTGACACTGACGACTATCTGAATTAGATGACAAGAAGCTGGGTGCTGGCTCATCCTCATTCTTATCCAGTGCCAAGGAAAGCAACGCAAAGAACACATCACAATGTCAGCGATCTAGATTGCTAGATGTCAACGCTATAAGGTAGAAAAAATAGAGCAGACAGAGAAAATTTGCTTCTATAGCTCATTTGTATATAATGACTAATTAGTAAAGATATTTATAACAATTGAAGCGTTTCTACTTTATTGAAAGCAAATAACCTTAAATCATCTACGACTACATCATAATTATTATTGGCTTTACTTAGAGCGTCAAATGCAGCAACGACGTCAATAATAAACTCTTCTGAAAAAAACTAAACAAGTTGAAATTTATTCAAAAATGTAAAAGCCTTCTATATTCATCATAGCTCTCAGCGACCTGGCTGCGACTGCAAGCTTTTGTAATTTGATATTCAGCAAATGCATCTGTTCGCTGTGGTTGTCGCATAGGCTTACTTAGCCTCTTTAAACCCACTTTGAATACATTATTATTTCATTAATATTATGTTCCCTTGTCATTAAAAGCCAGCCATAAAATGCCACAAAGAAGTAAATCAGCTGATTCTTTAATATGCAGCGTAGCCTCAAAGTGCTCATGGTGCTACCTAAGAAATCCAGCAGAATCTGGGATTTGAGATCTACTATCCAAATTTGGTTGAATTCATGAAGCAGATTATCTTTCTACTGATATTCATCCACCTTGTATTCAAATTCATACGTTGCACTGTTGCATTGCTGGGAGATCTAGTAAACACTCGACGAATTCAAGAAAACCAATTGAAGAGCTACCTGTGGTAACGATTGAACTGTTGGAGCAACGAGTAAAGAAGGTCGATGGGAAACAGGAAAAGAAAATGAAAAACCTTCAAAGAGAAGACAATTTAAGTTCATTTGTTATTAAGAACATTTGTTCTACTGGTGTACGTTGGCAGTGTTTTTTGGGTTGGCATTGTGTTACTAGTCTGCTTTGTTTAATTGGCTGATTAGCAATGGAAGAGAAATATGAAATAATGATGTTTTGGGAGAAATGGACCAGAGATATGGAGGAAAGAGATTGGGAGGAAAGAGAGACAAGGGCGAGACGAAGACAGGAAGAAAATGGAATTACAGACGTGAGAATCAGCAACGCCAGTGGAATAGACAATCGGGTGCTGTGGAAGCGCAGAGGAGCAGTGGCGGCTCTAGGATTTGGCAAGTGGGGGGCCCTTGGGGGGGGGGGCAACTTCTAATCATGGGGGCCAACCATTTGTTGTTTAATGTATGTAGCATTAAGTATAGGGTCCCAACTGGGGGGGCCACTGGGGGGCCAGGCTCTCAATAGGGGGTACGGGCCCCCTGCCCCCCCCGGTGGAGCCGCCACTGCAGAGGAGGAAAGAATTACAAAAGAGAACAGCATAAGAGAATGAGGAAAGGAGAAGAGCAGAATCAACAGGAAAAAGGAAGACATGATGGAACAAAACTAACAGAATGATCCGATATCGCAGTGTTTGAAAGAAAATGTTCTTCATAAAATGCCTATTGACAGTAATCAACTTGTTGCATATTTTGATAATGTAGAACCGATTTTTACTAGTCTTGAATTTGATGAGGATTTATGGGTTACATTATTGTTGCCAGTTATGTCTGATAAGATCATGGGATTTGTACTTACTTTACCACGGTTTACAAATCAATATGTGAAAAGAGAAATTTAGAAGTTACACAAGTTAAACACATTTAATAAAACAAAACCACTGATTTTGGAAAAAGTCGAACCTGTTGTTGTTAATATTGAGCAACGTCAAAATTATGATGAAAATTTGGATCAGGAATTCAAAGAAAAGCAATGTTGGATTCGTGGATCAGTATAGTTATATATAAACGGAAAGTTTACAAATTATCTAAACCTTTCAGATACTTATATGCCATAATTTGTAAACTCAAAAAAGAAGAGAGATGCAACGGCGCTTTTTGGGATTGCAAAGAGACATTTGCCTTATAATGGCTATATTAACGTCAATAATGGGCTATATTAATGAAAATTATAAATGTATCCAAAAGGGGCGTCATCTGATGTTTAGTTAGTGGGTTAAGGTTGAGTTTGGTTAAGAGAGTTGGTAATGAGATGTAGAGATGTGTAGATGGGAGGTGTTTTAGTTATGACGTTTTAATTAAATATATTTAAATGTTCGAGTTTTGCTGGAGTACGAAGGATGTGGATAAGAATAGCAGCCAGTCCATCATTGTCGTAAGAAATAAAGTTAACAATCAGCGATCTAGAGTGCTATACGTCAATGCTATGAGGCAGGAAAAAATAGAGCAGACAGAGAAAATTTGCGTCTATAGCTCCACATTACAAATATAGCCAATAATAAATTCTATCACTTATTTGAAGACAATGATCACAACAGCAAAGAGGAATGACAAACGTAAATCTACGCCTAAAAGTGAATTATGAGTTTGTTTCTATATTATCGCTCATTCGTTTCTCCTTCCAGATCGCTACAAGCCTCGATAGTTGACTTTCTTTAGACTTCGTCTGCTCTTGACTCAATTATCTTATCGAAACTGAAAGGATCGAATAAATATCCATCTCCTTTGTAAAACTTGCTCTGAAATTCAATCCTGAAAAACAAGGCAAATATCTCTCATTTCGTGCTAAATGCGAAATCCAGAAGTGTATAAATTACATTGAGCAGAGTGCGTGGCAAATTAGAGTGCCGCTGCAGTCAACTCAGATTATCATCGACAGCATTCATAGCCATATTATTTGAATTCTACACCCTTCAGCCTTAGTGTCAAGTTTAAACTATAATGGCATCACTCCTACAACTATTACTTGTCTATTTGATTAACACAATACTTCTCCAATGTTTACAGCATTTTCCACTTTGACTAATTTGATACAGTGTAGGATTATGCTTTCTAGAATATCCTAAAATCCACCCCTAAATTCTAAGATTCGAAACTACAACTGTTAATGCGATAAAAAGTATCGAGAAGCTAGCTGACTGTTTTTTCGGGACTACTACATCTTTTACTAACCAGTGAAGTCGAAGAGTGTGCAGGAATGCAGACAGTGCTTCCATCAGAAGAAGAATGGCAATCGTCAAACAAGCCCAAGGAGTGAATAGAATAAATATAGAGATCACTCCAAAATAGCCATCGACTTTGAGAGCCACACGGAAAATCATATTCCATAGTACCTCAGATAATTCTGCAACAAAAACACAGCTTCAGAAGTGTGCATTAATTCAGGTTGAGAGAGCAAATTCTTAACTTTTCGCAGTCTCTTTTAACGAGTCTCTCTCTCTCTCTCTCTCTCTCTCTCTCTCTCTCTCTCTCTCTCTCTCTCTCTCTGCCCTAAAGAAGTGATGCGCACAATTCAAAACACTTGTTTTGATTGGCTCACAGCTACACTGTTCAGCCAAAGCGTTGTTTACGCTTAAATGTTAAACTACTATTTTTGCGATAAACGTAAGAAAATCATGAATTATCCATAATTATTAATAGAAGTAAGCTAGAGCTTCAAAGCCGACCTGCGTGTGCGAGGCTGAGTGCCCACAATCGCAGATAGGAAGCTGTATGAGAAATGCATCCTAGACAGTATTCAATCGTGTGAATGCATTGATGAACAACGATCTCCACTAGATTCAGCTAAACAAACAGCAGCCTGTCTGCCATAAATTTTGCTCTCATCTTTCGAAGAAAATACATCTTTTAAATTATGAATTCGAACACATTGTTGGGATAGAGTAGAGCTTTTTGCTCATCTTAGATTTAGAATTTATAAAATAATTAAAACATTAATCACATAAGTTTGACTAGAATTGAGAACGTGTAAGATAAATAAAATATTGACACAACAATCACAATGGTTAATAGCCATTATATCAATAGTTTACAAATCTTGATAGTGTTCAACTGGATGCACTTGAATATTAAGCGCTACAGATAATTAAAGAAGATATCAAAGAAATTGGAAAGTTGCAATATTAGTAAGATACAATATTTAAACGGATTTGCGACTTTAGACTGATAAAGGCATGAAGTTAGCAATTTTATAGAGTGATTGAAAATGAATGCTGCTACGGAATTTCAGTGGCATTGTTTTGACGATAGTTAAATTTAATTGCTGTTCCACAGGACTTTGTTGAATGCCTCAACGGATGTGGCGTTGATAAAGACTTCAGTATATGATGATCTTTAATACCTCTTCTTCGTACTGTCCATGCGAATCATCTTGAATCCCTCCATCGATTGCATCCTGCGCTGATTTTCCATCTTCAGTTGATGTTCCAAGTCGACTGCTTGACTGCAACACACGAATCAAAAATTGGAATTCTACGAGCAGCCCTCATCCGACTTCTCGCTAATCAAAATTTCACAGTGAAATGTCGCTATCCCAAAATCGTCAATTACGAAACTATGAAACAACTAGGGCTGCGCCGAGTAACTCGAGTAACGCGAGTACTCTACTCCAAATTGGAGTCGAAGAATTTGTGTACTCGAGTACTTGCATGTTATGGTATGGTATCGTCCATCCTCATTGCTGAGGGTAAGAGGCTTTGCTGGTTGATGACAAGGTTCTCCACGTGACTCTGTCGTTTGCAGTTTTGATGCAATTGATAATCGGTTGTTTTGTCCATTCCACAATATCATCCGTCCTTCGTCTACGAGACCGGCTTCTCTTCCTCTTGCCGTTAATTCTGCCATGCAGTATCGTCGTACATAGATTTTCTGCTCGTACTATGTGATCAAACTTTTCAGTTTCCTAAATTGGATAACTGAGTATAGACGCCCAGGCCCGCCGAGAGAAATTCCGGGCCCCTGTGCACAATGGCCGTCGGGCCCCGAAACAAATTTAAAAAAATTTCTGACGACCCTTTTTTGCTTGTCATTGGTTTAACCCAAATTAACCGACACGATGCCATGTTGCAACTCTCGAAAACTAGTGATGACCTTTTTTCTTGTCGCTCTTTTTCACATTCAGTAGCGTCATTTCACACTTTTCTTGGGGGCGAGATAATTTTTTGGCCAAATTTTACCAAATTTTGGAAAATTATGGGCAAATTTTGGGCAATTTTTGGACCAATTTTGGCGAATTTGAATTTTTTTGACATTTTTGGGCAAATTTTGGACAATTTTGGCGATTTTTTTGCACATTTCACACTTATTTATTTACCTAATACATTATTTCTTCATTGTTCTTGGGGGCCCGCCTGCCCCTCTCCAAATGACGCTCCTGTTCACACTGTTCATTTTGATGCTTTTGATGTCCTCAGGTCCGGGCCCCCTTTTACTCGCCAGGCCCCATTTATTTAGTGTTATTATTGGTATTATTGTTAATTATGCATATTCATCATCGGCCCGGGCCCCCTCCAGACTGCCGGGCCCCTGTGCATTTGCCCCCCCTGCCCCCGCTCTCGGAGGCCCTGTAGACGCCTAATTTCCCCAAGTTCTTCTATGATTGAGGCATTTGTTCTATGATCTTTCCAGCTGATGAACATCATTCTTCTGAAAGTTGTCGTCTCGAGAGCAGTGATTCTTTTCTGGTCTGCCTTCTTCACTGTCCAAGCTTCAGCTCCATATGTTGCAATGGGCCAGACATCAGGCGTTTATTTATGTGCAGACTGAGTGACCGATCCTTCCAAACGGTAGTGAGTGTCTTTATGGTTGCCTTGCCCTTATTTCAGAGCTGCAGTCATTGTCCCCTGTAATTAATGAACCAAGATAACGGAAGGTTTCCACTTGTTCAAGATGATGTCCATGACACGTACTCGCATAGAATAGGCTACTTAATAAAGAATTGCCAAAAGATTTAATTAAAATTCGGCCTACCGTTATTTGTTACAAAGTATTATTCAGCCGTATTGAGGTTATTCGTAATCCCTATGAATGATTGATCAACTCTTTTTGGAAATTCTGCTCTCAGTGGTCACGTGCTACAACTGAACTGACGTCATTGACGAAGCGCAACATATTTTCAAAACAAGCGTGATTTGTAATTACTAATTTGCACAATAGTGTTGTGTTAAAGTTGTTTTGCTAATCCATAAGTATGGCTGAGCGAAAGAAACAACGTAGTTCGTTAGTGTGGAATTATTTTAATGAGGGTCATGAGGCAAATAATACGCAATAGGTGACGTGGAACGCTGATAATTCAGTTATATACGGTTTACGCAAGTACACGAATTACGAACTGTGTTGCAGAAATGACAGAATGGCTAGGCTCAAATCGTCTCCAGCTCAATACTGCGAAGACAGAAATTTTATGGATGGCAACCGGAAGACAGCAGCACCTGTTCCAATCCACCTCGGTCCGGATTAATGGTCATGATATCCATCCAATACCCTACGTCAGAAATCTCGGCATTTACATCGACAATACCGCCACAACGAGGCAACACGTGACACGCACTGTCGCCAGCTGCTTCGCAGCACTGCGGTTGATCCGTAGCATACGAAAATCTGTATCTCTTACTGCCCTGAAGACTTTAATTAGTGCCTTAGTAATCACTAAACTTGACTATGGTAACGTCACCTTAGCAAGGCTCCCGAAACACCTCCTCGACAGACTTCATGCGGCTGCACGCCTGATCCATCGATCAAGGAAGCATGATCACATCACGCCACTGTTGATCGACCTACACTGGCTCTCAGTCCCCGAGCGAATAACTTATAAACTGGCAACCCTCGTCTATCGATGCCTGCACGACATCGGTCCCTCCTATCTCCGGTGCGAACTCCAGAGATCGGCAGACACAGATAGTAGAAGGCGTCTGCGATCTGGCTCCACTGAAGCACTCCTCGTGCCGCGCACACGCCTTGCCACTGCCGGCTACCGTGCCTTCCCGGTTACCGCAGCGAAAGCCTGGAATCGTCTTCCCATTTCTGTCCAAACATCATCTTCTCTGGACATATTTAAGAAGCGACTGAAGACTTGGCTGTTCGAGATCAGCTATTCTGTTAAATCCTATTAATTATTCATGTACTATGTAATGTATACTATGTAATGTGTTCAAGTAGTCCTCCTAGGACGACTTACCACATAAATCTTAACTTTAAATAAATAAATAAATAAATAAATAAATAAATAAATAAATAAATAAATAAATACACGAATACTCGTTAAGATACTTGTCAACTACTCGATTAATAAAATACTCGGTTAGCGCAGCCATAGAAGCAACGTCTGTAATTGCGACCACTGTTGCCACTTGGATTTTTGAAAACCTAAGATTTGCATTTGCTAGTTTTTTGCACAATTTTACAGTTTTTGCCAAAATTTCGAAATTTTCACAATGATCAAGCAACAAAGTTGACAAGCAAAAAAGGTCATCAATGTCATGGCCTTTTCGCTCTCCTTTGTCTCTATCGACTCGACACATTCGGTCTATGTTCACGCTTTCTATAAATTAATATAGTAAAAATTTGTTGCGCAAACAAAATCCATCAAATACTAAAGAAACCAAGAAAACCCCAGACTCCACAAGAAAAGTCCCCGAAATACCCAGGAAACCCTGTTTTTTACATGCAATAAAAACTCAAGCAAAAACCCCAAGTTCATCAAAAACCATTTCCCCAATTTTCATCCAGAAACCTAAGATCCTGAGAAAAACAAGGAGCGACAACGCTGATTGCAACGCTGTACAGTAAGTAAGTAAGTAAATAAGTAAGTTAAATCCAGTGAATTTCTATAGGAGGCGTGGTCTCAAACTGTTCATCAAGTGTTCTTCACGCCACAAGAACGGAAGTGGGAAAAGCAGAAAGGCAGACTATGAAAAAAGAAACAGAAAGAGGCACGGTATAACTCGGGATATAAGAGATATAATAGTGCTAAGGACAGTAATGAAACATTTAATCATTACCTTCAGTTGCCTTGCTTGGTAACGTCTTTTGAGAATGTATGGCTTCAAGACGAGAAGCCAAGGAACACAGAGGATGATGAGGAAGAGAAGAAACGACTGCAGACCTTTCTGTAATAGATATCAGTGAAACTTCTCATCATGCATATACTGTGTATAACAACAACAACAACAACTACTACTACTACTACTACTACTACTACTACTACTACTACTACTACTACTACTACTACTACTACTACTGCTACTACTGCTACTACTACTACTACTACTACTACTACTACTACTACTACTACTGCTGCTGCTGCTGCTGCTGCTGCCGCCGCAACAATCTAATATAATCATTCTCCACGTCTGTTTGTCTGCTTTCTGCGTCACGTATCACAGTCACTCCATTAAGACTTACTTGGACTCTCCGGGGGTCCATCTTCGCGTTTTTATTGGGCGATACGCGGCGCTATAGAAGTTGCCATCGGCAACCAAAGATGAGCGGAGCTTGACGAAGCGTTCTGATTGCAACTTAACCATTGCCTGCTCGTTGTAACTTCACATCGCCCCAACCCCACACCCCCGGCCACACCCCGCACCCTCCCGGCGCCAACTCCCTCCACCCACCGGCCCTAATCGTGAGCTTATTTCTTCTTCAAGATTTCCATCACTGCTGGTTACTGCTCATAGATATGTGAATTTGTCTACCTGTTCAAGATTCTTTTCATTAACAGTAATCTTATATTTCTTCCCATCTGTTGTCATGACTTTTGTTTTAGCTTCATTGAGATGTGGGTCATATTGTTTCCTTTCCAAACTTATTCTGTCAACCAGTTGTAATTCTTCCTCTGATGTTGCTATTAGAATTACATCATCAGCATATCTCAAATTGTTGATTGTTTCTTCACCTAATTTTTCCCCTCCTTTAAACCAATGCAAGGCATTTCTCATTATCATTTCTGATGAAGTTAAATAGGAATGACTATAATATGCATCCTTTCCTAACACTTTTTCTAATTCTAAACCAGTCTGCCATTATGTCATTGATTTTTATTGCTCTTTTTTATTTTTTATACAAAGTCATTAGAAGATGTACTAAATGTGCTGGAAATCCCATATCTAACATGACATATATACCAGAGTTTTTCATGAGGGATAGAATCGAAGGCTTTTGTGTAATCTACAAAGCACATTTACAATGGTTGTTGGTATTCCTTCGCTTTCTCCATAATAAATTGTTTGGTAAGTTGGTCTCTAGTTCCTCTTCCTTTCCTAAAACCAGCTAGTTCTCCATTTTTTGTCCATTCTATTCAGTATTACTCAAAGCATGATTTTGCTTGCATGTGTTATCAGTGCAATGGTTCTATAGTTTGTGCATTCTTTCCTATCACTTCCTTTGATATTGGAATGAATACAGATTTTAGCCAGTCATTAGGCCATACTCCAGAAATGGAAAATGGCCTAATGACTGGCTATAATAATGTAAAATAATGAAATGATGTATATCTTTCACTTCCAGATTGTCGTAATAGGATACTGCCAATTTCCTTTAACCCCTTAACCGTGTATTTAACTGTAACTCAATGTAAAGTGGACGGATATATCCGGGATCCCCAGTTAAGGGGGTTAAGGAATCGCATTCAATAACCTAGCTTTCCGAGATAGCCCTTGAATCAGTTTACTGTTTAAACTGTCACTCCCACGGTCCCACCTCGTCCAAACTGTCCCATTTGTCCACAACCCTTGCTCTAAACAATTTGTTTTCTTTCTTGGACCCACGCTCTGCTTAAACAATTTGCATTTGTAGCCTCTCGTGCTGCTATAGTGTGCTAATGTCAAGAATCGATCGTATGGCATATCTACTTTCCCAGTCATTAATTAATTTAAAAAATCAGTGGTGACTTTTCTCGTTGATTGGACCTATTGTTTCCAGAGCCATAGGGACGAAGGGATATTTTTTTTATTTTTCAATCAAACCACCCCCTCTCTCTCTTCTCTTTTCTAATGTTGACGATTGAAAACCGGCCTTTATCAGTGAACGACATAAGATATCGTAAAGGGTGGCCTGTCAGACGATTCGACGAGGTCCTGGTCAAGAGGAGAGACCGTGGTGGCCAACTCGTTCAACCAGAGTGCTTGCTCATCCAAGGCGTATGTCGCCAAGGTATTCAATTACTACTGTAGTTGAGATTTGAGATACACTACCAGTTCCAGAAAAAGAGACAGAGGTCTTCGGCCAATAATCATCGGGTATTGCCAGTAGGTTACCTTGCTGCGCATCAGTTTTCTCCGTGGTGTTGGAAAACAGAGTTTCGGAGAACACGATAAAATTTCTCTTAATGCGAGTCGCCAAATTCTGTTTTTACCGTCTCTCTTTGGTACAGGGAGGATGCATTCGCCAAAATGTGAAAGTTTCGAACACAGATCTGTGGCGTCCACGGCTCCACGCTACTGAAGGCGAAAATATTAGTATTAATTGCTTACTTTTATTATTATATGTTTAAATGTGTCACCGCTTAACTTGCTATAGCTATTGTTAATATATATATATATATGTATATATATATATATATGTAAGGATTCAGGGGTGCAGAGGGAGTGCAGACCATCCTCTTTCCAGCTGCACCCCCTGAATTTTTTCAGGGGGTGCAGCTGCACCTCTGCACCCCCACTTCGGGTGTGCCTGTCAACGAGGGACCCTCGCCTGACCACTCATTCAAAACTAATTCCCGAGTAAGAAATCTTGGTGTCGTATTTGATCCAGATCTCTCATTTTCAACACACATATCTAATCTCAGTCGCTCATGTTTCACATACATACGGGACTTACGACGCCTACGTCCATTCCTAAACTTCAGCACAGCTTGCACGATTGCCACCTCTATTGTTCATTAAAAATGGATGACTGCAACTCCCTCTACCTTATTGTCAAAAAAAAACAAATAGCACGCCTTCAAGCAACACAAAACGCTTTGACTAGAGCTGTCACGCGAACGCCAAAAGCTCACCACATAATAATAATATCACATCATCGCTTCACTGGCTCAAAGTTCCAGAACGGATACATTTCAAGATTCTATGTCTGACCTACAACGCCATCCAGTTCTCAAAACCCATGTACCGTCGTAATCTCTTTACAATTCAAGCGCAACGGTCAACTCGATCATCTGACAGCCTGACACTCATTCGACCAACAGCCACGTCACTGAAATTCTGAGACCGTTCGATTTCATACACTGCGCCTCGTCTCTGGAATGATCTTCCGTCAGAGATCCGAAAGATCAATAACCCGGGTCCTCTTAGTCCATAAATCAGTCACCATTAGCCATAGGTCCGCAAACTTTCCGAAAACAACTAAAACCCATTCTTTTCAAGAAATCTTATGATGAAATCCTTACTGCAGGCCTGCATTCTATCCATCGCAAATCTCGTTATAATCCTCCATAAAATACTTTCCTGCGACTGCCTACCTGGATCTACAACCTTGACCTTGACTACTGATTACGGACTATGGACTTAACTAGATTGAGCGCTCGTGAATAAGCTGGTGCACTGCGCCAAGCTTTCTATCAACGCTATAGAAAGTTCGTGTTTACTTACTTACTTACTTAACTTTTGTTCTATAATACTTCTGCAACAAACATTGCTAATATAGTATAAAGGTCTATATATAGGAACATATATTTTACTTTTCTTACACTTATAACTTCGCCCGAGATAAATAGTCTTTAATATGAATAGTCCGCGTTGAACAGTCCTGAGATCAATAGTCCTGATATGAAAAGTCCGCATACCCTACCGAATGGTTATTTTTAATAACACACACAGTAGTACACACACACACATCATCATCATCATCATCAGTGTTTCTGTCTTTCGACAGGTCCAGATATCCAGTTCTCCCACTCCGATCGATTGCTTGCTTCTTCTTTGAGTTCTCGGTATCCTTTATCCATCATCCACTCCAACATTATATCATCATCGATGTCGTTGATGTATATTAAAAACAATAGAGGTCCCAACACTCAACCTTGTGGCACCGGTGCCACTTATGACCTCAGCCCAATCTGAATACTTGCCTCTTATACCTACCTTCTGTCTTCTGCTCTGCAGCCAATTTTTTATCCATCCAAGAACTTTACCTCTAATTCCACTGGCCTGAAGCTTGACTGCCAGTCTTGTGGTTATTACCTCACTAACCTCATGTCTTACCTCGTACAGAAATTTTGGATGTATATTGTCTGTTCCAGAGCTTTTGTCAGTTTTCATTTGACTCAGAATTTCCAGGACACACTCTTTTTTGCAATTTATGTCTGATAATGCTTCCTCCTCTTTTCCACAAAATAAATTAATGGGCTTTGGTATGCTGGTTGTATTTTCCTTTGTGAACACTGATCCGAAGTAACTAGTCCATTCCTGAAGAAAGACATAGAGACCTTAGAAAGAGTGCAGCACAGAGCAACAAAAATGATCAAGGGATATCATAAACTAACCTACGAGGAAAGGCTAAATCACTGTGGATTGACAATCCTGGAAAAAAGAATAGAGAGAGTGGGGATTTGATCGAGACATACAAAAAACTAACAAACAAAGTGGAAATGCCAAGAGAAAGATTCTTTACAATGAAGCAGTATGATCGAACCAGAGGACACAGTTCAAGAAACGGGTTGGGAGACATAAACAGCATTTTTATAGTACAAGAGTGGTGGACAGATGGAATGAACTGGATGAGGGGATAGTAACGGCTTCAACTGTAAATGAGTTCAAAATAAACCTCAGTAGTTTAGGATATTAGATTGGACGGGAACAACAGTGGTTCTCACACAGGGCAATCCCTACTGAACCACTTTAAACCTTGTTATATTATATTATATATTATATTAACATCTTTCTCGGTCTACCTCTCACTCTCTTTCCCTCCATTTTTCCTTTGATTATTGTTCTTAGTAGAGAGTCATGCCGGAGCACATGTCCCATCCAATTTCTCTGTCTTTTCCGAATTGTATCTATCAGGCTTCTGTCTTCCTCTATCTCCTTCATGACTTCCTCGTTTGTCTTATGTTCTGTGTATTTTACGTTTTGCATTTTCCTCCTAATCCACATTTTCAAAAGCCTCTAGTCGTTTATATCTTCCTTTCTCATTGTCCACGTCTCCGCCTCATACAACGCTACACTCCATATCAATGTTTTAACCAATCTCTGTTTTAGGTTTAGTTTTAGTTTGCTTTGCATCAGCCCCTTTCTCTTATAAAGCTTCATTTGCTATTGGCATCGGTTATCAGACTTCCTAGATAGCTAAATTTCTTCACTTGCGCTCTCTCTCTCTCTCTCTCTCTCTCTCTCTCTCTCTCTCTATATATATATATATATATATATATATATATATATATATATCGCTTCCTACAACATCTCAAGACGCATTTGTTTAACGTTTCGTTCCCTGTACAGCGCCTTTGACTTTAGCCACCTGGCTATGTTACTGCGCTTAAG
This sequence comes from Metaphire vulgaris, assembly GCA_018105865.1. Lineage (NCBI taxonomy): Eukaryota > Metazoa > Annelida > Clitellata > Crassiclitellata > Megascolecidae > Metaphire > Metaphire vulgaris. The sequence goes on along the minus strand of CM030832.1, from coordinate 40,525,268 downwards.
AAATTGTCAAGATTAATATATATATATATATATATATATATATATATATATATAATTCATCTGTGGCAATGACAGGATGAAGAGAAAGTAAATAGAAGATTTAAATGGGAAGCGATAGTTGTTTCATACCTGTCCGGGTGGAACTTTAGAACTGCATGGTTCTTCTGGATAGTTCAACAGGAACATGTTTATTAGACCTATATGATAAACGCATCACAGTATGTCCAATATCTATCATCATAGAAGCGTTTCTTTCAAAGAATCGCGATTCTCTAACTCAGAAATCGAAACAAATGCTAACCCGCGCACACATACACACTCGCACTGGCAGTCTGGCATGCAAGCAAACCCACACGCGCACACAAAGGCAACTCTATTGCTTTTTCAGGCTATGTCTGCGGTCTAAATACCTAGGACCAAAGCTCGATCATACGTATTATATTTTTTGTATCATACGCACGTATTTTAACGTATGACTTTATCATGCGCGCTATCATACGTGAGCAAAAATGCCTTAGGCCTACATAGTCTTGAAACTGCGTCAATTACAGCAGTCTGTTAACCATTTACATGCACAAAGAAATTAAAAGGGAAACAAGTGTTACCGAACTGAATTTTGGGATCAGTTACAGTGACGTGGCGTGACGTCGCAATTGATATTGCTCGCTAAGTAAGCAAATTATAAGTAACCGAGCAGGCTTATAAAATACGCGTATCATACGCGTATTTTATTTTTTATTCATACGCACGTATTTTAACGTATTTTATTTTGTCATACGCGTATGATCGAGCTTTGCCTACGACCGAGTGTTTATGAAATAATTGCTTGTCAGTCGCTGTACCTATTAGGAGGCTGGGAGCACATCCGGCATCGGTTGCGTCAATCGCTATCCACTTGTGCAGAATGAGGATAATGAGATAGCCAAAAATACAGGTAAGGAAGATCACCTGAGGCAAAAACTCACAGAAGATGCTGACGGAATCCTTGAAAAATCTTCAAGCAAATAGCATCAAGAAGAGCTGACGCCATAGGTACATTTAAATTGAAGATTAAAATAAAAATTGCTGTCGTGCAAAATTACTTAACGAAATTACTTGTGCCATGCCAGCAAAATATTTTCCCTCCAAAAATCGTCTTTTTTGTTAATTATCTTCCAGTGTGCTTCGATGTAGGCCTATATACATTACTGAAAAGTCATCATATTTGAGCAATCGACAACAAAACGCGAGAGAACGCCAATAGGCCCTACATTTAATGAATCTTTGAAAAGAAAATGACTGAACACCGTTTAGGGAATATTTAGGCATGTATTTTGTATTTTCATGTTTATTCAAAAATGTAGCTCACGATAATCTGATTTAATTCCTGAAAACAGCTTAATTGAATTTCTTAGTAGATTTGTCATTAAACCTTGTTATGGTAAATAAGCATCAAGTGATAGTCTTCGTCTAGCGACGTTGTCAGCATACAATACTTTCACTTTCGCCAATTTCATATTGCGATTACATTCCCAATATTTTTCTTCGTCTAAGTTTGGTAGAGTCTGAAATTAAAATGAATGTAATAGAAGATGATTAGATAAGTCACGCGAGCATGGCAGCTCAGTAACAAGGGGCTGCTAACCTGTGATTCTGAAGACTAAGAACGACGCCAAAGAACATCTGACCAACTCCGAAGATAATTGAGATTTTCATCTTGAAAGAGTTCAGCCATTTGATTTTATTCAGTGACAGTTGCCATGCCTTCAACAGCATCGCAAACCTCTTACTATATATATATATAATATATAATATAGAATATCCGTATAATTTCATGTCTCCGGACAATTTTTATCATAAGTCCCTCGGGAATGAAGTACCGAGAGCATATATATATATATATATATATATATATATATATAGAGAGAGAGAGAGAGAGAGAGAGAGAGAGAAAGAGAGGGAGTAGGGTGGGGCAAGACGTTCGGTCTAAGAGAAAAGTTGGATTTTGGTGGACTGCGACATCTTATTATTATACACGACCAATGCCTTTGCATTCTCTATGCATTTTGCAAATGGTCTGCAAATTTTTTGCTAAATGTCACAAACATTTTGTTCAAAATCCAACTTTTAAAAATGTCTCAAAATAGGCGTTTTGCCTCCCTCCCCGGGGCAAGAGGCTCAGTGCCCCATTTTATGCATGACCCTAAAGTACTGGCTGACATCTATAATTATAATCATCTAATAATCGTCAATGTGCTTAACGGCAATTTTTTAAAACGACATTTAAAGATGCTTTTGGTGCACGGTATAATCCTGAATGTGAGACCTAAGGTGTTTTGACTGCTTGACAGAAACGAAATACAGTTATTAGATGAAAGAGTAGAAAATTTATAAGATCAAACCACACGCACACACTATCATTCGCACGCGCTTAACATAGACCGATAAATACTTACCAAAGAGATGTATCACCGCAACGTAGCATAGATATATTGTGCCGTCCAGGCACAGGCTTCTGTTTTTATATATATTTATAGGCCTATGTCTCACTGCATCTTCTATAGCATAGGCGCAATGCAACTTTATCGCTATTTGACATTCTACTATCAATTCTATTATATTGTCCTATTTAATATCGATGTTGGACACAATTTCTTACCTACTGCATTTATAGTGCTATATGAATAGGCGGACAGCCTAGGGGAGGGAGAACCGATGCGCGGTCAGGCTGATGCGCAGAGCCAATGTCTATATATAGGGGACGCAGACATATCGAGGCTCTTTTTACTTTCCGGTTTGGGTCCGACCTGGTTGGGGTCCGGTTGCCCCATGGGTGGGATAATGGCTCCTCGGGAGGAGGACCGTTTGATCCGAGGGCTCCTGTATTCCCGATAGAACCCTTGTCGGTGAGTTATTGTAATGATTGCATTTGATGTTAACTTGATAACACTATGTAACACGATTTTTGTTCCTGGCTTCTAAGTGTTATATTTCAGTTGCTTATGTATAAAGGATCTGCAAACATGGCTATATTCATCATTATATTTGCTTTCATAGGCACAGCTTACAAAAGTTGTTTATTTATACAATGGAAAAAGGTGCATTTTTTCTTCTCGAGAAGGAACATTATGTAATAATTGCAACTAAGCAAAAACAGTCAAAGTTACTTTAAAACATTCAGAAATGAGCTGCTTTTCGAGATTTGTGGCTGTACTGTCCATAGCTTTCCCAATGAAGACTTCAGACATAGTCCCAACCACGTGTTTGTTATACCGTCCTTGGTAACGACGTTCAAAGTCCAGCATATCCTGATGAAAGCATTCATCTTGCTTATCTGAGTAGGCTCCCATGTTTTCCTTGAATTTGTCAAGGTGGGCATGACGAATATGTACTTTCAAGAACATTTTGCATCTAATTTTGGCATGGTTCTTTATGAGAGACTGGTTCAGTCTCTCATAGTTTTCAGCCTTGTGGTTGCCAAGAAAGCCATACAATACTGCAAAGAAACTGTTTCATGACCCTTTCTCCGTACTATTCAACTTGTTGGCGAATACGTCACGCTGTGTGATCTTCTTTATCTGTGGTCCGACGAAGATGCCAGCTGCGACTTTTGCCTCCGAAAGCTGTGGAAAAAGCTCTAGGAGGTATTTGAAAGTTGCGAATTCCTTGTTTTGACAAATTACTTGATGAGACCTAACTTGATGTATGAGCATCTTTCGACGGTCTATCAGAGGCTCCCACTTGATGCTGTTCTTACCTGTGGTGAACTTGGTCAGCTGTGGCCAATCCCTTCTACAATAGTGGGCGTCAGACCTCGGTGTCCCGGTTATTCTAGAGGCAAAGAAAAACCAAGGAAATTTTGTGAAACCGCCTTGAAGGCCCAGCAGGAATGTCACCATTTGGACCAAATTGAAGTCTCCAATGACTTAACAACCATAGTTGTATACTTCAAGGCACTCAGCAACATCTTGACACTGGTGTAATCCTCTCTGAAGTGCAGGTGCACAAAGTGAGCCACGGGGAGAGACAAGTACTTGTTACCATTATGGAGTAGCATGGCTTTGAGGTTCTTGGATGAACTCTCTATGAATTGCCACCATCAATCAGGTTAAAGATGATTGCTATGGCCTCGAAAAGACCAGTGACATTGCTGCAGAAGCACAGCCCATCTAGCTGACTGAAGAATTTGGAAAGACGTTCGTGACGCTCTCTCTGTTCTGTCACCTGCACACTTTCATCCAACAAGTTCCACTCCTTGAGTCTAGATGTCAGAAGCTCAGCATTGCGCTTGGTGAGACTAAGGTCTCTGATCAGGTCGTTGAGATCTTTCTGATTGGGGAAGTACGGCTTTCTCATCTCAGCTATTTCTGTGCAATTGCATCCTGGATCTGCAATATCTTCCTCGCTGTCTGCCTTGACGCGCTCCCCTGAAGACAGTTGATCCCTCTCTGTAGAGATGGGAATGGGGAGCTCAGAGCCATAGGGTACTGGTGCGATGCAAACGTAGCAGAATGCATTTGCTGGCTGCAAGCAGCCTCTTGATGCCATCTAAATCAAATTTTTTCTGGTCACTATTCGCTTACTCAGCAACAAGATACACTAGTATGTTGGCTTAAGAAATCTGCTCTCTTAAAAGTCTATGATTGCAACTGTAAGCTCCCAGAATGTGCAACAGGGTTCTAGAAGATTCCAGAAGGTTATAGAAAATTCTGTTCAGATCTAAAAACTTATGGACAGCTTGCAATATTCCAGAATAATAAGTATGTCTGCTCAGCTTTGAATGTGAACCAAGAATGTGTTCTATAATACACGAATTTCAAAATATCATTGCCCTGACCCCAAAAGCAAATTCAGTTTGGAACAAAAACTGTTTTCTAGTTAGTTTAGGCATAAGGGACTAGGAAAACAAGATATCAACCCAGGAACAAACAAAAATATTTTTTTTGTTACGTAGTGTAATAGAAGCCGACTTGTAAAATATGATATATAGATGAGGCATGCATGTATACTCGGCCATTGTCCTGGAGATAATAATAATATAAGTATGAAACTCATGTGTTGTCTATGTTAGGCTGTAGACCCGACTTGCCCCGTTTGATCGTCTCTTCTTAGCCATAGAGCTAAGCGTACCCAGCGGATGACCCGGTAGAAAGAGACATATAAAATAGCTAAGCGTTACAAATGGTACCAGAAGTCAAGCGTTACAATATTTCACTTAATGTTTCGAAATTTAAGGGCTGTGGGCGTTTTACATCGAGTGGGCGTCTTACGAAGTTACGGGGAGTCTTACCCCACCCTACTATAAATATATATATATAATATATATAGTATAATATATATATATATATATTAAGGTGTTGCGAAAAACACAAAATTTCTGATTTTCAAAAACTTTCAAAACTTTACAGATGACACTTTTTACATATGAAACAGATATGAATATAAAAAATTTTTAAAGTTACAAAAAGTTCATAATTTTCTGGTCTTACTTTTTAGTAACTATAGCAATCTTCGTTGAAAAAGTAACTATAGCAATTTTCGTTAACACTTTACGTTAAAATACCTTAATGCCCCATAGAATAGAGACACAACAATAACAAATAGAAAATAATGTAATGTTGGGAATGCATTTCGTTATCAATGCAATGACGTCATTTTTATTGGCAGTATTGCCAGGCTCTGTATCTTAACATAACACTGCACACAGCGCACAATCAGTTCCAGGTTCGTCATTGTGCTCAACGAAACCTCTGGTTGAGTGTCATGGATGAGCCGTTTTAAATGCAGAAGATGATGGCCCACGTTTGCAATAGCGATTGATATCAATGTAGTAATGGATGCTAAAGGTAGTGGCTGAATATGGTGCTTGAATTCGATCTATAACAGGACGAAATAACTTTCAAATGCGCGGATGATTTCCACATATACTGTGCATTATTAGCATTATGGAACAACGGCGGTTGTCATGCTGGATGCGCTATAAATACAGAAATCGATCGCCTACGTTTACAATAGCGATTGATATCGATGTAGTGACGAATGCTAAAGACAATGGCTCAATATAGTGCTTGAAATCCACCTCCAACAGGACGAAATAAGTTTCAAAAATGCGTTTGTATTTCCACAAATCCTGTGTATTATTAATTTATTAGCATTATGGAATAACGAGAGTTGTCATGGATGAGTCGTTTTAAATTCAGAAGGTGATGGCCCATGTCTGCAATAGCGATTGATATCAATGTAGTAATGAATGCTAAAGATACTGGCTGAATATGGTCCTTGAAACGAGCGGTTGTATTTGCTCAAATACTCTGCATTATTAGCAATGTGGAACATCGGGGTTTGTCATGCTGGAGGGGCTCTAAATACATAAGGCGATGGCCTATGTTTACAATAGCGATTGACATCGATGTAGTGAAGAATGCTAAAGACAATGGCTCATTATAGCGCTTGAAATCCATCTCTAAAAGGACGAAATAAGTTTCAAAAATTCGTTTGTATTTTCACAAATCCTGTGTAATATAAGCATTATGGATTAACGAGGGTTGTCATGGATGAGTCGTTTTAAATGCAGAAGGTGATGGCCCATGTTTGCAATAGCGATTGATATCAATGTAGTAATGGATGATAAAGATACTGGTTGAATATATTGCTTGAATTCGATATATAACAGAACAAAATAAATATCAAATATGCGGTTGATTTGCACATATACTGTGCACTATTAACATTATGGAACAACGGCGGTTGTCATGCTGGAGGGGCTCTAAATACATAAGGCGATGGCCTATGTTTATAATAGCGATTGATATCGATGTAGTGAAGAATGCTAAAGACAATGGCTCAATATAGTGCTTGAAATCCATCTCTAACAGGACGAAATAAGTTTCAAAAATGCGTTTGTATTTTCACAAATCCTGTGTAATATTAGCATTATGGAATAACGAGGGTTGTCATGGATGAGTCGTTTTAAATGCAGAAGGTGATGGCCCATGTTTGCAATAGCGATTGATATAAATATAGTAATGTATATAAATGTATATAAATGTAAATAAATCAAAAGTAATGACAACTAACGGAGACAAAGTTTCCATCAGAGTAGATCAGAAGGTAATGGAACAAGTGGGAAAGTTTACATATCTTGGCACGATTATATCAGAAGACTGCTCCCTAGAGGAAGAAATAAAGGCCAGATTGACAAAAGGAAGGGTTGCCATCAGAAAAATGAAGAACATTTGGAAAGACAATAATATCAGCATGAGAACAAAGAAGAGGATAATCGAGAGTGTTGCATGGAGTACAGCATCATATGGATGTGAAAGTTGGACTCTGAAAAGAAAAATACAGAGAAGAATAGAAGCTTTTGAAATGTACTCATTACGTACCATGCAAAGCATAAGCTGGAGAGATAGGAAAACCAATGAGGAGGTTTTGAAAATGTCAGGCACGGAAAGACGTTTCCTCAACATGTGCAAAAGAAGGAAGCTGCAATACTTCGGACACGTACAGCGGAACAGCGACACTAGGTCAACATTGGAGAGGACAATCCAACAAGGAATGATGTCGGGAACTAGACGAAGAGGGCGACCAGGGAGACGATGGGCGGATGACGTGGAAGAGTGGACAGGAATGAAAATGTCAGCAGCAGTCAAGAAGACAGAAGATCGACATGGTTGGAGGAATGAAATTCATGCTGTCACCTTAACTTCAGTTCATGAAGGAACAAGGAGAAGATGATGATGAATGTATATTAAAGATAGTGGCTGAATATGGTGCTTGAATTCGATCTATAACAGGGCGAAATAACTTTCAAATATGCGTGTGATTTGCACATATACTGTGGATTATTAGCATTATGGAACAACGGCGGTTGTCATGCTGGATGCGCTATAAATACAGAAATCGATCGCCTACGTTTAGAATAGCGATTGATATCGATGTAGTGAAGAATGCTAGAGACAATGGCTCAATATAGTGCTTGAAATCCATCTCTAACAGGACGAAATAAGTTTCAAAAATGCGTTTGTATTTCCACAAATCCTATGTATTATTAATTTATTAGCATTATGGAATAACGAGGGTTGTCATGGATGAGTCGTTTTAAATTCAGAAGGTGATGGCCCATGTCTGCAATAGCGATTGATATCAATGTAGTAATGAATGCTAAAGATACTGGCTGAATATGGTCCTTGAAACGTGCGGTTGAATTTGCTCAAATACTCTGCATTATTAGCAATGTGGAACATCGGGGTTTGTCATGCTGGAGGGGCTCTAAATACATAAGGCGATGGCCTATGTTTACAATAGCGATTGACATCGATGTAGTGAAGAATGCTAAAGACAATGGCTCAATATAGCGCTTGAAATCCATCTCTAACAGGACGAAATAAGTTTCAAAATGCGTTTGTATTTTCACAAATCCTGTGTAATATTAGCATTATGGAATAACGAGGGTTGTCATGGATGAGTCGTTTTAAATGCAGAAGGTGATGGCCCATGTTTGCAATAGCGATTGATATCAATGTAGTAATCGATGCTAAAGATACTGGTTGAATATGGTGCTTGAATTCGATATATAACAGGACAAAATAAATTTCAAATATGCGGTTGATTTGTACATATACTGTGCATTATTAGCATTATGGAACAACGGCGGTTGTCATGCTGGAGGGACTCTAAATACATAAGGCGATGGCCTATGTTTATACTAGCGATTGATATCGATGTAGTGAAGAATGCTAAAGACAATGGCTCAATATAGTGCTTGGAATCCATCTCTAACAGGACGAAATAAGTTTCAAAAATGCGTTTGCATTTTCACAAGTCCTGTGTATTATTAATTTATTAGCATTATGGAATAACGAGGGTTGTCATGGATGAGTCGTTTTAAATGCAGAAGGTGATGGCGCATGTTTGCAATAGCGATTGATATCAATGTAGTAATCGATGCTAAAGATACTGGTTGAATAAGGTGCTTGAATTCGATATATAACAGGACAAAATAAATTTCAAATATGCGGTTGATTTGCAGATATACTGTGCATTATTAGCATTATGGAACAAGGGCGGTTGTCATGCTGGATGCCCTATAAACACAGAAGACGATGGCCTACGTTTACAATAGCGATTGATATCGATGTAGTGACGAATGCTAAAGACAATGGCTCAATATAGTGCTTGAAATCCATCTCTAACAGGACGAAATAAGTTTCAAAAATGCGTTTGTATTTTCACAAATCCTGTGTAATATTAGCATTATGGAATAACGAGGGTTGTCATGGATGAATCGTTTTAAATGCAGAAGGTGATGGCCTATGTTTGCGATAGCGATTGATCTCAATGTAGTAATGGATGCTAAATATACTGGTTGAATATGGTGCTTGAATTCGATATATAACAGGACAAAATAAATTTCAAATATGCGGTTGATTTGTACATATACTGTGCATTATTAGAATTATGGAACAACGGCGGTTGTCATGCTGGAGGGACTCTAAATACATAAGGCGATGGCCTATGTTTATACTAGCGATTGATATCGATGTAGTGAAGAATGCTAAAGACAATGGCTCAATATAGTGCTTGAAATCCATCTCTAACAGGACGAAATAAGTTTCAAAAATGCGTTTGTATTTTCACAAATCCTGTGTATTATTAATTTATTAGCATTATGGAATAACGAGGGTTGTCATGGATGAGTCGTTTTAAATGCAGAAGGTGATGGCCCATGTTTGCAATAGCGATTGATATCAATGTAGTAATCGATGCTAAAGATACTGGTTGAATATGGTGCTTGAATTCGATATATAACAGGACAAAATAAATTTCAAATATGCGGTTGATTTGCACATATACTGTGCATTATTAGCATTATGGAACAACGGCGGTTGTCATGCTGGAGGGGCTCTAAATACATAAAGCGATGGCCTATGTTTATACTAGCGATTGATATCGATGTAGTGAAGAATGCTAAAGACAATGGCTCAATATAGTGCTTGAAATCCACCTCTAACAGGACGAAATAAGTTTCAAAAATGCGTTTGTATTTTCACAGGTCCTGTGTAATATTAGCATTATGGAATAACGAGGGTTGTCATGGATGAGTCGTTTTAAATGCAGAAGGTGATGGCCCATGTTTGCAATAGCGATTGATATCAATGTAGTAATCGATGCTAAAGATACTCGTTGAATATGGTGCTTGAATTCGATATATAACAGGATAAAATAAATTTCAAATATGCGGTTGATTTGCAGATATACTGTGCATTATTAGCATTATGGAACAAGGGCGGTTGTCATGCTGGATGCCCTATAAACACAGAAGACGATGGCCTACGTTTACAATAGCGATTGATATCGATGTAGTGACGAATGCTAAAGACAATGGCTCAATATAGTGCTTGAAATCCATCTCTAACAGGACAAAATAAGTTTCAAAAATGCGTTTGTATTTTCACAAATCCTGTGTAATCTTAGCATTATGGAATAACGAGGGTTGTCATGGATGAGTCGTTTTAAATGCAGAAGGTGATGGCCCATGTTTGCAATAGCGATTGATATCAATGTAGTAATCGATGCTAAAGATACTCGTTGAATATGGTGCTTGAATTCGATATATAACAGGACAAAATAAATTTCAAATATGCGGTTGATTTGTACATATACTGTGCATTATTAGCATTATGGAACAACGGCGGTTGTCATGCTGGAGGGACTCTAAATACATAAGGCGATGGCCTATGTTTATACTAGCGATTGATATCGATGTAGTGAAGAATGCTAAAGACAATGGCTCAATATAGTGCTTGAAATCCATCTCTAACAGGACGAAATAAGTTTCAAAAATGCGTTTGTATTTTCACAAATCCTGTGTATTATTAATTTATTAGCATTATGGAATAACGAGGGTTGTCATGGATGAGTCGTTTTAAATGCAGAAGGTGATGGCCCATGTTTGCAATAGCGATTGATATCAATGTAGTAATCGATGCTAAAGATACTGGTTGAATATGGTGCTTGAATTCGATATATAACAGGACAAAATAAATTTCAAATATGCGGTTGATTTGCACATATACTGTGCATTATTAGCATTATGGAACAACGGCGGTTGTCATGCTGGAGGGGCTCTAAATACATAAAGCGATGGCCTATGTTTATACTAGCGATTGATATCGATGTAGTGAAGAATGCTAAAGACAATGGCTCAATATAGTGCTTGAAATCCATCTCTAACAGGACGAAATAAGTTTCAAAAATGCGTTTGTATTTTCACAAATCCTGTGTAATATTAGCATTATGGAATAACGAGGGTTGTCATGGATGAGTCGTTTTAAATGCAGAAGGTGATGGCCCATGTTTGCAATAGCGATTGATATCAATATAGTAATGTATATTAAAGATAGTGGCTGAATATGGTGCTTGAATTCGATCTATAACAGGGTGAAATAACTTTCAAATATGCGTGTGAATTGCACATATACTGTGCATTATTAGCATTATGGAACAACGGCGGTTGTCATGCTGGATGCGCTATAAATACAGAAATCGATCGCCTACGTTTACAATAGCGATTGATATCGATGTAGTGAAGAATGCTAGAGACAATGGCTCAATATAGTGCTTGAAATCCATCTCTAACAGGACGAAATAAGTTTCAAAAATGCGTTTGTATTTCCACAAATCCTATGTATTATTAATTTATTAGCATTATGGAATAACGAGGGTTGTCATGGATGAGTCGTTTTAAATTCAGAAGGTGATGGCCCATGTCTGCAATAGCGATTGATATCAATGTAGTAATGAATGCTAAAGATACTGGCTGAATATGGTCCTTGAAAAGGGCGGTTGAATTTGCTCAAATACTCTGCATTATTAGCAATGTGGAACATCGGGGTTTGTCATGCTGGAGGGGCTCTAAATACATAAGGCGATGGCCTATGTTTATACTAGCGATTGATATCGATGTAGTGAAGAATGCTAAAGACAATGGCTCAATATAGTGCTTGAAATCCATCTCTAACAGGACGAAATAAGTTTCAAAAATGCGTTTGTATTTTCACAAATCCTGTGTAATATTAGCATTATGGAATAACGAGGGTTGTCATGGATGAGTCGTTTTAAATGCAGAAGGTGATGGCCCACCTTTGCAATAGCCATTGATATCAATGTAGTAATGGATGCTAAAGAAAGTGGCTGAATATGGTGCTTGAATTCGATATATAACAGGACAAAAAAATTTGAAATATGCGATTGATTTGCACATATACTGTGCATTATTAGCATTATGGAACAACGGCGGTTGTCATGCTGGATGCGCTATAAACACAGAAGACGATGGCCTACGTTTACAATAGCGATTGATATCGATGTAGTGACGAATGCTAAAGACAATGGCTCAATATAGTGCTTGAAATCCATCTCTAACAGGACGAAATAAGTTTCAAAAATGCATTTGTATTTTCACAAATCCTGTGTAATATTAGCATTATGGAATAACGAGGGTTGTCATGGATGAATCGTTTTAAATGCAGAAGGTGATGGCCCATGTTTGCAATAGCGATTGATCTCAATGTAGTAATGGATGCTAAATATACTGGTTGAATATGGTGCTTGAATTCGATATATAACAGGACGAAATAACTTTCAAATGCGCCGATGATTTCCACATATCCTGTGCATTATTAACATTATGGGACAACGGCGGTTGTCATGCTGGAGGGGCTCGAAATACATAAGGCGATGGCCTATGTTTATACTAGCGATTGATATCGTTGTAGTGAAGAATGCTAAAGACAATGGCTCAATATAGTGCTTGAAATCCATCTCTAACAGGACGAAATAAGTTTCAAAAATGCGTTTGTATTTTCACAAATCCTGTGTATTATTAATTTATTAGCATTATGGAATAACGAGGGTTGTCATGGATGAGTCGTTTTAAATGCAGAAGGTGATGGCCCATGTTTGCAATAGCGATTGATATCAATGTAGTAATGGATGCTAAAGATACGGGTTGAATATGGTGCTTGAATTCGATATATAACAGGACAAAATAAATTTCAAATATGCGGTTGATTTGTACATATACTGTGCATTATTAGCATTATGGAACAACGGCGGTTGTCATGCTGGAGGGACTCTAAATACATAAGGCGATGGCCTATGTTTATACTAGCGATTGATATCGATGTAGTGAAGAATGCTAAAGACAATGGCTCAATATAGTGCTTGAAATCCATCTCTAACAGGACGAAATAAGTTTCAAAAATGCGTTTGTATTTTCACAAATCCTGTGTATTATTAATTTATTAGCATTATGGAATAACGAGGGTTGTCATGGATGAGTCGTTTTAAATGCAGAAGGTGATGGCCCATGTTTGCAATAGCGATTGATATCAATGTAGTAATCGATGCTAAAGATACTGGTTGAATATGGTGCTTGAATTCGATATATAACAGGACAAAATAAATTTCAAATATGCGGTTGATTTGCACATATACTGTGCATTATTAGCATTATGGAACAACGGCGGTTGTCATGCTGGAGGGCTCTAAATACATAAAGCGATGGCCTATGTTTATACTAGCGATTGATATCGATGTAGTGAAGAATGCTAAAGACAATGGCTCAATATAGTGCTTGAAATCCATCTCTAACAGGACGAAATAAGTTTCAAAAATGCGTTTGTATTTTCACAAATCCTGTGTAATATTAGCATTATGGAATAACGAGGGTTGTCATGGATGAGTCGTTTTAAATGCAGAAGGTGATGGCCCATGTTTGCAATAGCGATTGATATCAATATAGTAATGTATATTAAAGATAGTGGCTGAATATGGTGCTTGAATTCGATCTATAACAGGGTGAAATAACTTTCAAATATGCGTGTGAATTGCACATATACTGTGCATTATTAGCATTATGGAACAACGGCGGTTGTCATGCTGGATGCGCTATAAATACAGAAATCGATCGCCTACGTTTACAATAGCGATTGATATCGATGTAGTGAAGAATGCTAGAGACAATGGCTCAATATAGTGCTTGAAATCCATCTCTAACAGGACGAAATAAGTTTCAAAAATGCGTTTGTATTTCCACAAATCCTATGTATTATTAATTTATTAGCATTATGGAATAACGAGGGTTGTCATGGATGAGTCGTTTTAAATTCAGAAGGTGATGGCCCATGTCTGCAATAGCGATTGATATCAATGTAGTAATGAATGCTAAAGATACTGGCTGAACATGGTCCTTGAAACGTGCGGTTGAATTTGCTCAAATACTCTGCATTATTAGCAATGTGGAACATCGGGGTTTGTCATGCTGGAGGGGCTCTAAATACATAAGGCGATGGCCTATGTTTATACTAGCGATTGATATCGATGTAGTGAAGAATGCTAAAGACAATGGCTCAATATAGTGCTTGAAATCCATCTCTAACAGGACGAAATAAGTTTCAAAAATGCGTTTGTATTTTCACAAATCCTGTGTAATATTAGCATTATGGAATAACGAGGGTTGTCATGGATGAGTCGTTTTAAATGCAGAAGGTGATGGCCCACCTTTGCAATAGCCATTGATATCAATGTAGTAATGGATGCTAAAGAAAGTGGTTGAATATGGTGCTTGAATTCGATATATAACAGGACAAAAAAATTTGAAATATGCGATTGATTTGCACATATACTGTGCATTATTAGCATTATGGAACAACGGCGGTTGTCATGCTGGATGCGCTATAAACACAGAAGACGATGGCCTACGTTTACAATAGCGATTGATATCGATGTAGTGACGAATGCTAAAGACAATGGCTCAATATAGTGCTTGAAATCCATCTCTAACAGGACGAAATAAGTTTCAAAAATGCATTTGTATTTTCACAAATCCTGTGTAATATTAGCATTATGGAATAACGAGGGTTGTCATGGATGAATCGTTTTAAATGCAGAAGGTGATGGCCCATGTTTGCAATAGCGATTGATCTCAATGTAGTAATGGATGCTAAATATACTGGTTGAATATGGTGCTTGAATTCGATATATAACAGGACGAAATAACTTTCAAATGCGCCGATGATTTCCACATATCCTGTGCATTATTAACATTATGGGACAACGGCGGTTGTCATGCTGGAGGCTCGAAATACATAAGGCGATGGCCTATGTTTATACTAGCGATTGATATCGTTGTAGTGAAGAATGCTAAAGACAATGGCTCAATATAGTGCTTGAAATCCATCTCTAACAGGACGAAATAAGTTTCAAAAATGCGTTTGTATTTTCACAAATCCTGTGTATTATTAATTTATTAGCATTATGGAATAACGAGGGTTGTCATGGATGAGTCGTTTTAAATGCAGAAGGTGATGGCCCATGTTTGCAATAGCGATTGATATCAATGTAGTAATGGATGCTAAAGATACGGGTTGAATATGGTGCTTGAATTCGATATATAACAGGACAAAATAAATTTCAAATATGCGGTTGATTTGTACATATACTGTGCATTATTAGCATTATGGAACAACGGCGGTTGTCATGCTGGAGGGACTCTAAATACATAAGTATTTAGTAGGACGAGTTACCACATAAATCAGTACGTTAATAATAATAATAATAATAATAATAATAAGGCGATGGCCTATGTTTATACTAGCGATTGATATCGATGTAGTGAAGAATGCTAAAGACAATGGCTCAATATAGTGCTTGAAATCCATCTCTAACAGGACGAAATAAGTTTCAAAAATGCGTTTGTATTTTCACAAATCCTGTGTATTATTAATTTATTAGCATTATGGAATAACGAGGGTTGTCATGGATGAGTCGTTTTAAATGCAGAAGGTGATGGCCCATGTTTGCAATAGCGATTGATATCAATGTAGTAATCGATGCTAAAGATACTGGTTGAATATGGTGCTTGAATTCGATATATAACAGGACAAAATAAATTTCAAATATGCGGTTGATTTGCACATATACTGTGCATTATTAGCATTATGGAACAACGGCGGTTGTCATGCTGGAGGGCTCTAAATACATAAAGCGATGGCCTATGTTTATACTAGCGATTGATATCGATGTAGTGAAGAATGCTAAAGACAATGGCTCAATATAGTGCTTGAAATCCATCTCTAACAGGACGAAATAAGTTTCAAAAATGCGTTTGTATTTTCACAAATCCTGTGTAATATTAGCATTATGGAATAACGAGGGTTGTCATGGATGAGTCGTTTTAAATGCAGAAGGTGATGGCCCATGTTTGCAATAGCGATTGATATCAATGTAGTAATCGATGCTAAAGATACTGGTTGAATATGGTGCTTGAATTCGATATATAACAGGACAAAATAAATATCAAATATGCGGTTGATTTGCACATATACTGTGCACTATTAACATTATGGAACAACGGCGGTTGTCATGCTGGAGGGGCTCTAAATACATAAAGCGATGGCCTATGTTTATACTAGCGATTGATATCGATGTAGTGAAGAATGCTAAAGACAATGGCTCAATATAGTGCTTGAAATCCATCTCTAACAGGACGAAATAAGTTTCAAAAATGCATTTGTATTTTCACAAATCCTGTGTAATATTAGCATTATGGAATAACGAGGGTTGTCATGGATGAGTCGTTTTAAATGCAGAAGGTGATGGCCCACCTTTGCAATAGCCATTGATATCAATGTAGTAATGGATGCTAAAGAAAGTGGCTGAAAATGGTGCTTGAATTCGATATATAACAGGACAAAAAAATTTGAAATATGCGATTGATTTGCACATATACTGTGCATTATTAGCATTATGGAACAACGGCGGTTGTCATGCTGGATGCGCTATAAACACAGAAGACGATGGCCTACGTTTACAATAGCGATTGATATCGATGTAGTGACGAATGCTAAAGACAATGGCTCAATATAGTGCTTGAAATCCATCTCTAACAGGACGAAATAAGTTTCAAAAATGCATTTGTATTTTCACAAATCCTGTGTAATATTAGCATTATGGAATAACGAGGGTTGTCATGGATGAATCGTTTTAAATGCAGAAGGTGATGGCCCATGTTTGCAATAGCGATTGATCTCATGTAGTAATGGATGCTAAATATACTGGTTGAATATGGTGCTTGAATTCGATATATAACAGGACGAAATAACTTTCAAATGCGCCGATGATTTCCACATATCCTGTGCATTATTAACATTATGGGACAACGGCGGTTGTCATGCTGGAGGGGCTCGAAATACATAAGGCGATGGCCTATGTTTATACTAGCGATTGATATCGTTGTAGTGAAGAATGCTAAAGACAATGGCTCAATATAGTGCTTGAAATCCATCTCTAACAGGACGAAATAAGTTTCAAAAATGCGTTTGTATTTTCACAAATCCTGTGTATTATTAATTTATTAGCATTATGGAATAACGAGGGTTGTCATGGATGAGTCGTTTTAAATGCAGAAGGTGATGGCCCATGTTTGCAATAGCGATTGATATCAATGTAGTAATGGATGCTAAAGATACGGGTTGAATATGGTGCTTGAATTCGATATATAACAGGACAAAATAAATTTCAAATATGCGGTTGATTTGTACATATACTGTGCATTATTAGCATTATGGAACAACGGCGGTTGTCATGCTGGAGGGACTCTAAATACATAAGGCGATGGCCTATGTTTATACTAGCGATTGATATCGATGTAGTGAAGAATGCTAAAGACAATGGCTCAATATAGTGCTTGAAATCCATCTCTAACAGGACGAAATAAGTTTCAAAAATGCGTTTGTATTTTCACAAGTCCTGTGTATTATTAATTTTTTAGCATTATGGAATAACGAGGGTTGTCATGGATGAGTCGTTTTAAATGCAGAAGATGATGGCCCACGTTTGCAATAGCCATTGATATCAATATAGTAATGGATGCTAAAGAAAGTGGCTGAATATGGTGCTTGAATTCGATCTATAACAGGACGAAATAACTTTCAAATGCGCCGATGATTTCCACATATACTGTGCATTATTAACATTATGGGACAACGGCGGTTGTCATGCTGGAGGGGCTCTAAATACATAAGGCGATGGCCTATGTTTATACTAGCGATTGATATCAATGTAGTGAAGAATGCTAGAGACAATGGCTCAATATAGTGCTTGAAATCCATCTCTAACAGGACGAAATAAGTTTCAAAAATGCGTTTGTATTTCCACAAATCCTGTGTAATCTTAGCATTATGGAATAACGAGGGTTGTCATGGATGAGTCGTTTTAAATGCAGAAGGTGATGGCCCATGTCTGCAATAGCGATTGATATCAATGTAGTAATGAATGCTAAAGATACTGGCTGAATATGGTCCTTGAAACGTGCGGTTGAATTTACTCAAATACTCTGCATTATTAGCAATGTGGAACATCGGGGTTTGTCATGCTGGAGGGGCTCTAAATACATAAGGCGATGGCCTATGTTTACAATAGCGATTGACATCGATGTAGTGAAGAATGCTAAAGACAATGGCTCAATATAGCGCTTGAAATCCATCTCTAACAGGACGAAATAAGTTTCAAAATGCGTTTGTATTTTCACAAATCCTGTGTAATATTAGCATTATGGAATAACGAGGGTTGTCATGGATGAGTCGTTTTAAATGCAGAAGGTGATGGCCCATGTTTGCAATAGCGATTGATATCAATGTAGTAATCGATGCTAAAGATACTGGTTGAATATGGTGCTTGAATTCGATATATAACAGGACAAAATAAATTTCAAATATGCGGTTGATTTGTACATATACTGTGCATTATTAGCATTATGGAACAACGGCGGTTGTCATGCTGGAGGGACTCTAAATACATAAGGCGATGGCCTATGTTTATACTAGCGATTGATATCGATGTAGTGAAGAATGCTAAAGACAATGGCTCAATATAGTGCTTGAAATCCATCTCTAACAGGACGAAATAAGTTTCATAAATGCGTTTGCATTTTCACAAGTCCTGTGTATTATTAATTTTTTAGCATTATGGAATAACGAGGGTTGTCATGGATGAATCGTTTTAAATGCAGAAGGTGATGGCCCATGTTTGCAATAGCGATTGATATCAATGTAGTAATCGATGCTAAAGATACTGGTTGAATATGGTGCTTGAATTCGATATATAACAGGACAAAATAAATTTCAAATATGCGGTTGATTTGCAGATATACTGTGCATTATTAGCATTATGGAACAACGGCGGTTGTCATGCTGGATGCGCTATAAACACAGAAGACGATGGCCTACGTTTACAATAGCGATTGATATCGATGTAGTGACGAAAGCTAAAGACAATGACTCATTATAGTGCTTGAAATCCATCTCTAACAGGACGAAATAAGTTTCAAAAATGCATTTGTATTTTCACAAATCCTGTGTAATATTAGCATTATGGAATAACGAGGGTTGTCATGGATGAGTCGTTTTAAATGCAGAAGGTGATGGCCCACGTTTGCAATAGCCATTGATATCAATGTAGTAATGGATGCTAAAGATGCTGGTTGAATATGGTGCTTGAATTCGATATATAACAGGACGAAATAAATTTCAAATATGCGGTTGATTTGCACATATACTGTGCATTATTAGCATTATGGAACAACGGCGGTTGTCATGCTGGATTGCGCTATAAACACAGAAGACGATGGCCTACGTTTACAATAGCGATTGATATCGATGTAGTGACGAATGCTAAAGGCAATGACTCAATATAGTGCTTGAAATCCATCTCTAACAGGACGAAATAAGTTTCAAAAATGCATTTGTATTTTCACAAATCCTGTGTAATATTAGCATTATGGAATAAGGAGGGTTGTCATGGATGAGTCGTTTTAAATGCAGAAGGTGATGGCCCACGTTGGCAATAGCCATTGATATCAATGTAATAATGGATGCTAAAGATACTGTTTGAATATGGTGCTTGAATTCGATATATAACAGGACAAAATAAATTTCAAATATGCGGTTGATTTGCACATATACTGTGCATTATTAGCATTATGGAACAACGGCGGTTGTCATGCTGGATTGCGCTATAAACACAGAAGACGATGGCCTACGTTTACAATAGCGATTGATATCGATGTAGTGACGAATGCTAATGACAATGGCTCAATATAGTGCTTGAAATCCATCTCTAACAGGACGAAATAAGTTTCAAAAATGCGTTTGTATTTCCACAAATCCTGTGTAATATTAGCATTATGGAATAACGAGGGTTGTCATGGATGAATCGTTTTAAATGCAGATGGTGATGGCCTATGTTTGCAGTAGCGATTGATCTCAATGTAGTAATGGATGCTAAATATACTGGTTGAATATGGTGCTTGAATTCGATATATAACAGGACGAAATAACTTTCAAATGCGCCGATGATTTCCACACATCCTGTGCCTTATTAACATTATGGGACAACGGCGGTTGTCATGCTGGAGGGGCTCTAAATACATAAAGCGATGGCCTATGTTTACACTAGCGATTGATATCGATGTAGTGAAGAATGCTAAAGACAATGGATCAATATAGTGTTTGAAATCCACCTCCAACAGGACGAAATAAGTTTCAAAAATGCGTTTGTATTTCCACAAATCCTATGTATTATTAATTTATTAGCATTATGGAATAACGAGGGTTGTCATGGATGAGTCGTTTTAAATTCAGAAGGTGATGGCCCATGTCTGCAATAGCGATTGATATCAATGTAGTAATGAATGCTAAAGATACTGGCTGAATATGGTCCTTGAAACGTGCGGTTGTATTTGCTCAAATACTCTGCATTATTAGCAATGTGGAACATCGGGGTTTGTCATGCTGGAGGGGCTCTAAATACATAAGGCGATGGCCTATGTTTATACTAGCGATTGATATCGATGTAGTGAAGAATGCTAAAGACAATGGCTCAATATAGTGCTTGAAATCCACCTCCAACAGGACGAAATAAGTTTCAAAAGTGCGTTTGTATTTCCACAAATCCTATGTATTATTAATTTATTAGCATTATGGAATAACGAGGGTTGTCATGGATGAGTCGTTTTAAATTCAGAAGGTGATGGCCCATGTCTGCAATAGCGATTGATATCAATGTAGTAATGAATGCTAAAGATACTGGCTGAATATGGTCCTTGAAACGTGCGGTTGTATTTGCTCAAATACTCTGCATTATTAGCAATGTGGAACATCGGGGTTTGTCATGCTGGAGGGGCTCTAAATACATAAGGCGATGGCCTATGTTTACAATAGCGATTGACATCGATGTAGTGAAGAATGCTAAAGACAATGGCTCATTATAGCGCTTGAAATCCATCTCTAACAGGACGAAATAAGTTTCAAAAATGCGTTTGTATTTCCACAAATCCTATGTATTATTAATTTATTAGCATTATGGAATAACGAGGGTTGTCATGGATGAGTCGTTTTAAATTCAGAAGGTGATGGCCCACGTTTGCAATAGCCATTGACATCAATGTAATAATGGATGCTAAAGATACTGGTTGAATATGGTGCTTGAATTCGATATATAACAGGACAAAATAAATATCAAATATGCGGTTGATTTGCACATATACTGTGCATTATTAGCATTATGGAACAACGGCGGTTGTCATGTTGGATTGCGCTATAAACACAGAAGACGATGGCCTACGTTTACAATAGCGATTGATATCGATGTAGTGACGAATGCTAAAGACAATGACTCAATATAGTGCTTGAAATCCATCTCTAACAGGACGAAATAAGTTTCAAAAATGCATTTGTATTTTCACAAATCCTGTGTAATATAAGCATTATGGAATAACGAGGGTTGTCATGGATGAGTCGTTTTAAATGCAGAAGGTGATGGCCCACGTTTGCAATAGCCATTGATATCAATGTAGTAATGGATGCTAAAGATACTGGTTGAATATGGTGCTTGAATTCGATATATAACAGGACGAAATTAATTTCAAATATGCGGTTGATTTGCACATATACTGTGCATTATTAGCATTATGGAACAACGGCGGTTGTCATGCTGGATTGCCCTATAAACACAGAAGACGATGGCCTACGTTTACAATAGCGATTGATATCGATGTAGTGACGAATGCTAAAGACAATGACTCAATATAGTGCTTGAAATCCATCTCTAACAGGACGAAATAAGTTTCAAAAATGCATTTGTATTTTCACAAATCCTGTGTAATATTAGCATTATGGAATAACGAGGGTTGTCATGGATGAGTCGTTTTAAATGCAGAAGGTGATGGCCCACGTTTGCAATAGCCATTGATATCAATGTAGTAATGGATGCTAAAGATGCTGGTTGAATATGGCGCTTGAATTCGATATATAACAGGACGAAATAAATTTCAAATATGCGGTTGATTTGCACATATACTGTGCATTATTAGCATTATGGAACAACGGCGGTTGTCATGCTTGATTGCGCTATAAACACAGAAGACGATGGCCTACGTTTACAATAGCGATTGATATCGATGTAGTGACGAATGCTAAAGACAATGACTCAATATAGTGCTTGAAATCCATCTCTAACAGGACGAAATAAGTTTCAAAAATGCATTTGTATTTTCACAAATCCTGTGTAATATTAGCATTATGGAATAACGAGGGTTGTCATGGATGAGTCGTTTTAAATGCAGAAGGTGATGGCCCACGTTTGCAATAGCCATTGATATCAATGTAGTAATGGATGCTAAAGATACTGGTTGAATATGGTGCTTGAATTCGATATATAACAGGACAAAATAAATATCAAATATGCGGTTGATTTGCACATATACTGTGCATTATTAGCCTTATGGAACAACGGCGGTTGTCATGCTGGATGCGCTCTAAATACATAAGACGATGGCCTACGTTTACAATAGCGATTGATATCGATGTGGTGAATAATGCTAAAGACAATGGCTCACTATAGTGCTTGAAATCCATCTCTAACGGGACGAAATAAGTTTCAAATATGCGTTTGTATTTTCACAAATCCTGTGTAATATTAGCATTATGGAATAACGAGGGTTGTCATGGATGAGTCGTTTTAAATACAGAAGGTGATGGCCCATGTTTGCAATAGCGATTGATATCAATATAGTAATGTATATTAAAGATAGTGGCTGAATATGGTGCTTGAATTCGATATATAACAGGACAAAATAAATTTCAAATATGCGGTTGATTTCCACATATACTGTGCATTATTAGCATTATGGAACAACGGCGGTTGTCATGCTGGATGCGCTATAAACACAAAAGACGATGGCCTACGTTTACAATAGCGATTGATATCGATGTAGTGACGAATGCTAAAGACAATGGCTCAATATAGTGCTTGAAATCCATCTCTAACAGGACGAAATAAGTTTCAAAAATGCATTTGTATTTTCACAAATCCTGTGTAATATTAGCATTATGGAATAACGAGGGTTGTCATGGATGAGTCGTTTTAAATGCAGAAGGTGATGGCCCATGTTTGCAATAGCGATTGATCTCAATGTAGTAATGGATGCTAAAGATACTGGCTGAATATGGTGCTTGAATTCGATCTATAACAGGACGAAATAAATTTTAAATGTTCGGTTGATTTCCGCATATAATGTGCATTATTAGCATTATGGAACAACGGCGGTTGTCATGCTAGATGCGCTATAAATACAGAAGACGATGGCCTATGTTTATAATAGCGATTGATATCGACGTATTCGACGTATTGAAGAATGCTAAAGACAGAGGCCCATGTTTGTAATAGCGAGTGATATCAATGTAATAACAGGAACATCTTGCATCGTCCATGTATCTCTAATTTCCTTTCTCTCCCTTTGATAAGATAAAACTGCTGCAGTGCTGGGCTTCCCCATATTTTCATTTTGTAGCTGACATCGCCTTTGTAGCACATTCTTGTTTTATGGCAGTGTCTTCAAATTTACTAGAGTATCTATGGATTTAAGAAATCTGCTAGACAAGTATATGAAAAACATATGATAAAAATTTATGTACTTTTCTGAGCTTTCAAACAAAAACATTATTGCATTCATAATAAGTGAGTAAAAGCTCATATGAAACCATTTGAAAGTAATTGAAAATCAAAATTTGCAACACCTTAATATATATATTAATATATGTTTGTGTGCGTGTGTGCGCGCGTGTGTCTGTGTGCGTATGTGAGTGTGTACAGTGGGCGAGGATCGGCATCCAACTGTGGCAGCTGGAGTAACCATAATCTATATCACAAGATTCATGCTTAGAAACACTTACAGGATCCATTCCAAATGGATACGGAACACCTCGGTAGTCGGTGTCATTAGTTGGATCAAGAGTCAGGTCTTTGTGTGTCTTAATCATTTCTCTGCAAAGAATAGAGAGTTTAGACCGTCAAATCGAAGAATGACTGAAATGAGAAACAATACCAAACTTTGCTAAATACGAAATAACTAGCTATTGCTATTACGGCGGCGCATGTTATTAATTTTAGGCGAATCTTTGAATAAAAATGGATTTCCTGCCCAATCCAAATCGAGCGCAGCTGAAACGCTTGCCCTGGTGGTTCTGATTGAGTTGCACCATTCATTTACATTCAACAAGTGTGGTAGCGATGAATTGCATAGATAACCATGGAACCGGAAGGTTAGCACCTTCAGATATACACAATAACACGGCAACGGCTGAATGAGGTCGGATTGCCAGCCTTTCTCCCGCCGCCTTTCCTACCACTGAGTTAACACCCGATGTACTACTCATTTACAACTGAGTCGAATGGAGGCGCTTGGGACAGAAACAACCTAAAAGTTGCTGCCGCGGCCGGGAGTTGAACCACGGACTTAAAGATTGGCAGAAAAGTGTGCTAACCACGATTCCGCCGCGCACCTCCAACCCTCACATAGACGGCGGAAAATCACTTAATCAAAAGCAAGCTGAAAAGTGAATTTGATTGTGGAACTGGACTTGTAAATGTGGCAGTAGCGAACCTAGGATTTGGTAAGTGTTGGTCATTTGGGATGGCAAATTCTAAGCATGAGGCCCAACTATTTGTCATCAATCAGAACATAAAGCGAGTCCCTTCTGAGTCCCTGCGTCAATTTAAATGGACACATGTACCGATCGCTTACAGACGCCATGTTGTTGACCTATGATCCATAGACTTCTAAATAGCTAAATTTCCAAGTAGAAAAATATCAGTCCATTACAATGGACACTAGTTTTTAAAATGTTGATGCGTGGTTTTTACTTTAAACTGTCAAAAACCCGTGTCCATTTAAATGGACACGGGACTCAGGAGGCTAGAGTAGCATACTTGTATAAAAGTTAGCGTGCAATATCTGTTTTTTGCATTTAATGTTTAAATTTTTGGTTTAAACTATTAGAATCACTCAGCCGTTAAATTGTTCCTGTCATTTTACAGTCAATTAATAATGATGGTCTAACAACAATATAGACCTAGACAATCATACGTTGACACTAGCAACAGACAAATCAAACAACATTATTATTCGTAGGCTAATCGTAACGAACAAGCCAGAGTCTACAAACCAAATTAGTCTATAAATAAACTTCACTCGTTTTACTAGGATTGGTTAATAGGCCTAGAAGATGCCTGATGTCTGCAATATTTAAGTTATGACCATATATTTATATAATAACTGACTTACGCAACTAGTTACGCTTCGACGGTCTAATCCGACTGTGGTTTCTCGACTGTCTGAACTGATTCTCTTTCCCTCTATCCACCTTGTGGATTTAATTATTTAATTCTTTAATTCAATTTCCAGAACACATGTATTGACGCAGGCAATAGGTACATGAACACAACAGACCCGATCCACTGCCGCTCCTAGTTTCTTGACTACAGATAAACATCTAAACTTCCTCACTATATAGCCTAAATAGTCGAGTCTGTTCCACGCCACCCGGTGTTTTCATCATTACAGCGCTTCCTAATGATATTCGACTGTCACCAGGCTTTTTTCCAGGAATTGTGGGGTGTCCCAAAATTGCGAGGGGTGTCAATGTCCATTGTTGAGTCTTATACGACTAGTTTTTCGTATAATAATAATGATGATGATGATGATGATGATGATGATGATGATGATGATGATGATGATGATGATAATAATGTGATTTGAAGTGGTTTTGTATCATCTGCAAACTTAAATTTTTGATTTGAACATAAATACGCAATACGAAACAGCTGCATCGTAACATCACTGTCCATCACAGCAGCATTCTGCTACTGTACTTTCAACATATGTATGTTTAGATGATAGCCAACACCACCCCGGCAGGGGGTGAAGAGGCAGAGGGTGTCTGTCAAAAACCGGGGGGGGGGTATAGATAAATCCCTGACTGCGACTGACACTAAAGTTCCCACTCGATATATTTAATTCAGCTGTCAACGGTATTACTGCAGCTCCCGTCTAGGCGTGGTTCTGGACTCATCCCACTCCCGAATTCCACGCTGACCCTATCCTTTCAATAATAAGCGGTAAAGACAGCCGAAAGTTGAATCAAGTTTTCCACCATTTTCCTCTTAGGCCTAGGTTTTTATGATAGACAACGTCGAAATGTCTAAAGACTAAATTTGTTAGGTCACTGGAGAGCCAGGCAATCAAAAGGGGGCGCGGGCCACCGGGCTCCTGTGGAGCCGCCACTGAAATGTTGCAGAATTTTTTGGTGATATTGGACTCTCGTTCACAAGATTGGACCGGCATTGACCAATTAATAATTGACCAATTCTCGAACATGACTGCATTGCTTTCTGAAAAGATTTAAGTCTGACGACGATTTAGAATGTCGCCATTCTGATCTGCTCCTATGCTGCCACGTACCAGCTATGCGTAACTGCCTGTCTGTCTGTTTCTTTCTTTCTCTCTTTCTTTTCTCTCTCTCTCTCTCTCTCTCTCTCTCTCTATCTATCTATCTATCTATCTATCTATCTATCTCACACACACATAAACATTCACACACATAGATACACGCACGGGTCTGTTGATAGATGGAAGAGACTAGTTCATGACTTACGCTGAAAATTGTCCTGATGTTGGATGCCAAGCTGAACCGAAAATATTTATGGACTTTGAGAAAATGTCGTTGTACATCATCCCGGCGTACAGCGAAAATGCTCCCATTAAGAGGATTATATAGCGCCCGTCGAAGAACATATTCCATATCTAAATCACATATGCACCCCGACACCAAATTGATACGTAATTCAGATACCAACACCTTTCACTTTCTCCTCAGAATGTCTTCTCTTACGTCTAAATATTTAGCTGCTGGTGTTACTTTCTAAAAAAATGAGAAGACTATAATATTGAATTTTAAGAATGGAAACTGTGTAAAACTCGAAGTGGCTGTTGAAAAAAGCAGACCTCGCTGTCACTCTTCTGTCTCAGAATCCTTTTCTCGAAGACGACCATTGCTATGGCAGCCATCAGCATGAGAGTTCCATGTCCAGCGTCTCCGAACATTAGCGAAAAGAGAAACGGAAAACTGACAATGGTAAACGGTGCTACAATACGCAAACGTTCATCGTCTTTGCATGTTTTTGTGTTTGTACATTTCAGATTCAAAACATACCGTTATATTTCAAAATTAAGTTTGTTTAAGGTGGCCTGCGACCATAGATTGACTTTGTGTAGAAAAAACCTCTGCGTACATTTCATGCAGCTTTTTCAGCCTCGTTGTCATTTGTGTACATTAACCGCTACAGTCGTCTGGACAACAAATTCTTTATGAAATTCCTGGGGCGTTGGCATCAGACTAGTGATGAATGATGAGTGATGACCTAAAGATTTTGAGGTAATTAAAAAAATTAGCTAAATGCTAAATAGTTAATGAGAAATTCTCAATAGTTTCTTTAATTAAAAACATAAATACTTTGACGTTTATAGGCTACTAACGAACCAGTAAATCGATTTTCTCCAAACATTTGGCGTCTCCCAGTCTTATTCCAGTCCCAATTCTGCCACAAAGTCTACAAACAATACTGGTTGCCTCTTCCTTTCCCAATTTTAGTAGTTCAATTGGTATGTTATCCGCACAAGCCGCTTTCCTGTTGGCTTTCATGATATTGCCTTTTTCTATTTCTGTCCTTAAAGGACCATTTCCCTGTACATGCCTCTATTGTGGAGATGTTTCTTGCGTTTCCTTCTCTGAGTTAGTAATTCAGTCCCTCTCTCCATCCTCCCTATCCCTTCCCTCCGCCCTACTTCCTTCTCTGACTCCCTTCCCAAGCCTCTCTCCTACCCTCCATTACCTAACTCCTTCTCTCTGTCTCTCTCTCTCTCCCTCTACTCGACCCTTTCCACGATTCTTCCTCCAGTTCTTTCCACATTTAGTTGCAATATTTATTTTTATCTTGTTGCAAGATTTTCTGCGCTTTTTCTTTCGTATGTCCCTGCATTTTTTGTTTTAGTGGATTTCTAGAATTCTCTTCTGCTCCACAAATTACACTGTTTCTTTTATTCTTGCTCTCTTTGATGCCAGAACAAAAGGCCTGCATTTTCACACTTTATTAATTAAATCGAACTCATAGAAGTTAAAGGCAAAGATGTCAACCTGGATTAACTTCTCTGTAGCCGGCCACTCCGTAGGAATCGACGATGCCTTGGAAAACCTTCGTGAACTTATTTGTACAATTGTAGGTCGGTGGTTGTTCTTTCGTTTCCATCCGATTAAGGATGGACGGAACACTGCCTCCGCTTCTCTCCTGTAAAACGTTGTTAGATACTCACATTATGCGACAATAAGAAAAACATAAGATCATCACTTGAGGAAAGGCTGTCATGGTCAAAAGGTCAACTGTGAGTTATGATCTGTACAAATAAAGTGACTGCTTCTGCAAACGCGTTCGAACTGTACGAAAACTTAATTGCGCGTTAAATCGATCAGAGATTTTGACATCTTTTCGCGGCTGCTAAGATTAGCGCTGGAAAATGATAAAAGAATGATCGAAGGAACAAATGAGCGAACGAAAGAATGAGTGAATGATCAAACGTTACATACTGTTCCTCGCCGCAGAGCCATTTGAATTTTTTCCAGGTCTCTGATTGGACACCAACATTCACTGATCAGACATTTCTGCGTAACATCCAGGTTCAACATATTCAAAGTGTGGTACACGGCTTTGATCTTACGGACTTTGATGAACCAGACTTTGATGTCTTTCGCTGCAGCCACAAGAACGCGATGACGGTGATCCTGCGTCTGACTCAGAACCTAAAAGAAGCGATGTCTCCAAACAGCTATTACTGACAACCTATCCACATAAATGATGATGTCATCAGACAAACTGTTTTCAATAGGTTTATTGTTTTCGAAGCATTTCTGCTTTCTGCTGGCTTTCATAAAGACGTAAAATCCCGAACTTCTTGTAGAAAATGCAGAAAGAGAACCTGGAAAATGTTGTGCGAAACCTTTACGTATGAATGCCTATTTACTGCTTCTGCTTATGAAAATAAAGCGAAATTTTGTAAATTTGTAAATTAGAGCCATCCATTATATATATATATATATATATATATATATATATATATATATATATATATATATATATATATATATATATATATATATAGTGTATATGATATAGATGATGTAATTATGCAAATATGCATATGCTGTGTATGATATGTATGATATAATCATATTTATATGTCAGTATTGTGAAAAAGATGAATCAATGAAGAGTCTCCAATCGTCTTTATTGTATTTGGTCCCAAATTCTTCTGATAACCCAGTCAGTGCGGTTTTTCTATTCTTCCCATACCATTTAAACTCCGAATTTTAAAAATTTCTTTTCCCATATGACCATTTCCTTAAATCTTCCACACCTCATCTGGTTCCCAAGATTTTTCCTGGTCTCCAAGTTTTCACCAGAGTAAGCAAAGTACAGCTTTTTCACAAACTCCGTTATTTTTCTTAGATGTTTCTTGCAATTCTTTACCATAAACTCGCCACATACATAACAAAGCTGATAGAACTAATGATACAAAGACGACTTGCCATTTACAATTAAAAAAATCAAATAAAGATTAAATTCCACGAGGCACGGAGATGACTCAGAAACGAGAAGAGGGACGCCAGCTTGTCAAATCAGACGACTTCCTAAGCTGGCGTCATCTGAAGTCCGCGTAAAAAATGTAGGCTACGTGATGGAGCTGTTTCGTGCTCATTTTCGGATTCAGCATGCCGAAAACATAAAGGAAGGCCAAAATTGTGGGAAGAGCGTTTCCTCTGTGGCCCTGTGTTATCCATATTATGATATCCAGGCAACTTCCTAAAATTCAGGAATATAAATTGTCAGTTTTATGTATATATATATATATATATATATATATATATATATATATATATATATATATATATATATATACTAGAAAGATGTTCGCTTCGCTCGCGCTCGCTTCGCTCGCAGTGCAGGATAATACTAATCCAATACCTATACCTAATACCCAATCATTGAATTCATGCTGAACAACATTTCAATGATCGCCACCTAGCCAAGCTCTGCGCCACGTAATAATTAGGCCTATGTACGTTAAAATCACGCAACTGTGGCCATTTGTGACGCTGTACACGTATTTTTTGTGTACGTTAAAATGTACGTTAAAATTGCGCAACTACCTCAGGTTGCGAACAATTGTTACCAATAGCAACGTCGTCGCACGCCCAGCCCTCTGACGCTGCAATGACTCGACTAAACCGTGTTAAACTACGATTCTACGAACAATTGTTACCAATAGCAACATCGTCTTCGAACATCGTCCACCAACGCATCGCGACGTAAGGACTAAACCGTCTACCAATAGTCAACGCTCGCCCACCAACGCATCGCGACGTAAGGACTAAACGGTCTAAACCGTCTACCAATAGTCAACCAATCAGAACGCTTGAAGACAGAGAGACATACAGATAACGATTTTAATATGATAGATATATATTCAGCACATATAGCATATTCAGCATACCGTGTTCAGATCTTCAATTCTGGTTGTTACCCCTAATGACATTTCGCGACGCTCAGCCTGAGTCTCAGGACACGGATACAGCGTTGCACGAAACCTGTTTCCAGCGTAATAAATTGTACAAACTGATACTCGCTTTCTATGCTGACATCGATATTCTTGCAAAGTCAGGTGTTTCTGCTGATAATTAGGTGCTTTCACTGGCATAGTCAGGTTTTCGGAATGGAGCCGCAAGGATTCTACGAAATATTTAGGGCAATTTTAGGTTCAAAACTTTATATTTGCAGCACCAGAGCCGCTGAGAGGGGACGGGGGGGGGGAATTGCACAGGGGCCCGGCGGCCTGCAGAAGGTCCGGACCCGGTGATGATATATTAGCCTGAACCTTGAAAAAGACTGACAAGGAAAAAGGTAATCTTCTTGTGATCCGAGCACAGGGGCCCGGGGAATGTCAGGGGACCTGGGCCAATCTATAGGCATATTTCAAACATTAACTGTAATTCATTAAATATGGTGCAAGCTGTCATATCTGAATTTGGTATGCACGGCAATTGATAATACGGTTTAAAGTCTATTCTTGATTAGACTGAACTAGTTTGACTACATCCTAATCACAAGGCGGTTAAAATATGCATTATCAATAAATATACAGTCATTATTCCGTGGCATATACATGAATAGACTGAGGATAGGACCACAACCTAGTCGGAGCCAATGATCTTTTGAGAATTTAACAGGAAATTGTAAAAGCACTCAGGAAGTGGTGATACAGTAGCCTGAAGAAACTGGGAGATGAAGCAATAAAAGAAGTTCCAAATGGAATTTGGAAACAGATTTATTATTTTGCAGTCATTAGATTAAAAGTAATAAGAGGACACGCAATAAAGAAAATCTGAACTGTTAGCATCTTACCCTTCACAGATCTTCTTAACTCGAGACTTAAGTTGATCTCCTTGGAAGAAAATGATGAAAACTGATTTATGAACTCGATCTCCCTAGAATATAATCACAAAATTCAAGCAATAGCAGTCATCAGATGCGTCATAAAATTTTGATGCGTCATAAAATTAGACTATTTCGCTATATCAGCGGTTATCAAACTTTTGTGAATTTTGCGTGGTGGTCCCAATTTTATAAATTTTTTATGACTCGCGGATCTTATCAAATTTTAATTTCAAATTAACTGTAATTAACACACATGTTACTTGTTTTGTCGATCAATTAATTATTTAATCTGAACGTTGCAAATTTTAGCCATCAAATTTTTATTCAAATAGA
The DNA here is from genome assembly GCA_018105865.1 of Metaphire vulgaris. Taxonomy (NCBI): domain Eukaryota; kingdom Metazoa; phylum Annelida; class Clitellata; order Crassiclitellata; family Megascolecidae; genus Metaphire; species Metaphire vulgaris. The sequence continues at coordinate 40,493,009 of CM030832.1, read as the reverse complement.
ATCAGCGCTTTTAGAGTCATCAGTGTCTTTTGTGTTCTGAGGTGTTGGTGAGATATCTTGAGAAAGTAATCCCTTTACGGTCTTCCTGAAACAGGTCCCCTATGGAACCCAGGACCCCAGTTTGAGAACCACCGCGCTATACGATCAGAATCTATGAGATGTAGAAATAGCAAAGTTTATCACTTCGTGAGAACAACATGTCGAAAAGGCATTTAAAATAAAGAAATCTTTAATTAAATTACGATTATTTTCTATCCATTCTGTGTGAAATCAGCGACGATTAAAAATACAGGTTGGAATTTGTTGTAGAAAACCAACAGCATCGGAAGAACACAAACAGCATCGGTCATCGGAAGAAGTAGATTGGAGAAATAGAAAGGTATCACATCACAACAATTCGCCTACAGACTTTTCGTCTACCGACAGTAGGTCTATACGATATCTGAGCTAGGGTTAGAGTTAGGGAGGGTTTAGGTTAGGGTTATTGTTAGGGTTAGGGTTAGAGTTACGGGTAGAGTTAGCTTAGGGTATCGTAGTAGACCTACTGTCGGTTGACCAACAGTCTGTAGATGAATTGTCGTAGATGAAAAGTCTGTAGACGGAACCAAATAGAAAGGGGGACTTTGGAGGGACAGGAAACTCATGACAAAAAAGAAATGAACATGAACCGCTAATTAATAGAATTAAACAAACTGACTGTCTTTTAACTGTTGTTTACCGTGACCGGGTCCTCGAGAGGAGTAAGTATTTCCGTCTGACGTAGAAAGACATTTCCACGGCATGCTCTCCACAGCATCCTTTCAAACGGAGGAATACGTTCGCGCAAAATAACTCCGGCCACAAAACTACAGCAGATTAACGGATAGACGGAAATATAGGCCTAACTACGCTGATTTCCATACTTAACCGAAAGAAGACTATAATAGGACGAAATCGATAATGCTTTTAGGCATAGCACAAGCTTTGACGATGGCAGATGCCATGAAGACAGACTCTGACAGAGACCCCCGTTATTAGCAGATTTCGGGTAATTGCCAGATTTTTGAATTAATTACAAAAGAACACATGATATTTAAAATTATAACTTTTTTATTTGAGCAACAATTGTCAAGTCCGATGCAACAACTGAACTGGAGTCGAACTCCGTCTATTGGTGAAACTTCGTATTGACATTTAACAAAACAGATAATTATAAGTAAGTCAGTAACATCTTGTTAATTTATTTAGCGCTTTGGAAGCAGCACAACAGTAGCTGCTTACTCTTAGGCGCTCAGCCTTTCTTAAAATAGCTATGGGAAAGGTGAAAGATCGGCCAGGCAATAGGCACTATCCCTTCGCAGTGAGGCTAAGTTGTTACAGCTATAGATGGAATGAGTTCAGAAAAAGGAAGGATTTAAGCTTAGACCTGAAGATTTGAGAGATAATGCAGGAATTATAGGAACTGAGGATTAAGATTTTATTGCTTGAAATCTCCAAGTTTCCCGAGGGAAGCTCGGATAGAGTTCCAAAGTTCAGCTGCGGCGTATGGGAAAGAACGGTTGCAAATTCGCAATGATTCAGCGGGCGTGAAAGAGCGAGATGAGATGACGATCGTGTGGGTGGAGAGGCTGAGGTGTTAATAGTGCTATAAGGTAGACAGGTATCGATGACTGAAGTGAGATATATGTGTTATTACCTTATAGGCCTATTGGATACGTTCAGCTGTTTTAAGCCAGTGCAATTATTTTAATATGGGTGAAATATTGGAGAATTTAGGTGAATTAGTGACAGCACGAGCAGTGCATTTTGTATTGATTGCAATTTATTGATGGAGACAAAGTCATCGTGATTATTTAGGCCTATGGCTAAGTAAGTAAGCATTGTTAAGATTATTGTGGTGCCTCGTCCACAGGTGGACTACGTGAACACATTACAGAGTTAAAGTTCTTAGCAAGTGCGGAACGACCAAGATTTAGCCTCTTTTTGAAAATGTTGAGCGAAGCGGAAAGTTGAACGAATGGAGGTAGGCCGTTCCAGGCCTTAGCGGCAGCCACATGAGCTGTGCGGTTTCCTACGGTGCGGAGGCGCGTCCTCGGGACAGCCAGTGAGGCAGACATGGCGGATCTCAGGCGTTGCCGACCTTCCAAGTCGGCGACACGCTTCAAGTTCGGCCGTCAAATACGCAGGACCTGCACCATTCAGGCAGCAGAAGACCAGCGTCACAAGCTTTAAATTCCGGCACAGACAGCCAATGAAAGTCAAGGAGCAGTGGTGTTATATGATTCCCGAGTTTGGCCTGGTAGATCATTCGCGCATCGGTGTTCAGAACCGACTGAAGGAGGTTAAGTAGGTAGTTGTGTATCATTGCAAGAGTTGCGTTACCATAATCTAGCTTGGTCAGCACCCGTGAGGAGACCAGCGATTTGAGGACAGTAGTAGACACTGATCGGCGAATGCTTCTGATCAGTCTTAATTCGTTGAAGCACCCCCACGACGGTTTTAGTGAGTGCACGCAACGTGTGTCTTCATCGAAACCGTGCGATGGAGGTAGATTCTGAGGTTCATCACCGAGGACACTGGTTGCACATGCAGTTCATTTATGCCGATACAGGTCGATGGTAGTAGATGTTGGTGCCTTTCAGTGGCGGCTCTAGGATTTGGCAAGTGGGGGGCCGTTGGGGTGGCAACTTCTAATCATGGGGGCCAACCATTTGTTGTTTAATGTATGTAGCATTAAGTATAGGGTCCCAACTGGGGGGCACTGGGGGAAGCAGGCACTCAATAGGGGGCACGACCCCACGGCCCCCGGTGATACCGCCACTGGTGCCTTTCGGTAGCCATCCAGAGTACTTTGGTCTTGGAAGCGTTGAGCTGTAACCGATTTCACTTAAGCCATCTTGTCATTTCGGCTACACACAGAGTGACACGTTGCGAGAGTAGTTGAGTGGCAGCGGGTGGGCTGCTCCCGTAGACCTGAGTGTCATCTGCGTAGAGGTGGGCTTGTAGTGCGAACCCCTGGGTTATGCTCACCGAGTCAGCGACGTAGAGCACAAAAAAGAATGGGTCACAGGACAGATCCCCGAGAAATCCCCCGGGCTACACGAGTCGGCGACGTTGTGGAATTGACGCTGACTCGCTGAGTACGTACTGTATTCGGTACACCGAAAAATCGCGCAAGACAAAATAGCGCCGACAAAATTGCGCCGACAAAATCGCGACGACAAATTAGCGCCGACAAATAGCGCCGAAGTAAGAAATTAAAGAGAACTCAACTTTACAGCTGTAACTTTAAAAGTTTTTTTCAAGTAATGTTACACCAAAGCTAACATAACTGTGAAAATGTCCTTTTATCATATTCAATAACGTAGAAGAAAACACTAAACCTATAATCTCCATGTGTTAAATATTAGTCATTTGATATCTGCTTATTTAATTCCGTTTCGAGTAACGCCTGCTAATACCTTTGACATGCCATCCAGCATGATTGAAATCAGAGACGGTATCACGACAATTCGTCTACCTAGACGAATTGTGATAATACATACTGAATATCTCTGACATCTCATAGCCGAGTAATTAGTGAATTTTAAAGACGGTATTGGATACCTTTTAAATCTCATAGCTGTAGGCTATTCATTATTGTCGATTTGTTCATATGGCGCGATTACGTCGGCGCTATTTTGTCGGGGTGTTTGAAGCTATCGATGTCGAAGATGTCGGCGCTGTTTTGTCGGCGCGATTTTGTCGGCGCTATTTTGTCTTGCGCTATTTTGACTGGACACCACTGTATTCGATCCTCCAGGCAGGAGGAGAACCATTAAAGCGCTGAGTCGCATACTTCAATAGGAAATGAAGATTCAGATTTGATTGTTTTGTATATATGGTTTAATAATAATGATAATTTGTTATTAAATATTATGATATAGGTCTAATAATATAACATTATCATTTTTATTCTAATTATTTTTCTTTATTATAGGCCTATGCCTATGGAGTGTACTATTATTATTATGCAGTCGTACTAGGCGAATTTACATGGTTAAACTTGAAAAATGAGCTATATAAATTATCTTAAAAACTAGACCTAATACAAATTTTCGTGGTCATATTCGTGTTCAGGACATCAAAATACTGCAGATCGTGACATGTTACAGTCAGTTACATTTTCACTGTTGACCAGTATAATCGTTTCATATAATTGAGCCACCTCGGACGATTCAACCTGCTCACCCTAGTCGTAATGGTTGTCCTGAAGATTTAACAGCTTCTTCCCCCAGAAGTACAATTGACTCTTCCGCCATGCCTTGGTCAGACATCGCCTATCAATTCCATAGAGAGAAAGTAACAAAGAACCACTTACAACTTTGACAAGAACAGAAATTCAGAAGACGATAGGAAGCTTGTTTCGTGCAACGTACAACCAAATTCCATATAATTATGCTTTTTACGAGCCGGAGAAATACATTGAATTTACTTGCAAAGACGAGCAAAATTTAATATAGTAGATTTAATTAAGAGACATGCGGTTTCGGGATTACTCTCCGCCACTGGGCTGATGAAAGAACCACTGACAAATAATATTATGAACCTCAATTATACTCGAAAATATTTGGACGCAGTTCGGTCGGGGCCGTCCATAAAGTACCTCTCGTCACGCTCGAGGGTAGGGTCTAAGAAAGTGTGACAGTTTCTGACAGGAGGGAGATAAGGACTAAAGTTACGTCACACTTTCAATATAAATGAAACCTTACTGTAAGTAAATAGGCAAGTAAGTCAAATCTCGTCAATTTCTGTAGCGCTTTAACTGTAGCGCTTTTACTGTAGCGCGGTTAAGGATTGACTTATAGAAGCCACGCCTACCAACCAATAGATGAACATTGAACATTTAGTCCAGTGGCGTAGCGAGGTCTCGTGCCGCCCATGGCTCCTGGGGAAAATGCTGCCCCAATCTGCTCCTATTATAACTGACAAGAAAAAAAGGTCATCGCCGCTCAATTTGCCGAAAAAAGGTAATCGCCGATCAATTTCCGCCCCTTTCAAATTTTGCCGCCCCTACGCTAAAACTCTCCAACAACCTGACAAGCAAAAAAGGTCATCGCCGCTCAATTTCTCAATTTGCCGCCCCCTTCATGTGTGCCGCCCATGGCTCGAGACGTAGTAGCCATTGACACGCTACGCTACTGATTTAGTCCTCCTGTAGTCTAAACTAAGCATTTTAATTTGAACTAAAGCTAAGTCAGTAATTGTCTGGTCGTGAACATTGATACACGTACATATTAGCTATGTCAATTTATTCTAGTGCAGGTGATATTATGAGATGTCTAGTGCACAATCTGTACATAGTGTCAAATTCGTCAAGAAAGTGAAAATCAAATATTCCTCTGCCGGCAAAACTCAACTTAACAAGCTTCGAACGTCAACGGACGTCAACGAAGTTGACGAAAGATACGTCTTCCACAGAGTCTAGTCGTTTGATGTCTGATTTGCGACGTTTAGTGCGACCCTGTGGTTTCGGTAACACTGAACAGCCAATGATTCTAAAGAGAATCATGGGCGCCCGGAAGTGGTTGACAAAGGGAAAGGGGTCAAAAATTGCCCAAAAATTGTCGACATAATTAATGGACAGCCCCTATCTATTCATGGAGAAGCAAAAAAAATGTTGGCTACAAACCTCGTCAAAGAAGGTCTGTGTTTTTCTCAGTATGTGCTTCAATTCAGTTAGATCAAGATAATTGCGCTTGAGAGCCTCTGCGTTCGCGTTGACTTCTTTCATTTCGTTCTCCAGCTTCTCAAACGTTGCCTGAAAACGAGAAAGAGTGGGCACAACAATTTTTATAGGCCATCTACGACATTTCCACAACAACGTTCGAGTATTAAGACTCGAATGACCAGACCTGTATTTATTTTTGAAAAGGTGTTAAATACTAATAGATGGTTTCAGATACAAATTCATTACACAATAACACGCGATTTCTTTCGTTTAACAGGATCCATGAGCTTAGTGGACATTGAAACACGGACAATGTAGATTTTCTAAGATTATATGGATTATATTATTGGAACACGCGTTTCAGATGACTAGTTATTGTTCCCAAATAATAATAATAATAATAATAATAATAATAATAATAATAATAATAATATAGTGTGGGTCATAAAAAATTTTCCGGAGTTGCTGAACCGGCTCGGGTGTAGAAAGTTGCGAAAGGTGCTACTTGGTATAAAAGGCACAAAAACTTTTAAATTAGCAGCAGTCCTGTACCGGCAACTTTGCATAAAAGATTTAATAATGAGAAGCACTCGAATTAGTATTAGAATCCTTAAAACACTTTATCATTATACAAATTTTAGATCTGAAACATAAACATTGAAGTTCTAGCTATTGACAGGTCACAAAGTATGTATAAATTTATAGAACTAATATACGTATTTTACATAAAGTCTGATTTATAGCCAATTCTGTTTTGGATGCAGTACACTGTCAAATCTTCCCATTGTTATTGTTATTGTTCATGACAATTTATATAGCGCCGTAACATAGCAAGGGCCAAAGTTAAAGGTGCTTTACAAGGAGCGTGGAAACGAGATTATTAAATAAATACGTCTTTAGTTTGCTCGCAAACTCTCCAAAGGAAGTGACGGACGACACGCTGTCCGGCAAGGAATTCCAAAGGAGGGGATTTCCGTGCGAGAATGAACGTTCTCCGTACTTGAAAGTTTTCCACGGAGGTGGAACGTACAGTTGTATTCGCGTACTGGACCGAAGGTGAAGCCGTCGATCCCATGTCGGGATTCATGTTCATAAACTGTAGAGCTTTCTGCAGAGATTAAGGTGGTAACTGCATTTAACTCCTTATTCCACCCATCCATTCAATTATTAGTGAACAATTTCGGTAGACAGCAGCAGCCAGCAGTCTCATTTAACACGAATGCGTGTGAATAGTAAGGACAGTAGTATAATCTGAAATATGTAGTATGTCTGTAAGCGTTTTGTCGTAACGAGCGTAGCTGATATTGCTTCGTGCATTTGCAGCCCATCAGAAAGCTTGAGGCGACTAATTTGGCTCGAACGGCCGGCGCGTATCAAAGATTGTAACATGTGGCCCGCTGACGAAAAAACTGTACCAGTATTCACTCAGCTACTACCATGAATAAAAATAGCCATAGACTGTCTTGATTGTTACGAAATTGTGACAAGAACACGAGGACAACAGAATTGAATGTGAATAACTGTTTATAGCAAATAATACCAACTGAGATTGTCAATTGAAGGGCCCAGAGGAATAAGGAAGTAAATCCAGTTACCCCATTAGTGTTTAAAATATCAATTGAGGGGTCCGGTGAAATATGGAAGTAAATGAAGTTACCCCTCTTATTTCTATTGATACTCAAACCATTGGAGGGGTCGGATACAACATTAGAAAAGAGAAGAGAGAAGAGGATTTGATAGATACACAAAATAATGAATGGGAAAGTAGATGTGCCACACGATCGATAGATACTTTCTATTGGTACACTATCGCAGCACAAGAGACCACAACTGCAAACTGTTTAGGCTAAACAGAGAGTGGGTCCAATGTAAAGGAACCTTTTTCGAAAACTTACGAATTAATTATATCCAACAATCAACAGCAATTGATTACGACGATAGAGAATAACCTCCAATTGCGAATAGCATATTGATGCAGATTCACTAGTCCTTGGAGTTATTATATATTTCAGGTTACCTCAAGGTCGATCATCTCGCGAGGAGCGGGAGCGTCCGGATTATCTCCAGTATCCAGCATCGGTATCTCATCTTTCTTAATTTCTTTTTCAAGAAATCCTACAACAGTCGAATTAAATGAAAATGGCTAGATAATCATTTGTATACGTTTCGGTTTTGACAAGCCCATAGGACGCTTTACTTGCCTGGTATTCAGCAGCGTATATATATATATATATATATATATATATATATATATATCGTTGGCATATGGTTAATTACTCGAGACCCAACCAAATTGTTAATAGCATTTGAATCAGAAGTTGTGCTAATAGTGGTTGGTATCCCATTTCTAACATATTTATCCATAGTCTGTCATGTGTCACAGAATCGAATGACTTTTTAAAGTTCAAAAAACATATAAACACTGGCTTCTGATGCTCTTGTGTTTTTGTAGCAGAATTCTAACATTTGAAATCTAATCTCTTGTTCATCTGCCCTTGCGGAATCCAGCTTGTTCTTCTGCTAACTCCGATTCAGTTTTTATCCGCATTCTTTCTATAATTATTCGTAGTATTATTTTACTTACATGGGATACCGCCGACCTCAGCAATCAGGTTTCACTCCTGGACGCTCCATCATCGATGCTACTCTTGCCCTGAGACTTCTTTTCGAACCGCATCGCGAATTCGACCGTCCCCTGAGCGTCGCTTACCTCGACATCAAAGCAGCGTTCGATTCGGTTGACTGTGAGGCGCTCTATAATGCGCTCCGTTCAAAGGGTACGCCTGACCTCATACTTCGACTGATTATAGATCTCCATTGACACACAGGCGCCTCCATTCGTGTTGGTCAGAACATCTCCGTAAAATTCAAGATGTCATCCGGCGTCCTACAGGGGTGTATCCTCGCTCCTGGTTTGTTCTGCATCGCCATCGACTGGATTCTGAGTCGTATGTCATCTGCTCCAGGAATGAGCGTCGGTTCTCATTGCTCCTCGGATCTGGTGTACACCGACGATACCACCTTCTTTCTGCCTCCTAAAGCTGACGCCGCCAGTTATCTCTCCGACTTCAGTGCCACTGCCGCAGCATTCGGTCTGAAGACCTCCTGGAAGAAGACACGGTTACAAAACCTTGGATGCGGCCCTCCACCTTCAGCAATGTCCGTCAGCAGCGAACCACAGAGCCAACAGAGAGCTTCATATATCATATCTTGGCAGTACCCAGTCGTCATACGGGCACTGTAATGAGGACCTCAAACGATGCATCTCCCTCGCTTCATCGGCTATGTTCTCCCTCAACAATATCTGGAGGGACCAACGAATTTCTCTCAGTCTACAGATTCGTCTGTACAAGGTCCTCGTGATGTCAGTGCTGCTTTATGCCGCAGAAACATGGACGATGCTTTCTGTTGACCTTCGTAAGTTATAAGCCTTCCTTACGAAATGTATCCGCTTCCTCATGGAAATTCGATGGTATGACTTTATTACGCACCAAGAAGTTTTCACCCGAGCTGAAATGCCTCCGCTCGTCGGGCTATAAATCAAACGCCGACTGGCTTTGTTCGGCCACATCGGCCGCCTCGACGAGGACGTCCCGGCTCATCGGATCCTTAGCACCCATCTCGACGTGTCATCCGGTCATCGTCCCTATAAGACGCTCTCGTGGTCGACCAAGGTTCCGATGGATTGGTCAACTTCGCCGGGGCAGCAACAACACTCCTCATACTACGCTAGCTGTGGCGTCACGCCATCCTCCGTGGCCATGGTTCTGAGGCAAACGCAACGGCCCTCCGCTGGCTACGCGAGAAGAAGAAGAAGAAGAAGATGATGATGATGATGATGATGATGATGATGATGATGATGATGATGATGATGATGATGATGATGATGATACTAAGGCAAATGTTCGATAGTTCGAACATTGTTTCAGGTCACCTTTTTTGGTAACGTAATGAAGAAACGGAATGAAGAAGGAGTCTGTCCAGTCATCTGGCCATTCTCCCGTCTCCCACAATGCCACGCATATTTTGTTTAATCTGTCTATTGCTTTTTCTCTCCCTCTCCCCCATTTTAAACAGTTCAACTGGAGTCATGTCTGGTCCAGTGGTTTTTTGATTTTTCGTGATCTGAATGGCACGTTCTATTTCTGAATCAATTATAACGATGATGGTAATGATATTGTTTAAGAAGAAACTGTATTTGCTTGGTACTTGGCTGAGTATATGGGTCGCAAGTCCATCTCTCAACGCCTTCAAAGAGAAACTTAATTTAAAACCTGGCTATTCCGCAGGAGCTACTCGTGACTTCTTCTTCTTCTTCTTCTTCTTCTTCTTCTTCTTCTTCTACTTATTCTTATTCTTCTTATTCTTATCATCATCATCATCATCATCATCATCATCATCATCATCATCATCGTCATCATCATCATCATCATCATCATCATCATCATCATCATCATCATCATCATCATTATTATTATTATTATTATTATTATTATTATTATTATAAGTACAAGCACAATTTCGCCGAATCCGAATTTTATGATAATGAACAAGATGCAGTTGTTTCACTCAACGCTCTTATCTATTATCGGTAGCATATAACATCTTCGCTACGTACTCAGCTTTCTTTCCATTTCTTCGCATCTTCTTACTTCGTTGACAAATTTCCGTTGGAAAGCGTTCACATCTGGATTCAACTGATGAAAAATCACGTAATAAGATGGAATTACAATTATGTCAGAAGTTGAATTTGACAGGTTTCATTGTCAACAATTGGATACAGACCACCAAAAGAGAATAAAAATATTTACTGCATTAATAGTTACAAGAAACTGTCCAAGCAAAAACTTCGAAATGAATCAATAAGGAAGTAACCGACATATTTTCTTAGTGATAAAAATTGTCATTACATAATTCTTTTATTAGGCATTGCGTTTCATTACGTCTCTGAACTGAACGAGTCCAAGCTCTCCGAGTTCTGAAACGCAAGCGTAAGCTGCTTCGGCTTGAAGAAAGAGCTGACACGATGCCATCTCTTCACTCCGATACAGAGAACCCATTACGCCAGTGATCTAAGAAAAGACAAATAGCTCAGCACGCCTTCGTAGTAGGCGCCTATGTGCAAATTAGATTTTTTTGAGACTGTACGAAAAAATGTCAATATCAGTAAGTTATTTAAACTGATTTTACGCAAACAATAACTACTGACTTGACAGTCAACATTCGCAAGTTACACTGGTTGTCCTTTGAACAGAGAATTTTACTCAAGACTAGTTTCCAGGTTTATAAAACACTGCAGTCCGGCCATCCTCAATATTTGAAATCCATGCTAGACCACCCAAAACATTTGAAGTCAACTACAGGGTGAACAAGTAAAAACTGGAACCCTTTATGATATTTAATATCTTGGCCGCGTGTGTAGCGATTTAAAAGAAATGTATAGGCCATATGCCTGGGAATGTTTCTGATGTAATTGCCAAATTGCATCTGAAAACTTTATTGTTTGCTGAAATATGGCCAAAAAAGAGACCCAAATTTTGAAATTGACAACGGAATATAACGTCATAATAAAAATTAATGTATCATTTAAGTCTAAAATAGCATCGTTGTCATCGCGCCAGACAAGGTCAAGGGTTACTTATGGCCAACAGATAAACTCAGCAGCATTATGATTGGCTGCAGGGCTGTCTTGATTTGCTTGGAGAAGATCTTATATTTCAGCCAGACGGGAACACCTGCCCACTCTGCTCTCAGGACCTAGGATTTTCTGGAGCAAAATTGTCCAGATTTCATCAGGAAAGATGACTGGCCACCCAACTCCCCAGATACTATCCACTTGACTTCCACGTCTAAGAAATCATGCTCGACAGATATCAAAAGTATCAGCCAAAGCCACAGAACATCACGGAGTTGAAGACGGTGCTGAAGAATAGCTGGGAGAGCTTGCCTGAGAACCAGATCAAGAAGTCGACACTGTCAATGAAGAAGCGCTTGTCGGCATGTGTGAAGACTGAGGGGGCATTTTGAGTACCTGCTCCCGTAGCAAATCATCTGAAACCCTCTTTAAAACGGCCCTTTTCAGGGCCAACAAATAAAAAAATAATTTGTTATCAGTTTATTATGACGTTATATTCCAATGTCAATTTTAAAATGCGGGTCTCTTTTGGCCATATTTCAGCAAATACTAAAGATATCAGCATGAAATATGGCATTTGGATCAGAAACATTCCCGGGTATATGGCCCAGAAAATATCACAAGAAAAGTAAAGGTTAAGTTAAAGGTAGGACAAGTAGTCGAGTCCGAGCTTTTGGTTCCGGCACTTATCTCTGGCTAAGTCAATATAAGCCATTAACATGGTTAGGCCTATGTTGCCATTTCTTTCTCCAGACTCACGTTTTAACTCGGACTTTAACTCTGCTTCTCAATTTACCACCATTTGGCGAGTAAGGCTGAAACTATGGAAAAGACACTTTGGAACTAAAGAAATGCGATTTTTCAGTAGAATGCTAAATGTCCAATAGACGCATACAAGAACCATCGAGGAAATTTTGCAGGTGCTGGCATCTTAATAGCAGGCAGGTGAATTTTTTGAGCATGTTATGAGAAATGACGCACTCGAGAACTTGACAGTCACAGGCAATGTGGAGACTCAAAAAGAATTAGAATAACAATAACAATTATAAGAATGCGATCTAGTTTAGGAGGCTAATTAGGCCTATACTCAACAGTAGTGAGTCTCCACATTCAATAACCTAGTTTTCCGAAATAGCCCTGTGAATCCGTTTACTGTTTCAACTGTCACTCCACCTCGTCCAAACTGTTCCATTTTCCATAAAACGATTCTGCTCAGTTAAGGTATAGTTGGCGACGGGTCTCAGCCATTTCCATACCCTACGGTGTTCCTCGGGGCTCAGTTCTCTTTATCTTGTTTACTAGTCCCTTAGCACTCTTCTCAACATATCTTCAGCTGCATTTGATTACCATCTCTTCGCTGATGATACGCAGCTCAATGTTAAAAAATGGTTACCTACTGAGCTTATAGTTCTCAATTGATTTTCCATTTATTAACTGTTTATTATGTTACTATTCATATATTTTAGCTAATATTTAAATATTAAATTGATCTGATGAACTCTTATACTATGTTATCAATGAACTCTCAATGAACTTTCTGTTACATTGTTACATTGTTAACTAGGGTCATATTATGTTATTCATTTAGTTGTATTAGTTTTGCACATGTATATGTAGGCTACCTTGAGTTTGAGTTTGAAATAAATTTATCTTCAATCAAAAAATATCATTATCTCCAAATCAACAAATATAGAATCCACCGAACGCCTGTATTCTGTATTCACTTCCGTTTCGACTTGGATATCGTCGAATTTACTCTGCCTAAATTCTTTAAGACAGAGTTTATACTCAACGGCATACCCACACAAATCGCTAAGTTATCAGACACAAAAATCAGATTCAACGAGGGACACAACTAAACTAGATTCCCCAATAAGAAATCTTGGTGTGATATTTCACGCTGATCAAATATGGTGTGATATTTTACGCTGATCTCTCATTTGCAACACATTAAGTCGCTCTTGTTTGACATACATACGGGACTTAACCACGCTTGCGTCCATGCCTAAACTCCCGCACAGCTTGCACGATTGCCACCTCAATTGTTCATAAAAAATGGACTACTACAACTCCCTCTCTCCCTCTCTCCTTCCCCTCCCTCCCTCTCTCTCTCCACCTCCCTCCCTCCCTCCTTTCCTCTCTCTCTCTCTCTCTCTCTCTCTCTCTCTCTATATATATATATATATATATATATATATATATATAGGTATATATATATATATCTCTCTCTCTATTTGCGCTCTCTCTATCTTGGCCTCAATGTTTAAAAAAACAATAACACGCCTTCAAGCAAGACAAAATGCTTTGGCTAGGGCTGTCACGCGAACGCCAACAGCTCACCACAACGCCATCCAGTTTTCAAAGCCCACGTACCTTCGTTATCTCTTTATCATGCAAACGAAGTGGTCAACTCGTTCATCTTCCGGCCTGACACTCATTCAGCCAACAGCCACAACAATTCTGAGACCGATCGATTTCATACACTGCGCCTCGTCTCTGGAATGATCTTTCGTTTGAGATCCGACAGATCAATAACTCTGGTTCTATTCAGTCAATAGATCAGTCATTGGCCATCACTCCACAAACTTCCTGAAGACAGATTAGAACTATTATTTTCAAGAAATCTTATGGCGAACTCTTGCTAATGACCTGCATTTTAGCCACCACCAATTTTTTTATCATCCTCCATAAAAATACTTTGCTGCGACTGCCTATCTGGATCTACAGCCTTGAGAACCACGAACTACGGATTACAGAGTATGGATTTCATCCAGATTGAGCGCTCGTAAACAAGCTGGTACACTGCGGAACGCTTTCGGGCAGCGATATAGAACTTTCGTATTGCTTACTTACTTAATTACTTAATGTCAAGAATCGAACGTATGTCAATATACATGTAAAATCTTCTTTCTCCCTCCCTCCCTCTCCCTCCGTCCGTCCGTCCCTGCCTCCCTGCCGCCCTCTCTCTGTATCTCTCTGTCTCTGTTGCTTTCTCTGTCGCTCTCTCTGTCGTTCTCTCTGTCGCTCTCTCTGTCGCTCTCTCTGTCACACACACACACACACACACACACTCTCTCTCTCTCTTCCTTTCTAATGTTGTAAATCCAAAATGTTGAAGTATTAAAGTCGAGTATTGAAGTATTTTTCTCGTAGCTTAAATTATGGCTTCCATTGACCATCTGTGTTGCTCGTCTTTGCACTTTTTCTGAAAACTCTACACCTTTTTAAAGAATGGATTAACTTAACACAGTATTCTGACATATAGTTTCACGAGTAATGACATATAGTATATATATATACTATTAATATACAGTATAATATACTATTAATATATAATATATATTTATATAATTAATATACTATTAATAACTGATATAGTTTTACGATTATATCTTTGTCTCGACTCACTATTGTTATTTTGATCATTTTCAACACTCAGTTGCTCATTGTTGTTGCCTCCGTACACTATCGAGATTATCTTTCCCCTAAAGTATATTCCTTCTGGAGGAAATCAAAGAGGTAGAGCCAAAGACAGATTAAACGAAGAAATGGAAGCAGGCAACAACATTGAACTCTCGAGGAACACTCGAGATCGTCTGTAGTCCTTACCCGCCTTCGTAGCAACGCATGGAACAAGAAGAAGACTAACGAAAACGCAGGTTGTTCTTAGCATGAGTTAAAGTGGTTTTAGGAAGCATTACTGCCTGTGTGAAGGCCACTAGGGCTCTAACGGAGCTTGAACCCGCTCCGTCCGCCTGCCGCTTGAGCGCGTAACCCACTCTGCCATTTTCCGCCCCACGCACCGGCCTAACTGATGGCTGTTAAGACCAATCGAAGTAATCAGTTGTCTCCATTTTACTACGTTACAAACCTTTAAATAAGAATGTAGAATAAAATCTCGATAGGAATTATTCGTCGATATTGCTTTCTAAATATTCCATCTGCATCAGCATTTCTGGTCTGTTGAGATCTTTACGCAGCCTGTGAGAGCACCAGCGTAGACGGACGGTGAACGCAGAAGGCACTGATAGGCTCTACTAAGCCCCGAGACTCAGCGGCCAAGCATCTCATTGATCAATACTGTAGACGGCTAAAGCGACGGCAAATACAGCCGCCGAGATAGATAGCAACCAGGATCGATAATAATTATTATAATATATCCAATTAGGAACGAACTGTGCCACGACGCAGTGGCGGCTCCACCGGGGGGCCAGAGGGCCCGTGCCCCGCCTATTGAGTGCTTGGCCCCCAGTGCCCCCAGTTGGGACCCCACTGCCACGACGCCCAATCTCAATGACGTGTACGCCCAGCGCTGAAGGTCCAGCGGTAAAGGCACAGGAATATGAAGTCTTATGTAGGCCTAATGCAGTGATAACAACTCGTTTTAAATCACGAAGTAGAGAAACGCAGTCTCATTCCATTATCGCATCATCTTCACCTCGTCCTTGTGTCGCATGGTAGTAAAATTCTGTTCAGAATCATCGTTAAAAGCACAATGATGCAAAATCGAATCTGAAATGGATGAGCAACACAGGCGAGGAACAAGAGGCCTACATTGAAATTTCAGAATGCTCATGCATAAGGCACCATATCAACCAGCAGATGACCGGCACTGAAGACGCAAAAGATTTAAAGGTATAAAAATGCAGAAAATGAATTTACTATCAACAAAGATAAAACATATATGATAACAAAGATAACTTTGCACTATCGCCACTCTCAACATAGGCTATGGGTCTTCAACGTTAACATTCACGAAAGAAGATGACAGTCGCGTTGCGTTGGTGTACGGACATTTAATCACGCGACAATTAATAATAATAATAATAATAATAATAATAATAATAATAATAATAATAATAATAATAATAATAATAATAATAATCGTCATCATCATCATCGTAGTCGTCATCATCATCAGCATTCAGCAGCAGCATCTTCATCATCAATCGCTATGGCGATGCCGCAGCATGCTGTAGCAACTCATCGATTTCAAACCACTTCAAATTACAATAAAAATCTTGCTTTAAAGCAATTGTTTTACAACTGCTTCCAATAGCATAAACATCAACTCTAACAGGTAATTGGCTAAGCCAACAATTCACATTCAATGTGAACAGTCTCTTGAAGATTCTTTTTCTTGCAAATTCTGCTTGCTAAAATTACAGAACTGTGACCTCATCTGTGACAGTGAATAGAGCCACGAAACAGTTCTCACGTACGACTAAATAACGCTTGGACAACGGCATTCAGGACACTATAGTGCTAGGACAGACGAGTGATTGGCCACGACGTCAAGGCCGACGAGGAAATGCTTGGAGTGAAAGCTTGGCCACGACGCCAAGACCGACGAGTGAATCGCCAACGCCACGAGTGCCAGGATCGACGGACGAGACTTCCAGGACACGAGTGCCATGACCGACGACCGTCGACTGGGCAAAAAGGACAGCGACCGCTATGAGTAACAAGCGGACGAGAACACGGTCAGTCACCGGGATGAACGTCGAAGGGACGACGAGAACAGCGACCGCTAGCACGGAGAAGCGGACGAGAACACTTCAGCGACCGCGATGAACGCCGAACGGAACGCCCTTTCACAAATGAGGACTTTCGACGTCATAAACGGTCTCCAGACTTCCAAAAGACCTCACAGGAACCGAAGACGGGTCCAGACAACCAGTGGCGGCTCCACCGGGGCGGCCAGGGGGCCCGTGTCCCCTATTGAGTGCCTGGCCCCCCAGTGACCCCCCAGTTGGGACCCTATACTTAATGATACATACATTAAACAACAAATAGTTGGCCCCCAGTGTTGTATGAAGTACTGAGTTTGAGTACTCAAGTAAAAGTACAAGTATTATGTCATTTTTTTACTTAAGTAAAAGTAAAAAGTACCTATAAAAATAGTTACTCAAGTAAAAGTAAAAAAGTACTCCTCAAAAAGTTACTTTTTAAGTAAAAAGTAAAAAGTACCGTGACAGACGGAATCATCAACAACTCCACATTATCATGCTAAATCACATTTTTATTAGTAGCCTACTTTTAAGCAACATGCAGAAGCCTCAGCAGTCAACACGTACACATTTACACCATTAACTGCATTAGCACAAATGCTGGTTTCACAAAGCCGTAGCTAGGGGGCAGGAGCAAGCTGTCCCGGGCGCCGTCCTCGAAGGCGCAATTTGCACACTAAGTCCTTAATTTTTCATACCACTTTCCTCCGGCGTGAAAATAATGTTGATCAGTAAAAAAAGGTCATCGCCGGTTTTCAGACTGTCACAGGTTAAAAATTTGTATGTTGTACGTTGCCGTGAAAACTCGGGTAAGCAAAAAAAGGCCATCACCGGAATTTAGGGGAGCAGAATACTTATACCTTGGCCCGGACGCCGACTGCTCTAACTGCGGCTCTGTGATTGCATGTAGGTCTAAGAAAGATCAAGTTTTCAAACAATCTGTCAGTCATGCGTGTACGTTTGTTGGTCATTATCAACCCTGTACGACTAAACACGGGAAGTTGTGAAGAATTAAACAGATACTCCAGTAAATGTATCGAAATTTGGCGATGGGAAATTTTACTTGTAACGAAACGTGAAAGACATAATGTAACGAAGTAAAAGTACTAATATTTGAATAAAAACTTACTTCGTTACAAGTAAAAAGTACTGGGTAAGTTGTGTACTTCGTTACAGTACGAAGTACTCAGAATTGTACTTAAGTATTGTAACGCGTTACTCTTACTTCGTTACCGCGCAACACTGTTGGCCCCCCATGATTAGAAGTTGCCCCCCCCAACGGCCCCCCACTTGCCAAATCCTAGAGCCGCCACTGCAGACAACACAGCACCAATTTTCACAGGTTCACACCGCGTGACCCACAATGACCGTAAAAGTTCTCAAAATAATCGTCGAAAACGCTCTTCTTCCAAAAATTTTGCGAGAGTCCTCATAAAAGTTCGACGAACCCTATAACTGGGTCGACTCGAATCGATGTTTGCGAGAAAGTAAAATTATTAAAGATTTGTTTAACGCTCTTCCTAAGAACATCCATTAGCGCAAACAACCAAACCCGATCAAGTCCGAGTTACAGTGAGACTGTGAAACTAGTGATTTCACGAAAACCCTAACAAAGTTGAAGATTTCGTGAAATCCCCATTTCACTTAGTGATTTCATGAAGACACTAAAAAAATTCAACCGTAAGTTGACAAAGCATAAAAATCATTGAAAGTTACATAATAACATAATAACATCTGTAGAAGAGTGTAAAATGTAAAATGTGGTGGTGATGACCTTTTTTGCCATGCTTTTTTCCATTGTAATAAGTAGTATTCCATGAAATTCCCTATTTTTTGATTATTTGTAAAAAGTGAAATTTTTGACGTCAACTTCTCTTGACCCCTCCCCTGTCAACAACTCTCAAACTTTTCCAAACCCCACCCTCTAAATTGTTGACGTAATTAATGGACAGCCCCTAGGCCTATGTGATTGACGAAAATATTCTATAATATGGTTCGCCCAGTGACCCTGGCCAACAATTTTAGACCCTGCCACAGGCCCTGCCTCAGTTCACAACTTGGCGCCGCCACTGGGTGTTTGACTGTTTAAGTTTGCAATTTTTCAGTTATTTTAACTATTTCAGTTATTTATTTTCAGGTACAGTTTCAGTTATTGGTATTTTTCAGTTATAGTTAGTCTACAGTTACAGTTAACTGATTTGTTATTTTAAGTGAACTGATATTTCAGTTACAGTTACAGTTAACTTAAACCACACTGCTTACAAGCCTTACCTACTTAACTTCTTGGAAACATTGTATCTAGCGTTTTGGCAGAAAAATATGAAGGCACTGTATGAATTGACAGAATTGACTTTTAACTTAAACTTAGCATGATTTAAAGTGGCTTAGGAGGCATTACTGCCTGTTTGAAAGCCACTAGAGGCGCTGACAGCACTGGAACCCGTTCCATCAGCCTGCCGCTCCAGCTTGTGACTCACACTGCCATATTCCGCCCCTTATTAACTAGTGATCCTGGACATCGAAAATTTAAAACGGTCATACATCGACCTGTGATAAAAATGTTAGTGACAAAAGTTTCATATTGTCTCCAGGGACGTCATTTCGCTGTTTTTCAGGGGGAGGACACTTTCGACCTGATAAATTTGCGAGAAAGCTGATGACCTTTTTGGTTGTTAGTCTTTAAAGTTTTTATGGCATTAATTACTTAACATCAGGCTTCTTTAGGGTAGGCTACGTAGCATAAGACAAATTAGTAAATTTGCATTTACAAACCTTAAAAACACAAAAATTCACGAATTTTTTGATCTTAAATATCAGAGGGGCAACCCCGCAACGGTCTTCTCTGCCCCCGTAATGAGTAATGACGTCCCTGATTCAGGGCCTCCGAGATGGGATGGGCAGGGGGCAGTGGCGTAAAAAAGGGCTGACAAGCAAAAAAAAGGTCGTCAACTTTTTGGGAAACTCGTGCTTGATGTCGAGCAACCTGAAGCAAGTAATCGTAAAAAAAGGACCGACGAGCAAAAAAAGGTCGTCAACTTTTTTGGAAACTCGTCAAGTGAAAAATTTTAAAAATTTAAAAATTTAAAAAATTGAAAAGAAAAATTTTACAAAAAAAATTTCTCGCCCCCCAAGAAATGTGTGAAATGACGCCACTGATCTCGCCTCCAAGAAAAGTGTGAAATGACGCTAATGAGTGTGAAAAAGAGCGACAAGAAAAAAGGTCATGACTAGTTTTCGAGAGTTGCAACATGACATCGTGTTGGTTAATTTGGGTTAAACCAATGACAAGCAAAAAGAGTCATCAGCAATTTTTAAAAGTTTTTCGGGGTCCGCCTGCCATTCTGCACAGGGGCCCGGAATTTCTCTCGGCGGGCCTGCCCTGATTAGCTCCCGCTCAGTAGGTCTTCTAACTCTTCTTCGGTGATGTAGAGAATTGGCGCTAATTTTGTCGAATGTGTTTAGCGCCACGTAGCGGTCGGTAGTGTTGTCGTTGTTGAGGCTGAGCGGTATTCGGACGTTGCGTTAGGAGCAATGGCCGCGCCAGATTTTGAACAAAATCTTGTGATTTAATTGAAACCTTCGTCGTCGCTTAAGTGCTCAGAACACCAGATGTCGATGAAAAATTGTGGCGAGGTATGAAATCAATGTTTTTGCGTGCTTAAAGGTGATCGGCCGACAGTTATTTTTATGTGATTAGCCGGTGAATTCGATTTGTAAACAACGTTAATTTGTCTTTGTGTATTTTACACATCAGCTGCATTTGTTGCCAATCGATCACCAATTGCTACTTAATAATGACTTATTGGCATTGCATAGCGTATTGAAGATAGCCATATTCTCACTAATCACGAATTTCTAATGCCGTGCCAATACATTATTAGGGTTTAACCATTATTAGATATCGAAACCGTTTCCCTTCGCATTTGATGCTCGCCATTGCGCAATGGACACATGGATTATGGACACATGCGTGATATCTACCCTACTGTATGCATGTGAGACATGGACCATGAAGAAACAAGACAGATTAAAACTGAACGCATTTGAAATGAAATGTTATAGGAAAATGCTGAAAATAAGTTATAAAGATATGATCAAAAATGATACTATTCGCAAAGACCTGGGACGAACAAAGACTGTTGTGGAGAAGATCAAAGAAAGAAAATTATCGATATTTGGACACATCTGCAGAATGAGGGATGACAGAATAATAAAGACAGTGATGATGGGCAGGTCAAATGGTATGAGAAAAAGAGGAAGACCAAAGAGAAGATGGATCGATGACATTCTTGAATGGACTGGACTTGACACCACCCAAAATGCGATATACATGGCCAAAGAAAGGAAAGGGCCATGGGCGAGCACTTTTACACCGTTGGCTCCGACGGTCCTTATGGACTATGGAGTGTGATGATGATGATGATTGCGCAATGCGCAGTCCTCTACCCTGTCTGGAACTCAAGTACTGCTAGGACACCGAACAATCGAAACTGCAGTAAATCTGTCATGGCATATTAATCACTGGGCTGGATAACTGCGAGTGAGCTAACAATGCAGTTTTCACTGTGCCGGTGTCGTATAAATAAAGTTCCGGTATAAAATAAATTCCGCAACAAATTATGAATGGTTCCTTTGAATTTGTCAATTACTTATAAGCTCCGCCTACCCGTAGTAACCATAGCCTAACCGGTTACAGCTCAACGCTGCCAAGACTGAAGTCCTCTAGATGGCTACCGAAAGGCAGCAACATCTACTACCATCGACCTGTATCCGTATAGATGAACTCGATGTGCAGCCGGTGTTCTCGGCGAGGAACCTTGGAATCTACCTCAATCGCACGGTTTCGATGAAGATACATGTGGCCAAAACCGTTGCAGTGTGGTTCAACGCCTTAAGACTGATCAGAAGCATTCGCCGATCAGTGTCTACTACTGTCCTGAAATCGCTGGTCTCCTCACTGGTGCTGACCAAGCTCGATTATGGTAACGCAACACTTGCAGGGATACATAACTACCTAGTAGTACCTACTTAACCTTCTTCAGTCGGTTTTGAACACTGCTGCACGAATGATCTACCAGGCCAAACTCGGGGATCATATAACACTACTACTCCGTGACTTACATTAGGTGACTGTACCGGAACGTGTTAATTTCAAGCTTATGATGCTGGTCTTCTGCTGCCTGAATGGTGCAGGTGTTGCGTATCTGACGACTGAACTGAAACGTGTCACCGACTTGGAAGGTCGACAACGCCTGAGATCCACCATGTCTGCTTTACTGGCTGTTCCGAGGACGCGTCTCCGCACCGTAGGAGACCGCGCATTTCATGCGGCTGCCGCTAGGGCCTGGAACGGCCTACCTCCATTCGTTCAACTTTCCTCTTTGCTTAATATTTTCAAAAAGAGACTATAAACTTGGTTGTTTCGCACTAGTTATGAACTTGAACTCTGTAATGTGTTCACGCAGCTCACCTGTGGACGAGTCACCACAATAATCTCAACGTTACTTACTTGATGTAGCCGCGCAGGACGCCGGCATTGGCGCCGGCAGCATCAAAGCGCTTTGATGTTGGCGCACCAGACTGCCACTAGCGAGTGGTTACCCGTTTTTTTTTGAACGGTTAACCGGTTCTTCAAAACCAGCATTCTTAACAACCTTAGTTGAAAACCAAAATCAAAAGTGCTTTGATAGCGCTGACATGTCAATGAAGGTCAGAAGGTGGAAATGTTAAAAATCCACTTGGATGATAGAAGGATCTCGCTGCCATGAAGAAATCCGGTGTGGAATCCTTTAGAAGTGGTCCTTCTTGAAAAAACTGCAGCCACAATGACACGTCAACGAGGAACGGAAGGTGATGTTAAGGGTCCGCGAGTTGGTAGTAGGAGTTCTCTGTACGGTAAGATTGGCGCTGAATTCCGAAGAATCGGTCTTTCGCAAGAGATTTCGTCACTGAAATCGGCAAATCTTACAAAGATGGAAGTTCCAGCAAAGTCTGGAATGATAGTTGATCGCAGTCTCATTGCTATGCAGCTGCCATTAAAATGGCTGCTGCGATTCGCCAATGTCTGCTGCGATTCGCCAATGTCTGCCATTTAATGTCTGCCATTTAATGGCAGACATTAGCGAAATACTCAAAGGTGCCGATGACTGACTTGAACCTTTCAGAATGATGTAGAGAAGTGGAGGACGGCAAGAAACTCTTAGAAGAACCGTTGAGTAGGACGCAGTCCTCACGATTGGCGCAGTGTGAACGTCGAATGTCAGTTAATGCCGAGAACGGCGGCGAATCCGTGGTATGTACATACACGTGTTGGCAGCTACGTAGGCGCCAAACCGGAAAGCTCTTTGCTCTTACCTTTATGGTTTTATTCGTTCCATTCTACTTTCAGTGGCGCTCTTTATAAAGATATTGGTAAGGAACTGTACACGTGAAATAATTTTTATATACAGTGCACTCGAATATACCATGCGGCCCCATCTGTGGTTTGCAAAATCGCATATACCGTGCACTGTATATGTGTGAAAATAAAGGTATATTATCAATGCTTTCTGTGTGCTTGCTCTTATTCCAAAGAATTGATTCTGATTTCATGATTCTGATTCCACAGCACTTAGTAAATTGCTTGTCATTGTTGCAGACTGATATCGGAAATTGATTCTAGGACGATTGACCATAGTTTGCATTAAAAATTCGATGAGCTTGTGAGGTCAATTATCCTATGAGCAATCAAATTCTTCAATCGAATTCTTCGATCGTCCTATGGTTAATTGTCCTGGGAATTGACCTGATCTTTGGGCATGGATTTGGAGTACCATCAATTGATAGATTTGAGTGTTACAGTACATACAGTGCTATAAAATGCTTAATAACTTACTTTTATTAAGTATATTAAGAATAACTGTATAAAATTGTATTTTTTAATTTTCTAGGTTTGCCAGATCACTAGCTGACTAGCTGCTTCAAAATATTTGTAGACTTTGACTCCTTTAACCCACAGATCGAGAACTATGGATAAAGCCACTTTTAGTAGCACTTCCAGTTTTATGTTGGTCACGAAAAGTGACAGTCTTTCAGGGACCACTTCTGCTATTGCTTTACCAGTGCCTTCTCAGCAAAATGGTTCCATTACTCAGTCTGCTTCATCTGCAGAAACAGCCAGTCAGAGCCTTTCATGGCAATCCCATGACAAAAGTCGATTTGTAGGAACACATATAAAACTTGTTGTCGCAGATCCAAATGTTTCAAAGCACTTATCTAGTGAAACATCACTGCAAATTGTTCAATCAAATTCAGGCAAGTCATTTTGTGCAACTCCGCTTACAAACTCTGTTACAATTCTGCCTGGAAGCACTATTTTGCCAAAGAATTCAATCAATGCTTCAGGTTTAGGAGGAAGGGTCATGGCTTCAGTTGCACTGCAGAGTACATCCAAAGGACGAGTAGGTGCACAGACTGTTGCTGTTATTCCAATGAATTTTGCTAAATCGACACAAGAATTAACATCAGGCAACAATATTGTGACATCACTAGTTTCCAAAGGTGCTGAGGTATCGAAATGGAATCCATCAGACAGTTCCTCTTCAGTTGTGTCTGGCTTATCATCACTGGTTGCAACAAAATCTGCAACTTTCTCACCAAACAAACTGTTCGTCTTGAATTCAAACCAAATGGTATACCCTTTTTCCAACTTTTGTATAATTAGTAAGGTGTTATTTGTGTCAAATTAGTTTATCAGTTTGTTGAGCTTTTCTGATTAGTGATATGAATACACGATGTAATTTTAAATTTATCGTAGCTATGTTATTTTTGTCTGATTTGTATATTATATGCATGTGTCTGTGTGTATGTGTGTGTGTGTTTGAGCCTATAAAGCTATGTACTTTCATAACAAGAAAACTACATATTGCAGGCTGACCAATTTTGGCATGTTTCTATTGGCATGAAAAAATTATCAAAGCAAATTCCAGATAACGAAATTGCCTTAAAATTATTAACTTAATGAATAAATTTTGACTTTCAATTATTATTTTTAAAATCTTTTTAATACTATAACTGTAAGAAAATGTTTTATATATTTATGTATTTCCAGAAAAATCATTTCTTCCTAGAACAGTGCTTCCATACCTTTTTCTATCTCATGAACTCTGACAATGTGTCCACAGTATTCGAATATTATTTTGAATACTAAGGAGGTTTAACAACATGTCTTGATTTGTTTATATGTCTCGGTTTCACCTTATTACCTCATGGCTTAATAGAACTCGTTTTAATATATGTCTGCTGACCGCTGGATACTTCTATTTTAATAGGCTGCGACGTTTGAGCGTTCTGCACACCCCCCATAAGCGCTCCCTCTCCGCCAAGTCTGCCGGCCAATTATTTAATAATCGTGAGAACAATACTCGTGACCCTTTGTTTGACCATGATAAAGTAATTGTGTTCAAATCTAATGTTTTGTGTTTATATACCAGTCTTCTACCTGAGCAGTTTGTTAATTGTTATGTAAGCTATTTATAAATTTATGCGTACATGCGCATTCAGTCTAGAGCCTTGCTTCCTCCCTATGTGCAAAATCTAAATAACAAACCCTTCTCCCCCTCAGTGTGTACACACCAAATGGATGGACCCTAAAGGAGGGAATTTTTTTTTGCTAAGCTTTTGGATCCATTTAAATTTTTTTACTGCTGTTTAACCTTTCTTCAAACCCTGTACAGTTGCCCGGCGAGTGTGAACTAGCGACGAAATGGTGAGATAGCATTCATTTGACTATACGTTAAACTCACTAATGGACTTAGAAACTATAAAAAGCAGTAATTGGTCATCGGCTGATTGAGGCCAATAATCGGCTGGAGGAACAATTGGTGCACCTCTGGCTATAAGTACGTAGTCCTGCATATCCAATGCAATACAACATGTGTGTTAAAACCGCTATTAACGTGTGATTAAAAAAAATCACACGATTAATGTGATTAAAATAATCAATCGCTTTACAGCTCTAGTGATTTTGGGTACAAACAGCATGGATGGATGAGGACAACTTCACTGTCTGACTCTCTATAGCAGTGCTTCCCAAGCTTTTTCCAGCCATGGCACACTATTCAAGAAACATACAGTCGATGGCATACTGCAGCCGACAAGCAAAAAAAGCTCATCTGTGATTGTGATCTCCTGTCTTTTTCTCAAGCTGACAAGCAATAAAAGGTCATCATTTATGTTAGCTGTTGCATTAGATTCTAGAGCTAAAAAATTAATTTCCTAACATTTTGCCAAGGCACACTTCTAAAGTTGCTGCGGCACACTTGTATGCTGCGGCACACAGGTTGGGAAGCACTGCTTTATAGTATTGACCCACACTTCTGTGTGGTCTGAATGAATGCTGTAATTATTATTATTATTAAGACAATTTATAGAGCGCAGTAAGCATAGTGAAGATTAAAGTCAAAAGCGTTTAACAACAAACGCTATAAGAGATATTAAACATATGCGTCTTAAGGCACTTGATAAACAGATCAGGGGAGGTCACAATTGTCACGTTCTTCGGCAGAGAGTTCCACAGCCTTGGATTGTCCCTCCGGAAGGATCTGTCACCGATGACAGCCGTCTTGGACAGAGGAGGAACGACCAATTGTTGACAGTTGCTTGAGCGAAGCCGCGATCACCGGTCGACCGCCATGGACTTGATGACCAGGCCCGATAAGTACCTGGGGCAAAAGGGGTCATACAGTGCCCGAAATGTTAGCCAACACCGCTTGAAGGCTATGAGCTCCGGGATCCTGAGCCAGTGAAGATTATCGTGTAGTAACGGTGTCATGTGCTCGTTCCAACTCGAGCCAAAGATCAGACGAGCTGAGACGTTTAGCACCGACTGAAGATTTAGTTGGTTGGCAGGAAGTCCGAGCAGAACACTATTACAGTAATCTACTCGTGCTAAGACGAGGGCACAGACAAGATTGATGACGACAGGCACTGGCAGGTATCGACGGATCTCCCTGATCTTTCGCAGCTGAAAGAAACAGGTATGAATGACATTGTCCAAATGTCTGACAAATGAGAGTATCTTGTCAAAAAGAACTCCAAGGAGGCACAGTTCTGTGCTCGGAGTGACATCAACATAACCAATCGGAAGCGTATTCCGGCATAAGAGATACCTCCTCCGAGGAGTTCTTAACCAGAGGAGTTTGGTCTTCTCTGGGTTCAGCGAGAATCGATTTTCATCAGTCCACCTCTGGACTGAGGAAATGCAGTCCGTAATACAGGTCTGCAAGCATTCTACCTCAGACAGAGGGCAGGAGGCATAAACCTGAACGTCATCAGCGTAAGCATGATAGGCAAGCCCACACGTTTTGATGATTAGACCAATGTCTGCCACATAGAGTATTAACAGTAGTGGACTGAGTACAGATCCTTGTGGCACTCCACTAAGAACACGGCATGGAGCCGATGTGTGTCCCATCCAGCTAACAGACTGAAACCTGTATAATATAATGTATCCAATTATTTGTCATATATGGACCTATTTTTTAAAATGGCTAGTGAGGCAGAAAAGATATAGTTTCAATCTAGGAACATATATCTGAACTAAAGCTTCAGGTGGCGTTTTCACCAAATCTCTTAAAAGATTTTGCAATTGTGATTGACTGCAAAATATGGTGAGATGCTGAAGTAGGTGTGCTGCAGCTACAGCAGAGCCCTAAGCCATGCCCTCCTCAGAGCTATAGAAGTATTGCAGACAATGCCTGAAGCAAATTGATTTTATCAGACATTTACAATACTAACCTGTACCAATTATATAAAGACTCTGATATCTCAAGATCAATGCCATGACTTTCTAAACTGGATCAAGTCTTAGATTCAAACATTTGCAACCCCAAGAAATGCAGATTCTTTTTCTTCAGGTGCTATGTCCAAAGACAGGTTCCATACTCCAGTGTCACCACTCCTCTCTATCTTGACCTTTTATTTTCAAGGTTGAATACCTGTTTTTTGCCATAGTGTTGAACAGCATCAATGTCCTTGGTCACCATTTCTGAGCTTTCCCTTCCGTCTTTTCTTCTAGTACTTCTCTTAACTCTTTGGCTGCCATGTTGTTTTCACAGAATGTACCCCTCAACAGTTCCCCAAAATGTTTTAAATCAAATATCACAGCAATATTTACAATGCATATATCATTTGAAAGGGGTTTTGATTATCTACAAGAATATGAAAAGAAAATTGTAACATTTGCAATTACATTCTTCATATTTCATGAGAAGATATAAAAGTTAAAAAATTAAAAAATTAAACTTGGACTTTGAAGTTCATCAAAATTTTTGTCAGCAACAAGACAGTGTAAGTAAGCTATCAGAAAAATGTACACATATGCAATAGACATTTTAAAATTTATATAGAGATGTATAAATGTCATATTTTAGTTTAAAAAGGATTTTGTGTGAAAGGTCTCAAAGCAATTATAGCATATGTAGTTTTGGCACTTGTCAAAAAAGTTCCTAAAAAGTTTTGTAAGCAACAAGACATTATTAGCAAACTATTTGAAACATGTACACATATGTAATAGACATTAAAAATTATATAAAATGTGATATTTTAGTTTAGGCAGGATCCTGTGTGAAAGGTGTCAAAGCAATTATGACATACATATTTTTGACACATGTCACAAAAGTTCAAAGACTTGGTTTTTTTGTACTGCCCAGCAGAATTTTTTCATTTTCGTTGCCATCAGGCCTCAAAATACCCATGTCATCAAACTTACCATTTTCAATCGCTTCCAAAACTTCCTTAGTTGAATAAAACTTCTGCCCTGTGTATAGAAGGGTATTTAAAATTTAAATGCCAGAAGGGCTGCAAATCTTGCCAACAAATAGATATATTTTTGCAGTCAAAGTCACAAAATAAACCGGTTTTCGCACATTTTAGAAGCGAAAGCATGTTGGCTTTCGTTAGAATAACACTAGATCCTAAATATGGCGGTCTATATTTAGAAATGGGTGCGTTATTGTTGTGTGGTCGAAAACGACCACAATGGCTGCGGAAGAGTTAATAGGCATGAATCTTCTCTTAGAACATGCCCTCTCCACTTTTTGTGTCTAGTATGAATAGTGTTTATTAGGCTTTTCTTCTTTTCTATCCTCTTCCATACTTCATTGGTTATTTTTCCATCCAATTGATTTTTTCTATTCTTTGCCAGACCCACATTTATGCCTCTAAGCTCTTTATATCTTCCTTCCTGAGTGTCCAAGTTTCTGACCCATAGAGCAGTGTTTCCAAAACTGGGTCGCGACCCAAAAGTGGGTCGCAGGTATCAGTCTAGTGGGTCACAGGGTAGCGCGAAATTGGTTTCAAAAGTATTGTTTCTAGCCAATACCACAATGTCACAAATCTTGACATTTACAAATTGGCTTAGGTTTTAAGAAATTTATAGCCTACGCCTGCAATCCTCCATACATGGCTTATATTAAAATGATTAGTGTTTTATCCATTTAATGATAATTAGTGTTTTATGTTTATAGTTGACAATAAGTTTGCAGCATCACTGCATGTTACAAAGCCGTAAGGCCACTTTTGGGGTTTCTGCATCTTTTCCTAATCTCCACATGGCCCGTTTTGATTTTCTTCATAGTATTAAATATTCTATGCCGGAAGTAAACACAGTTCAATTCTGAGGAAACTGGCGAAAACATTTATGTTCTATGTTAACATTTGCTCAAGATATTTAAGTTTCTGTGGGAGCCCCAAACAACCCCATAATTTTCCCCAGGAGCCTAGGGGACAGGGAACGGATGCACAGGAGCCATAGGGGTTAAAGGATTAAGAGTTTTCTGTCTCTGTAGTCTATTTCCATTCTTCTGAGTGCCCTCATTTTTGTCCAGTTCACTCGATCAAATCATGGGCGTTCAGATGGGGTGCAATGGCACCCCATTGGAAAAATTGTGGGGTTATGAAAAAAATGTAAAATTACATTTTTCTTTTGTCAGAAAACCTTGTTTTGCATCCCCTTGGAAATTTTTTTAATTTCTTTCATCACAAGACCCTGTTTTGAACCCCCTGGAAAAATTTCTGCAGGTGCCCATGGATCAAATGCTTTTTTGTAGTCCAGTAAACAGATATAGATTTGAAGGCCTCTTTCTATACGTCTTTCTCCCAGTGCCCTAAGAATTCCTTTTGCTTCTCTGATACCTTTGCCTTTTCTGAATTCATACTGTTGATCACTGAATCCTTTCACTGCTTCTGTCTTTGCTTCTACTTGTTTTGTGAGGATTTTCAAATCTCTCTTCTACACATGACAAAGAAGGCTTATTGTTCTAAAGTCTCCACATTCAGTTGCATTCTGTTTCTTTTATATTGGCACCATTACTGTTAGGAGGAAGTCTTCTGGCTACTCCCTGGTCCGATATATTTCTTGACACAACCTCACTAATTCTCTTGTTGCCCTTTCACCCAGATTCTTGAGCATTTCTGCAGGTATATTGTCAATTCCCTTAGCCTTGTTGTTCTCTAGGTCCATGATTGCTGTAATTATCTCTTTTTCAAAGATTTTAGTCCAATATCATCCACTTCAATTTATGCTTCATCTCCATCAAGTGTCTGTGGTTACTCTTGTGCACAGTACAAATATTCTGTATATTCCTTCCATCTTGTGCGCAGTACAAATATTCTATGTATTTTTTCCATCTTGTTCTTAATTTGTCGGGTTTGGTTATGAGAATACCATTCTTGTCTTTCACTGGTGTGCTTGCCCTTCCTCTTTCTTGTTGAGTGATATTACCTTTGCATACACTTTATTACGTGTTCCGTGTAGTTGGAGATCCTCCAGTTCTCCGCATTGCTCTGTTCACCACTTTTCTTTGTCATTTCCTCTTTAGAGTTCATTGTTTAGCCTTTTGTACTCCTTTATTGCGTATTTTATATTTTGCCTTTTCCGTTTTCTTCTTTCATCCAACTTTGCTATCACCTCTGTTGTAACGCATGGTTTCCTTCTTTGCATTCACTAGTATTTCATCTTTCAGTGCATTCCAACTTTCATTGTTTACATCATGTTGTTAGTTTGTTTTAGATGTTCATCACTTTCCACAAATATCTGTTTCTTTTGTTTTATCTGCTCCAGGTCTCATTGCGTGTGTATTTCTTTTTTCGTCTTGTGAATTTAAGCTTCATGTTTGCTTTCATTGCCATCAAGTTGTGGTCCGTGTTTGCGTCTGCTCCTCGGTATGAGTGAGAGTTCTTCACACTGTTTCAGTGTCTTTCTCTTACCATGATGTAATCTCACTGGTATAATTTCCCATTTCCTGGTGTTCTCCATGTGTAGCAGTTCTCCGCATCGCTCTGTCCACCACTTTTCTTTGGCTTTGTCAGTTCCTCTTTGGAGTTCATTGTTTAGCCTTTTGTACTCCTTTATTGCATATTTTATATTTTGCCTAAGCTTCATGCTTGCTTTCATTGTCACCAAGTTTGATCCATGTCTGCATCTGCTCCTGGGTATGAGTGAGAGTTCTTCACACTGTTTCGGTATGTTTCTCTTACCATGATGTAGTCTAACTGGTATTGCTTCCCATTTTCAGGTGTTCTCTATGTGTACCTTCTTCGTTTGTTGTGTTTGAACCATGTGTTTGTCACTAAAAGCTTCTGTCTGTCGCAGAATTCTATAAGTTTTGTTCCTCTCTCATTTTGGATACCAAGGCAAAAGTTTCCCATTTCCTGGTGTTCTCCATGTGTAGCTTCTTTTATCTTGCTTGAACCAATGGTTGGTCAGTATATGCTTCTGTCTGCAGATAACCTTTTAAAAGTCCAACATTTCTTAATCAGCTCAAATTATTTTTGATTCTGGGTTATAAAAATGAAAGAAAAGCTACATGTTTGACTAAAGAGCAACTGAAATGGCGATTCTTGGCTCCTAATTGAAGATTGTAATGTTGGGTGAACAATCGCTTTTATAGCTCACACTAATTTTAAAAATAGTACCAAGTGAGGTATATCTGCAAAATTATGATGACTTCTTTTAATTTAATCTATGTTGAATTGGCAAATTAAGTGGAAAGGTATGATGGAATATTATTCTTTACTTTCAGCATCTTCTTCAATCACAGCCACAGTCGCATTCTAGATCTGTTGTACTAAGCCAACGACGACTTTCTGCTGGACAGCAGTTGGCTCCTGGTGCAACTTTTGCCACTGTCCCTGGCAGTGGCTCTCAATTTGTTCAGTTGCTTACCACACCTCAATTTCAAGTTAAAGGTGTAACAAATTTTGTTTGATTTTGCTTAGCTATTTTGTTAATTGCATTCCTAATATGTTGAATGCTATGTTGTTTTTTTGTCAGGCATGGCCATTATATATCACAATGCAGTGTATAACAATGCAAAGACTGTCACTTTGTTATTTGCTAAGCACACATTGAAGACTGCTTCTAGAAGTGTCAGGTGTAGGATGAGTAACTAGATTCTGCCCACACTGCATTGAGCCAATGCTATTCTTTCTCAGGCATAAGCCTAATGATAAAGCAAGATATCTTTGTCAGCATATAAGAGTGGCAAAGTGCATCAAAACAGGCAAGCCCTGTCAGACGAGGTAGGTTGATAGTAGACTATGTATGTGCCACAGGGATTCTGAACCAGAGTTGTTTCAGTGGTGGGCTTTCAAGGTTTGCAATTCATATCAGTCACATTCTTCAGAGAATAATGTTTAATGTATCAGTTTCATTCTGGTTTCTTGTTGTGAGGTCTCTCAAATGGTTAAACATTCCCAACTAGGTAGTGCAGTTCCAACACGAAAATTACCTGGGGCAGACTAAGGCAGCCAATGTAGAACAGACATCGTATATATATGTATAGTCTCGGTTCCAGTCTGGTGACATGTTTTGCCATACCCAAAGTGGATTACTGTAGTAGTCTTCTCTTCGGCCTACCTGACTACGAGTTGAATCACCTGCAGTCGGTGCAGAATGCATCTGCAAGGCTTGTCTTTGGTGCTGGGTATAGTGACCACATCGCCTCACTAACTCGCTGGCTTCACTGGCTCAAAGTTCGAGAGAGAATTGAATACAAACATTCTTCTCTTGCATTCAAGTCGATAAACCAGATTGCTCCAGGGTACCTTTAGGAGTATTTTGTACCGACGTCACGAAAGTTTCAACTGTCCCTGCGATTCGATGCTCAAAGTCTTATGAAGATCATCATCATCAAAATCGCATAACCAGCTGGGGCCGTTGCGTTGCTCTGTGGCCGAGGTTAATCGCGTCCGTCCATAGATCTGGTAGCGGTTTGGCGAAGTCATGCTTCAACTGGTCCAACCAGGTTTTCTTTGGACAGCCTCGAGGTCTCTTTCATCCAGGGTGAGGTGGTTGGGTCTTCAGTGCGTGAACTTGGAGGTCTAGTATCTGGTTCGCGGGCACCTCGGGTGACAGTCGTGCGAAGTGGTTGAATAATGATAGCCGACGATTCTTGAGTGTCGACTCCATAGTTGGTAGACCGGTGATAGACAAGACGGTGACGGTGATTTTGTCGAACCTTCGGAACCAAGGAGCTGTCGTTGGCATCGCCTGTGGAAGGACTCCAATGTCTTAAGGTCAGTAGCGCGGAGGGTCCATGTTTCACTGGCGTACAGGAGGACCGACAGGACTAATGACCTGTACAGATGCGTCTTTGTGGATGTAGATTTGCGTTGGTTTAGCCAGATCCTTTGCAGGTTA
Organism: Metaphire vulgaris; assembly: GCA_018105865.1. Classification (NCBI taxonomy): domain Eukaryota; kingdom Metazoa; phylum Annelida; class Clitellata; order Crassiclitellata; family Megascolecidae; genus Metaphire; species Metaphire vulgaris. The sequence goes on along the minus strand of CM030832.1, from coordinate 40,459,494 downwards.
CTCATCACTGCGGCTGCAAGGGAGATACTTCGTAGTATGTCCGAACGGTTGTCTCCAGATGAGGACTGATTGGAGCCAAGATAAGTGAACTCTTCCATACCTTCAACTGTGATTCCCTGTGATGAGAGGTTGGGGGGAGGAGATAATTCGGCGCCCAAATTCTGTAGTTTGGTCTTGTTCCAGGAGACGTGCATGCCTAAGATTGCAGCTGCAGAGTCAAAAGATATCAAAGTGTCTATGATATCTGATTGTTGTTGCACGAATAGAGTTGTGTCACCTGCGTAGGTCAGATCTGTGAAAGATTTACCCCAACTATGATGCTATTAGTAGGTTGCATGTGATGGAGGATCCAATCAATTGCTATGCAGAGTAGGGCTGGGGCCAGGATGCAACCTTGTCTGACCACAGATGTTGTTGTGAAATGATTGGAGAGTCAACCGCCTTCTCAGGTCCAGACACAGGTATTTTGGTGCGGGTCTTCTATTAGGTCACACAGGAAAGATGGTGCGCCACAACCTCGGAGAGCCTTCGATAATGCACGTCTGTCAACTGAGTCAAAGGCAGAATGAAGATATAAAGATACATCGCTGTAAAACATCACTCAGTTCCAGGTCATTTGCAGCGTCATGGCCAAAGACATGGAACGATCTACTGATAATTGTGAAAACCATCCTGTTCTCTTACATCCTTTAAGAAAAATCTAAAGACCTATTTGTTTAGAAAATCTTACTCTCTTCTGCCTTAGAATGTTTTCCATTTTTTTTGATGACTGTTATTTTATTTATTTTTATTGGACGCTGTAATGTGCCCTTGCTCGTGACATTTTGTTAATATGGCACACAAGGAATTATCAGTTTAATAATAATAATAGTAATGTATATGTATAATGTATATATATATTTTATTTTTATTTTTTATGCCCTCGGTACTTCATTCCCGAAGGATTTATAAAAAAGTGTCCGGAGATATTAACAAATTGTGTGGCTAACTCATCCGGTTCGAGGTCTGGAAAAGTTCCTCGAAAAGTAGTGGCGTGGAATCGCTGCAGAGTGACAGACAATCGTTGGAAGAGGAAGCTTCCTTCCCTCTTGCCTCCGGATTGCTGAGCAAGACGACGACCAAGCTCGTTGAAAAAACAAAGGGGGTCTTGATTTATGGGGCCGAGCGTCTCAAGTGCGATTGGCAAGATGTGTACATGACTACGTGGGGGTCAGACTTTGATATTTTGCTGTTTTTCTGACTTCAGCGGCGGCTCCTGCTGCAAGAGAAGTGGATGGTAAGTAGGTGGCGGCGACTGTGTCTGCCACGGTTGCATCCCATACCAGGCTGCGTCCAGCTTGCCAAGGTATCAAGGTCATACCGTGTGGTCTTCTTCCGTCGGATCTGCAAAGACCAGGCAGTTCCTTGATGGAAGGGACCCCCGCTCTAACCAGAGCCTGCTGCACCATATCGTTCAGCGTGGCATGGAGAGTGGTACGACCTGGGCCCAGTGGACAGGATAGCCCATGCGAGCCATCTTCTGTCACCTGGACACTACAAGGGCAGAGATGCTTCTCACATATGTTGGTGCCCAGGCAAAGGCTGATGACGACTCTGATTGTTTTGTCATCCATTCGCAAGCCACAAGAGGAGATGGGCAGCAGGTGAAGTCAATCGCTGGCGTGGCATGCTGAGAGGGCTCTGAGTCGGGCTTGGTGATATAGTCCTGGGTGGGCTTGGGACAGGGTGTCAATGTCCTTTTGGATTAGCGGACGGTCCCAGGTGAGTCCACCTTGTCCGCTTGATAAGTTGACCAGATGTGGGACCAGGTAGTTTGGCTCATGAAACACCACTGGTCCATACATTTTGATTCATGAGAGTTGGTGTTCAGGCATGCCTTCTCAAGCATGGAGGACTGGAGGGGTCGGGTACCTGCAGCTGAAGCTAGAAAGGCAGACGGTGCAAGCATGTACACTCGACGGATCTCCAGACCCCCGTCCCTGATTGGGAGTGTCGCCTGAAGCCATTGACTGTCAGAAAATTTTATATTTAAGATGTTACCAAGGCCTTCGTGCATGACGGCGTCCAAGCGTTCTAGCAGCGGGTGACCAGCACAAGGGGTGCATTGGAATAAGTACAGGAGCTTAGAATGAGACAGAGCTCCTTCGGAAGAATATGGCATCCTGCTTTGGCAGACGACTCGATGCCATCTGCAGCTCCAGAATGCGACAGTACATCACATTTTAATAAGCGGTGGACATGCTTAAGGGTGTGCCTAGCAAAATTGCCTCCTCTTGGCTGGTCTGCGAGAACCGGTCCATAGCCGTGTTGGTGTCTGTCTTCGGACCACTGCAAATGACTTCACATTGCTCGTAATTAAGGGACAATCCTAGATTTTTGCATCCCTTTTCTATTGCTGTTATGTCTGCTGCGACGTCGATGGTGGGGCTGCCCAGGGTCAGATCGTCAAGATAGCCTAGAGTGTTGAAGCTAGGCTTTTCAGTATGGGTTGGAGAGGAAGACAGAATAAAAACGGGCCCAGGGGGTCCCCCTGTTGTGGACCCAGCTACGAAAATGCCGAGAGGTTGCCAAATTGGAGAGAACTGGGCTTGCAATATGCAAGGTCACAGTAAGCCGATATATATATATATATATATATATATATATATATATATATATATACACACTGTGAGCCAATAGAACTATGCCACTGTATATTTGCCCACAACTTTGGCAAATGTGAACCGATTTTCAATATGTTTTCACTATCTGACTCAGAAATGAATGGGGACAATGTCATATATATGTATGTGTGTGTGTGTGTGTGTATATATATATATATATATATATATATATATATATATATATATATATATATATATATATATATATATAAAATTTAATAATTTTATTTAAAGCTCTGTAGCTAAAATGTTTTAATGACAACATATCTTTTGTCAGTGGAAAGATGTAGGAAAATGTATTTGTAACAAAACAGTTCCAAAATTTTGAAAATCGAATCACATACATTTGGCATAGATATAGGTTTTTAAATCCTAGTACCCTGGGTCGGATAAAGGCTGCTTCAACAAGTCGCAAACAGAATTTGCCACAGAACTGTGACTCTCACAGAATTCTGGCTCCCTAACAGTCTACCAAACCAAAGTTTGCAGCCTCAGTGAACTGAAGGAGCGACTGATCACCATCTGGAACGAGTTGGGGCAAAGCGTCATCGATGATGCTAATGATGAATGGCACAAATGTCTGCATGCGTGTGTTCGTGCAAGAAAGTTGCAATTGGATCAAGATCACGGGTTTACATATGCATAGAAAAGAAGACGTGTTGAAGAACATCCAATGTAACTTTGTCAAAATCCTGTAGGCAAGTAGCATCCCTCACACGGCGGACTTTAGATAGCAGATAATCCATAAACTGATTTACATTAAACATTAAATCTGCATTTAATTGTGAATTCGTAGTCTTTCTCTGACCTAGAATATCATTGAATGTTTTCCAGAGTCTATGAGAGGAGCGAGTATTGTGTGAAATGATTTAAAGTTTTTATGATGTTGATGGTGGTGAAATCATTACTTTTGTGTGAAACTGAATAGGCCTTCTGTATGTTTAGATGCTGTTAAGGCCATGATGCTTCCTGCAGTTGCTCAAATTAATAACAGTCGAAACAGATCCTCAACAATTGGCCAGCCAATGCCAGTGTGTATTAAATATTCAGTTTTTACTTTTTTTGTTTTTCAAAATTTCTTATTTTTTTGTTTTTTAGGATATGCCTGATATTAGTCAGAGCTTAATATGTTGAGCACTGGGGACGTCAATTGACATCCTTATTTTTGTACTGCAGGGCGCTGGGGATGTCATTTGAAGTCCTCTGTTTAACACAAACTATTTTAGCTTATGCGGATCTTGCAATCATTCTTCTGCTTCCTATAGCTGCTAGAATGAGTGACCAATCAAAGAAGTGTAATTTATAGAAAATATATGAATATTTGCCCTATAAACACCTGTTCAAAAAACCACTATATACTCAGCCTCATGCTCAATTTGCTCCATGAGATATATAACTGTTCACCTGGAGAATTCCTGCTAAGATATAATTATGTTGCTTGTATTGTAAAGGCTTCCATTGAGTAAAGCAGACATTTCTGGCTTGTGGAGTGAGCAAAGGCATTTGGACCAGATAATTGAGTTCCTTGTTAATAAAGGCTGGAATTTATATTGATACTGCGTCCATTTTATCGCAGTAATTGCCAATGTTATTGTTTTGCATTCTTGACCTACGACCAATGTTCCCTCTAAGGTTTGCTGGTTCATGTGCAAAATCAAAAACTTGTGTGCAAGTTTTTGCAGCAACAATTTTGTGTGTGCAATAAGGCTGATATTTTGTCTGAATTTTTTTCATACATATACAAACAAAATGGGGGGGGGGTAAGAAGAAGATATTTACGAACTTCAAGAATAAGCACCACTCTAATCTATCATATTAAGATTCTTCCTCTGTGCCTGTGCCTCTGTGCAAGCGTTCTGAGTGGTTGGCTGTGTGAGCGTTCTGATTGGTTACCTTCAAGCGTTCGAGCGTTCCGATTGCTTGGCTGTGTGAGTGTTCTCATTGGTTGGCTGTGTGATGTTCCCATTGGTTACCTTCAAGCGTTCTGATTGGTTGGCTGGGTGAGCGTTCTGATTGGTCGTTTTGGAATATTCGTTGCCTCGAGCGAAGCGAACCTGCACTGGGAGTGAAGCGAGCGAAGCGAGCCTGATGCAAGCGAAGCGAGCCTGATGCGAGCGAAAGCGAGCCTGCGTTCTAGTATATATATATATATATATATATATATATATATATATATTTAACTTCAGAATATATGGAAAGACAAACAAATATCATTGAAAACAAAACTAAAGCTATATAATACACTGATCAAACCAATACTATTATATGGATCAGAATGCTGGACCATAAAGAAGAAAGTGAAAGAAGATTAATGACTGCAGAAATGAACTGGTTAAGAGGAATAGCAGGAGTCAGCAGAAGACAAAGAATAAGAAATGAAATGATCAGAGAAAAGACAGAGCAAAAAGAAACGATACTTGAATCAATACAGAAACGAAGACTGAAATGGTTTGGTCATGTTGAAAGAATGAAGGAAGGAAGAATACCAAAGAAAGCACTATACAACTTTGTTGAAGGGAAAAGGAGAAAAGGAAGACCAAGAAAACATGGATAGAAAACTTGAAAGAGGATGCAGAAGAAATGCAAATGCACTTATCCAATTGACCAGAGCAGCAAGAGACAGACAGAAGTGCAATGGAACTCATTCAGACCCATTGTCCAACCCAATAGGGAAAGACGGAAGGAAATAATAAGATATATATATATATATATATATTGGTTTACGGAAATTAACCCGGATTAGTAATAGGGCATAATCAATAATCAGATCGGTTATCGGTATCGGCCGATAAATGCCAAAAACCGATATATCGGAATCGTCAATACGCGGTTCACCGATTCTGATAAAACCGTGGAGATCAAATGTATATTTTAAATAATTATAAAGAGCGCTAAATTACTAAAATTCGCTAACGGGGAGCGATAACTAACTAGAATTTGCCAACGGAGGACCACTAAAAAACTTACAAATAGTGCTAAATAACACATTCGCCAACGCCAACGGAGGAGCGCTTAATACTTATAAAGAGTGCGAAGTAATTGGATTTCGCTAACGGGAGCAATAAATGCCAGAAACTAGAAATCACTAACGACAGAGTTCTATACTGTAGACGTTTAGGATAGTCTGGATTTTGGATATTAAGTAGTCCGGAACACCATCAAAGAGACTGTTGCAGTAGTTGATAGCGGAGACCACCGTGGAGAGAACACTCTGTAAGGTGACAGGTGGAAAGTGTTTTCCTGACTTCCCGGAGCCTGCTGAGTTTGTACACGCAGCTCTTTGTTAGGCCTGCGATGTGGTCAGTGAAGGAAAGTGAAGTGTTAAGTGGGATGCCAAGGAGTCGAATATTATCGACCGGCTTAATCGCTTCTCCAGCGAATTGGAATGGGGACCAATCAATCAGATGTAGCCTGCTGGAGGCAGCAAACGAGATAAATTTTGTCTTGCCAGGATTTAGGAGTTGTCTGTTTTCTGCCATCCATTTTCATATGGCGTCAATGCAGTCTATGACTTTGTCTTTCGTCGCTGGTAGATCATTGAGCGTCGTCGCCAGGTAGACCTGGCAATCGTCGGCATATGTGTGGTGGAGTACACCATGTGTCTTGATCAGCTTTCCAACATCAGCGATGTAGAGTGTGAAAAGCAGCGGTTCGAGGGCCAAGCCTTGTGGGACCCTGTTGATCAACATCGTGAGATCAGACGTGGCTCGATTTATGGCCGCGAACTGGCGGCAGTCACTAAGGTAGCTGCAAAACCAGGCTAGGGTGAAACCATGCTGCGAAACTAGGCTAGGACAATATTAAAGTAGTCGAGAAAAGCTGACTTTATCTTGACACTTTGTCTCAGCCAATGAAGTGCTTCAGTGTTTTCTAGAATGTACTGATGGTGGTTATTGACACTGACTATTGCAATAAGGCAAATAGCTGCATATTGTCCCTACATTGTACATACTTTGTGTCTTTCCTTGCACAAATAGATAGTGATGGGCAACTAGTTAACTAATTAGTTACTTACTAAAAGTTTAACTAATTTTTTAGTTATCTTCATAGTTTAATTAAATATAAATAGTTTAGTTAAAATGCTAGTTTAACTGAAAATTTTTAGTTAATAACTAAATAGTTTAACTAAAACTTTTTAGTTGGTGTCTCGAATTCTCAATAACAGTTCCTTTTCAATCTATTCTTTTCTGGGCCATTTTTTCCAAACAAACTTGACAAACTTGTGTTCCTGCAGTCTAGACTAAGACTTAAATATTCATCATTTTCACTTTCTGCCTGCATGGCGGCAATAGTTAGATACAAAACATTTCCACTTCACTTGATCTTGTGCTAATCTGCATCCTTCAACAATTGACATGTTCTTTGCTTCCAGAACTTCCTTGATGGGCCTACCATCCATCTTTTTCTCCGTCTTCCTCTCCCTCTGTATCCTTCTACTTTGTGCATATGCAGTGCTTTGTAGGCCCATCTATTGTTGTCCATTCTTTTAACGTGCCCAAACCAATTTAATCTCCTTTTACGTACTTTATCCATAATTGTTTCTGTGGCTCCTGTCTGTTGCCTGATGTCTTCATTTCTCAATTTTTGATATTTGCTGACTCCCATTATTTTTCTTAGGCAGCTCATCTCTGCAACCATTAAACTTGTTTCGTCTGATTTTTTTATTACCCAAGTTTCTGATCCATATTAAATTTGAGGTATCAATAATGTATTGTACAATTTCAGTTTTGTATTCATTGTTAAGCTTTTGTTCCTCCGTAGTGTTATCATTGTTCCCATTGTTTGTAATCCTGTATTTATTTTCATTTTTGCGTCCTCTGTGTTTTGCGTCGCTCTTGAGTATTCCTCCTACGTACTTGAATGTTTCAACTTTTTCCAATATTTGTCCATTTAGACTTAAATAGACAATAATTAATGATTTCAATGGTTCATTGACTGATATGTTCATGTTGCAAGCATCACCTATATTTTCATGAACACATACTTGACACCTAGGAAATAGTTGTAAAATTAGTTGCAACAAGTTTAACTATACTTTTTTAGTTTAGTCAACTATTTTAGAAAGTTAGTTTAACTACCGTACTTATTTCTAGTTGAAATTTAGGTATAGTAACTAATGTTATTTAGTTAGTTGCCCATCATTGCAAATGGATATTGCCACCAAGCACCCATCCACACTGTTGCGTAGCCAGGGTTTCCGGAAGGGGGTTTTGGTGTTTGGTTTTGACTGCGACCAACTTCGGAAAAAATCTTGACAAGCAAAAAAAGTCTATTAAAAATGCATAGAAGCTCCTTTAAAATATTTTATGTTCAGCAGCCAAGGGGGGTTAACCTCCAAAACTCCCCTTGGCTACGCCACTGCTACCACATCCTTTCTTGCTTCCACTAACCTACAAAGGATCAATACTGGATACAATACTGTAGTATCAGCGATTCAGCATGGTCAGTTTCAGTGCAAAACTCCTGCACAAATGGGAAATAATATATCAATCACTGCTACAGTACTACAGCTACAGCCAGTAAATATCACAAATAAGTGCTAACATCTACAACAGAAACTGTTTATGACGACGATGATGTTGATGATGATGATGAACAGAGTACTGCAACCTTCAGTATGTAGTGTCTGACCTTAGGGTCAGTTAGGGATTTGGAGAGTATGCAAAATTAGTTATCTTTCTATGGCTACTGTGATCAGTGGCGGTTCCAGGAATTCTTGGTGGGGGATGATTTTTTGGAAGTTGGTGGGGATGTGCAAAAAGTGAAGAAAAAAAGAAAAGAGAGAAAAAAGGTAATTGTTAGTGTTTTTGCCCACTAAATGTTAATAAACCTTGCCGGTAAAGGCCGACACGCAAAAAAACACATCATTCGCAGTATCTTTCAGTAGATTTTTTATAAACTTACCGGATAATAGGTTGACAAGCACAAAAAGGGTCATCCGCGGTATTAAGTTCAATTTTAAAAGCTTAGGAAAATATGTTGACTTGCAAAATAAACCCTTGTGGGGGATGCATCTCTAGTCATCAACATGGTGGAACTGCCACTGACTATGTCATGCATAGTTTCTGTTGATGAAAAAATGCGGACTGTTGCCCGATTTTCCGGACAAACGTAAGATGATCCACTGAGTCTTCGTCAGTTGTTTAAATTCTTCTAACCATTCAGACGTACCTGCCTCATTTCGCAATGCCACGCGAAGGTTAAATTTTCCATCTGAATTTTCTTGTTTATCTTTCCCAGTAATTCGTAATAAAAATTCATTGGGAAATTTTTTTGACAACGCCATCTTTTAGCATTCACAGCGTTTGATTTTGCTAATATTTTATAATGCAACGGCCAATCACAACAGCACAATCTGTGTAAGCAACACCCCCAGTTGCAATTCTCATATAAAAGGGGCACTTATGCTCCCAGGACAGAGAACATGATGATGACACAAGAAAAATGTTTTTAAAACTTCAAGATTTATGTAGCAAGTATTTCTAGTTGTTGTAGTAGCAGCAGCAATAGTAATAGATAGTAGCATATATGTATATAAATTTGTGGTTGTGTGTGTATATATGTGTGTAAGTTAGAGATGTGCAGGTATACCCGGACCCACGGGTATACCCTACCTCTACCCATACCTGCGGGTACGGGTAGGGTACACATTTTACGGATACGGGTCGGGTATGGGTATAGCACTACGGGTACAGGTACACCCATTTTACCCGTAAAAACATGATATTTTCATTTCTCACTACTATAGCAAATTAGCAATGCAGTAATAGAAAAAATATTATGGAATAAATCGTATTAGTGTAACTTGTATATTGCATTCTATTTGTCAGACAGTTATATGCCAATGCATGCATTTTACTTACTGAAAGCATAAAGGAAAGACAATGATGTCATATGATGTCATCAGTAAAGTGGCAAACATAATTAATTATTCAAACATTAAATCATTGTAATGGCGTCCTGCAGTGATAATGTTCCTTTGGTAAATCGTTTTGTTGATTAACTTCAGCTCTAATGTCTGCTCATAGCTAAACTATATCTACTAAATATTTTAAACAGGCTCATCGAGTCTTCTATACCTTCCCCATAGCTATATTAAGAAAGGCTGAGTGCCTAAGAATAAGCAGCTACTGTTGTGCTGCTTTCCAAGGCGCTATAGAAATCCACGAGATTTTGCTTTACTTTTTACTTTACTTTCTAGTCCATGTCCGACATTCATGTAGGCTTTGACTAGCTGTATTACACAATGTTAACAACCAGTAGTCCTGAACCCGAGAAAGAAACCGGGTCTACTATTTGCCAACTGGATTACCCTGATTCCTAAGTCCTAGATCTGTCCTAATCTAAACATGTGCCTCTTAAAAAAAATTCTTGTCAACATATGACACATTTAAAAATGTACTCTACTTTCATTAATACATTAATATTGTTGCCTCTCTATAGTCTCTAGGAACAGATAAGGGTATACGAGTTCTGGTACGGGTACAGGTCCGGGTAGGGTAGAGTAGGCATTTTGTTGTACCCACACATCTCTAGTGTGTTTGTATATATGTGTCTGTGTATATATATATATGTGTGTGTGTATATATATATATATATATATATATATATATATATATATATATATATATATATATATATATATGCATATATATGCATATATATGCATATATACTCAGCATCAGCTACTTTAAGATGTCCTCATTTAGATGTAGGTTATCTACCTTTTTTAAAGTGAAAGAAATATGTGTGTCTCTGTTATCAAGGTTGTGTCAAAAAGTAATGGTTCAGTGCAAGCAAGCACAACTCAGCGCCTTATCCTTCCTGCTACTTCGCATGTCCAGTTTAACATGGCAATGACTAGCACCAATCTGTTCCAGTCAGTGCCAAGTTCTGCTGCTCCAACTGTGGCCTACATTGCATCGGCTGTCAATCCTCAAACTTATGCATTTGTTCAGTCTCATCCTGTCACCCAAGTAGTTTCAGTGGTAAGACATTATATCCATTACAGTTGAAAGAAATTGTTCTCATTCATTCTAAATTTCATCAGACACATGAGTTTAAGGCTAGGAGTTTTGAATTCATGCAGCATATACTGTAGAGTGTTAAAATAATTACTAGGTAATGTTATGTAACTATGGGCAGCATTATGTTCACTTCAAGATGCACGTAATATGCCATGTGAATGCATATTGAATGAGAATACATCTGGCATTTACAATGATTCTTCCTGTTATGCAGATACACAGTCTATTGAAAACTATATAAGTGATAGAATTTATTAATTGGTTTCATACTGATAGTAATATTTGCATTGGCTGAACAATTTATCTACAAGATTGTATGAAGCTAAAGAAATTGTTTTTATACTTTAAAACTTTTATACTTTGCATTTGACTTTTAGTTTTTCATTATTCGAATAACTTTTTAGTCACATGCAAGATTTGTTTTTTTCTTCTATGAATAAAGTATTTATTAGTTATGCAATGTAAAAGAGATCGGCCTACTTGCATTTGTGTGACTGGTTCCCATCAGAGCAGAGAAGTTAGCACATTGTCTGCCCAGCCAAACAATGCCATGAATAATCTTGCAGCTGCTGCATGAGCCAGCTGCAGCAGCTAGCCACTGACTGCCATGCTAGGTCTTGGTATGGAGCTGATGGAATTGTCAGATCAGTTTTGTTTTGACTGTCTTTGAAGCTTCCTGCGTGATGAGTGGACAGCATCAGAATATCTGACTTTGACGAGACCACTGTTTCTTCACCACTGCCCTCTTCTTTATCTGTCAGCTTGTAGTTGCTGCTCCTTTCATTGTCAAATTACTCAAACAACTTGTCATCGGAATTTTCAATTATTGTTTGAGCCTCCTCAAGAATAAACTTCCTTATTTTTGTCATTATGCTTCAAAAATTCTACCAAAATATTGGTCAAATAAAGAACTCTTCAATGTCCACTAATAGCCATGATTACATTTACAATTGAAGCCAGTTTTAAAACAAAGAGCATTATCTTATATTGTGGTCAAAAGTTTGCTGTTTCTGGCTATAAGAACTAAATTTGATAGATGGCAGCATATTACTTTATTAACCCCTTAACCGTGTATTTAACTGTAACTCAATGTAAAATGGATGGATATATCCGGGATCCCCAGTTAAGGGGTTAATAGGAGACCAGAGAACAAAATTGTTTTGGATGCCAAATCAAGCATGTAATGATATAAGTAAAGGGACACATACTGCCTGGGTCCTTGGCTGGTGCCAAGGCCTCAAATGGGAAACACAATATACGTAATGGCAGCCGACATGATAAGCCAGTGGTGCGCAACCTGCAGCTGTATGGCCGCATGCGGCCGTGAATTACAACTTGTGCGGTCGTGCACGTGTATTTTAAAATGTATGTGATGGCGGCCGTTGGCATAAGCAGGAAATCATCATGATCATCCTGTTCTCTGTCCTGGGACAGGTTCAGGGCTCCATCGTTTCCATTCCTCTCTGCGTCTTGCTTCTTCTTTGATTTCTGCATAGGTCTTGTGACGCTGTGCGTCTGTTTTCATCATCCAGTCCACTAAGGGCCCATACAATCATTTAGTGCTATAGAGTTTACCGCAATATTTTTCTCCGAGACAGCGTTTTCAATATTTACTCACTGCAGGCTTTTATATTTCTAGAAATAGCTTGTATTTCCACCAGACAGAATCTTATTTAAATTAACATTTGCTCGCCATCGTCGGCACTATGAAATCAATATTACTATGTTTAATTTTCCTTTTTCGTGTGAATTTGCATCTCACTTGGCTCAGTCCTGGACATAAGTTCGACTATGAAAATATCAGAGTTCTTTCCTGCCTTAATTCATATACCTCTATTTCATCTTCTTATCTGTCAATTTCTACTAGGTTACTGCTATTAAACACATGTGATATATTTTTGAATAAACACAAACATTCCAAGCCCAAAGCAATGTCAAATAAATCAAATTCTGCTACTCTATTACTCATCTTAATCATTTTGGGAAATGTTGAACTGAATCCTGGTCCTGCTCAATCTTGTCCCAATAACAATGGATCATCCTCTTCAAAATATCTTGATTTTTGCACCTTAATATTTGCTCACTGAGAAACAAATCATCATCACTTCATAATTTTTTATGCCAAAATCACATTGATATAATTACATTAAATGAGACTTGGTTGCAGCCTTCAGACACTTCTTCTTTTCTTGCAGACATTATACCACTCGGTTTCCAAATGCTAAATGAGCCTCACCAAACTGGATATGGTGGAGGTGTTGCTTTTCTCTTTAAATCAAATCTAAAATTAATCAAGAAACCCTTGCCATTTCCTTGTCCAAAAAGCTTTGAAGCCATTATGGCTGTACTTGACTCGTGCAATAAGCGCATAACATTTTAAAATATCTATTGGCCACCATCACTGTCTCATGCTGAATTTTTAACTGAATTTCAGTCTCTATTGGAAATTGTTATCTCTTCATCCTCAGAATTAATAATATCTGGCAACTTCAATTTTCACATGGATCTGCAAAGCAACCTTTCTTTGCATTTAAATGACATTCTGACTTCCTTTGACCTCCATCAGCATGTTTCCTTTCCTAGCCATGACAAGGGGCACCTTCTTGACCTCCTAATCACCAGGTCAAATTCAACAGTTATATTAACAATTTCTCCCTGTGAAACTCATTTATCTGATCACACTGGTTTGTCTGTAAAGATTGTCTTTCCTCATAAGATGCCACCTTCATATAAAACAGTCATATTTCGTCCATGGTCTAAACTTGATCTAATAGCTTTTTAAACTGCCATTTCTACCTCTGAATTGGTTACCAATCCTGCAGAGACAGCTTCTGAATCAGCAACTCAATTTACTTCCGTTCTTCTCAATATTCTTGATACTCTTATTCCTGTTAAAACTAAAAAGATTGTATCTCGACCACCTCAACCATGGTTCAACGCTGAAATTGCTGAGGCTAAGAGATGTCACAGCCAACTGGAACGACGGTGGAAATCTTCTCGTCTACCGAGCGATAAGCAAAAATTTAGAGAACAATGCAAAATTGTCCGTAAATTGATTTCTTGTGCCAAGTCCAACTACTTAACTAATCTTGTCTCACAAAATTCCTCAAACCCTCGCCTGCTTTGGAAATCGCTAAATAGCATTTTTCACATGGAAAAGTCAAATGTCACACCTAGTTCTTTCTCTTTATCATCACTCCCAGATGTTTTCTGTAAATTTTTCTCAGATAAAATATCTAATATCTGCGTAAAATTTCAGAACATTTCTTCAACAGGTTTCTCTTTCCCAAAATCCCCACCAACTCCTCTCTCTTCCTGTAAACCTACCACCCTTAATGAAGTTCGTCAGATAATATTTACATCTCCATCTAGTCAGTGTACCCTTAAAGATTGCTTTGATGTATTAGGCCCAATAATAACATGCCTCATAAATCTCTCATTGCTTGAAGGGTGTTTCCCCTCTTCATTCGCCCATGCAATTATTCACCCACTACTTAAAAAGCCATCTCTATCTACTGACATTTTGTCCAACTATAGACCTAAATCTAATCTCAACTTCCTATCGAAAATTCTTGAAAGAATAGTTGCAAAGCAAATACATGCTCATTTGTGTTCCAGTCTGCACTACCTCCCTTTTCAGTCAGCCTACCGAAAATTTCATTTCACAGAAACAACTCTCCTGGCAGTTCATGATTACATTGTTCGGGCTAAATGATTCTGGGAAAGTTACTGCTCTTTTACTTCTTGACCTATCCACCGCCTTTGATACTGTTGATCATTCTATTCTTCATCGTCTTGAACATTGGTTTGGAATTTCGAATACTACTTTACATTGGTTTACTTCATATTTACACCCCCGCACTAAATTAGTGATAATAGATGATAATCTCTCAACTCCCACCAATCTTTCTTGTGGTGTCCCCCAAGGCTCTGTTCTTGGACCTCTACTATTTACTCTCTTTACAACCCTCTTGGGTTCACTTCTTGATGAACATCAGGTGGCCTATCATCTTTATGCTGATGATACACAAATTCTCATATCTTTTGACCACTCCTCTTCAAACGCATCTTTTGAGACTATATCCAGTGCCTTTACTAATATTCAGTCATGGATGGATTCAAATAAGCTTCTTCTAAATTCATCAAAAACCGAGTTCTTGCTATTGGGTACTCCAGCTCAATTAACCAAATTTAAATCTCTGGATTCTGTTATGCTTGGAGATTCCACTGTTGTTTCTAGAAGCACTTCTGCTTGCAACCTTGGTGTGACATTTGACTCCATTTGTTGTTCCTTACTCTTGCACAGTCATTGGCACTAGTTGTTTCTCAGTTTGTGCCCTAAGCTCTGGAATTCACTACCAACATCACTTTGCATAACTAATAACTTATCATCTTTCAGACCTGGCCTTAAAACACATCTGTTTGTCTTTCTTGGCTTATCCCCCTTAGATTGGTCTCCCGCCGTTTCGGACTGATCTTCTGGCTTGACCTGGCTCTAATGCTATTTGGATTTGGTGCGCCATCGGCTAATGCCCTGGGCATTATGATAGTGGTGCTATAGAAGTTGATTGATTGATTGATAAGTTGCTTAATTCTCAATTATGGAAGTGGAGAGAGTGAAGGAGACTGTGAGAGGCAGGCAGAGATTGTCTTGAATTGGAAGGATTTCCCTCCACTGTCGACCATCCTAATGCCTACAACATAGGGTTACTTCATTTGTTTGCTGATTCTCTATTCAGTAACCTCAGCAAGCACAATTCTGCTTCAAATTGGATGTTTAAACAAAGTGTCCCTATGCTGTGAAAAATTTAAATAAGACTCCCACGAATATAACATGCATAAGGGCACTAATCGTGCAAAAAGTTGTATATGTGTGATATACAACTATACAAGACGTGTGGTCTTGTATTTGCGAAATTATGGTAAACATTTAATAATTATTCAACAGGATGTGCAAAAAGAATTTTGTAACTATGGCCCATGAAAAGAAATAGCTGCAAAATGTGGCCCTTCATTGGAAAAGTTTGCAGACCATTGATATAAAGGGTCAAGAGATGATATATCAATATTCTCTAAAACATTTTATTGCTATTTCTTTTTATTTCTTGCTTATTATGATAGGCTTAATTATATGTTTCTAGGCATCAGTAAATCATCATTCTAATTCCTCAGAGTTTCAAGGCACTTCAGCCATTCCTGCCTCAATTTCAAGTAATGAAGCATCAACAAGGAATTCTACTGCCAGGTTAATTACATTCATAAATTTTTATTTGATTTTTATTCAGCTAAGTTTTATCTGCTATTCTGAAGGGTTTTCTTTTGCAGTATTATCTTATCTGACTACTACTTTAGCCAAGTCCCTTTATATCATGTTAGAATGCTCAAAAATTGCATGATGCCTATTAATGTGGCATCAGTTCATCAATTCTTTTTAGTAATTTTAGCACCCACTTTCTAGAATTACTCCTTGAAAACTGGGACACCTTTGTAATGGTAGTATGTCAGATTTCTTATTTAAAATTTGTTTAAATACTATATGATGTCACACAAGGGAATTTCATGTTCTTGCCTTCATCCATTTGGGAATTATGACCCTTGAAACAATTATAAGTCATCATCATCATCATCATCATCATCATCATTTTTGCTCTCTGTCAACTCTTTAGCAGCAGTAGATGGACACAAAATGTTTCCAATAAGTTCTATCTTCCGTTAATCAGCTTCCTTCTACGATTGAAATTTTTTCATGTTCATATCTTCTCTGATGTTGTCCATTCACTTTTTCCTGGGTCTTCCTCTTCCTTGATTTCCTTCTATTTGAGTGTAGAGCGCCTTGTATGGTAGTCTCCTTTCATCCATTCTGTTGACATGTCCATACCAGTTGAGTCTTTTTCTTTTAATTTTGTCGATAATTGTATCCTTTAGGTTGAGACGTTGTCTAATGTCTTCATTTCTTATCTTTTGCAGCCAAGTTACTCCAATGATTCTCCGTAAGCATGTCATTTCGGCCACTAGTAGCCTCTGTTCATCTGTTTCTTTCATGCTCCATGTTTCTGCTCCATATATAATTTGTGGGACTACTATGGTGTTGTATATTGTTACTTTTGTGCTCATGTTTATGCCCTTTCTGCTCCAGATTTTTCGTAATATCCCCATCATTTGCAGTCCTTTGGCGATTTTTTGTTTAATGTCCTCTTGATGACTTCCATTACTGACAATTTCTTCTCCAACATAGGTGAAACTTTTGACTTGTTCTGTTGTTGTGTTATCTAATGCTATTTTGATTTGAGCTTTTCCCTTTCTGCTGACTGCCATGGTTTTCGTTTTCTTTGGGTTGATAGTCCAAATCTTTTGCTTGTTAGATTGACTTCATTGGTCAGTGTTTGAAGATCTGAATTGTTGTCTGTGATCAGTCTGACATCGTCTGCAAACTTTAGATTATTTAATTTTTCTCCATAACACTTTATGCCTATGTCCAGTTCTCCAATTGCTATTTTAAAAATTACATCCAGAATGATAATGAAAAGTGTTGTGGACAGCATGCATCCTTGTCTCAGTCCTGCATTTGTCCTAAGCCATTCTGACATTTCTGTATCTAACTTCGCTGCACTTTCTGACTTCTGATATATTGCCTGTATTAAACAGATGAGTTTTTCTTCAATGCCAGCATGTCTCATTGCTTGCCACAACCCTTCCTGCCACACCGAGTCAAAAGCCTGTTTGTAATCGATGAAGTTAATATAAAAGCTCTTGTTTGCCTCAATTGTTTTTTCCAGTAACTGCGTTATGACGAAGAGTTGATCAATTGTGCTTTGCCCAGGACTGAAGCCTGCCTGCTCTTCGCCCATCATTTCTTCTACATATTTGCTTATTATTTTTTGAAGTACCTTGGATAAGACTTTGCTTGGTGCACTTAACAGTGTTATTCCCCGGTAATTATTACAGTCTTCTTTATCATCTGGGACTGTTTCATCATTGTATATTTTGTTGAAAAGGTCGTGGAGCAGGTCTATCATTGTTTCTCCACCTGCTTTCAATAGTTTTGCAGGTATGCCATCTATTCCTGGTGCTTTGTTCCATTTCAGTGCTTCTATGACCTGTTCCACCTCTTCTTTCAGTATGTTTTCCGTGGTTTTATGAAAATTTATACTTGGCACTTGAAGTAGTATGTCTTTATCCGCTGCAGTATTTAGGTTATACAGTTCGTCAAAATGTTCTTTCCATCTTTTTTATATTTCCTAAACTTGCGTTAATGTAATGCCTTCTTTGTTTTTGATGGTAGCAATTTTCATTTGCAATTCATCTCTTATTCTTTTTATTCCTTTATAAGCATCCCTGGTCCTGTGGGCATTAAAATTGTTTTGTATTTCGTCACAATTCTTGCATATCCATATTTCTCTATCTTCTTTACCATTATAATACCATTATAAGTATAGCTCCACAATTTGATTTTGATGTGTTTTTGAAAGCCATATCTTTTCCATTTGTATGTTTTATACCTTTATCCAAATTATTATTATCATCAGCTCAATTTTTGTAGCACCATGTTCATGATGAGGGCCAAAGTTTCAAGGGTCATAATTCCCAAATGGATGAAGACAAGAACATCAAATTCCTTTGCGTGGCATCATCTAGTAATTTTAAATTTTTTAATAAGAAATCTATTTGAATAAGAAATCTGATACAGTATATTACCATTATAAAGGTGTCCCAGTCCTGAAGTTGGTGCCGATAGGGAATGGTGTGTTTATCTCACCGACTTCAACAGTGATAGACTTCCATTGTCGACAGCCTGACGTCCGCCATCTACTCTGCCTGTCCGTACTCTTCAACACACCGAAGCCATGGGCAGTACCATCTCCTCCGGACTTCTGAATATACGTTTGACGAACAATAAACTGTACGACCTACAAGAAGTCTACCAGAGTCACTTGCTGAAGGTAATCTGCCTTTGCAAGACTTGGCACGATGATAACTTTGCTTGGATAGGGCAACTTCTTCTCAATGGCTGTCAAGTGGCAGAGAGGGCATGCCCTAGTACCCTAGATGACAGTGACTGCCTTACCACGAACCACGACGGCATAGCCATCTGTGCTGTCCCTGGCATTCGACTGACTACACTGAAGTCTTCACGACAGTTCTAAACCTTCGAGCTGGTGAGTGCTCATGTTTCTTCTGTGGAGTCCTGCATGCTGTGATCAGTGATCACGCAACTCTTCTTCACTGAGATGTCCGAATTGCTTGAAGACCTCGGGTCTCTCACCGGTCCTGTCTGCATAGCAGGAGATCTTAACATGCGGCTTGACTGTGAAGATGATGCCGCCAGTCGACAACTTTTCGAGCTTTTCGCAACCTACAACTTCGCGTTTCAAAAAACTGAGGCCATGCATGTCAGGGGTCTGCTGAATGTCGTGGCATATCACTATGACATTGTGCCACCCCAGATGAGCGTTGTAGATGTGGGGCTGCCCGACCACCATCTTGTCCGATGGACAGTGCCGCTCACTAAACCGTGCCCGGTCTATGCTACCGTCACATGGCCTGGCTGGCGAAAGCTAGACACCCTCACGTTCCGGCAGGAGCTAGCGACCTTCAGACTCTGCCAGACCGGGAGATCACTGACTTCGTGGAGAGACTGGTGCCAGTGACGACAGTGAGTTATTGCTATCGCCTCTATGACCCTTGGTTTGATGAGGAGTGCCTGAGAGCCAAATGAGAGTTGTGGTCTGCTGAACGGAAAACTCGGATAGCTCACCTGGACCCTGCTGTTACTGCCGCAGCAGCAACCTACTGGATGGAGCAATGGAGAGCCGATAGGCAACTACTTTGCTGTAAGCGCGAAGCTCTATGGAATGGCATAGTCGACTCTGAGTGTATCGATCCTCGATGTCTCTGGCGGTCCTTGAGCATTCTGCTTGGCTGAGGTCGATTACAAGCTCATCGAAGACCCACAGCTGACGCCTTCACCGAATACCTCTGTGATAAGGAGGCAGGGTTATGTGCAGCGACAGATGATCATGTTGCTCCTGAGCCTAGTGCACCCGTGGCCAGACAAAATGTCTGCGGAGAAAATTTCATTGACAAAATATCACGGTTTAGGGTTAGGGTTAGAGTTAGGATGACATTTTGTCTGCTGACATTTTGTCTGCTGACATTTTGTCCCCATGACATTTTGTCTGCTGACATTTGTCCTAGCACCAGTGTACCATTCACACAGTGCTTCTTTGGATTGTTCCAGCCTCTTTCCACCGACGAGGTGGTCTCACACATACGAGCACTGCCGGATAAGCAATGTGCCAACGACCCTCTGCCGACTGTTCATCTAAAGGAATTCTCCGATCTACTTGCACCGTTCATCGTTGCACTCTTCAATCGCCCGATGTTCGCCGGAATCATGCCCAGACCCGCCAAGAGAAATTCCGAGCCCCTGTGCAGACTAAAATTTCTTGATAACCGTTTTTTTGCTTGTCAGCTGCTTTTACATCTTAGAATGAGCTGATGACTTTATGTTGCTTGTCAACCTTTTACTCATTCTGCCCCCTCTACTTTAGTGTTATTATTCATATTATTATGAATTATACATATTCGTCATCGGCCTGCCCCCTCCCCAGACCGCCGGGCCCCTGTGCAGTTGCCCCCTCCCCCCTGAGACTTAAGAAATCCAACGCAGATTCTGCCGATGTGAAGTCATACAGACCCCGATCTCTAACCTGACAGCATTATCAAAGCTTCTCAAGTGGCTCGTTTCTCGTCAGCTTATCCACTACCTGGCAACATCTAATCTGCTTCCCAACCTGCAGTCTGCATACCGCACCTACCACTCTACTGAAGTTGCAGCTACGCGTGCTTGACAGCAGTCATCGTGCTGCTGGATCTTACTGCCGCCTTTTACACAGTGGACCATGGCATGCTGCTACATAAGATGGAAGCTTCGTTCGGAGTGGACGGCTCAGTGCTCTCTTCCTACCTATCGAATCGCATACAGCATGTACACTGCGCCAACTCCACTACGCCACCGATCCAGGTAGTGTGCAGGTTCCCCAGGGGTCTGTCCTGGGACCTATTATCTTTTAGCTCTATATCGCCAACATAGTGAACGTCGTTCAGTGGTTTGGACTGCATGCACACCTCTATGTAGACGATACACAGGTCTACGGGAGCTGTTCCCCTGCGGCAACTGAACTGCTCCAGCAGAGAATCACGCTGTGCTTGACAGAATTGTCCAAGTGGCCTAGGTCACATCGGCTACAGGCTCAATGCTGCTAAGACCGAGGTTCTTTGGTTGGCTGCTGAGAGGCCGAAACATTTGATACCATCAACGTGCTGTACGCATCGACGGAATTGATGTGCAGCCGGTGTTGTCGGTGCATAACCTCGGAATATTCCTGGATACAGTCGACTCCACTTAAGTGGATACCTGATAAGTGGATAATTCGGTTAAGTGAATAATATTCTGAAGTCCCGTTTTGAGCTCCGTGTATTTCAATGGGACAGAGGTTCGTTTAAGTGGATACACTGTAAGTGGATAATTTGTCTAACTGGATAACATTTTTTAGTCCCGTGGCAGTTCATTCTGTGTAAATGGTGACGGATACGTTGATAACCAACCATCAACACGGCCAGCTGTTGCCGTGATTGGCTGAACCGTTGCCCACAGCTTTGAAAGGGCGGAGCAACAAGCCAGAGTGCCAGTTTCAAAGTGCAAATGATTGGCTGATATGAACAGCTGCTTAGATTATAGATAAACAGTGGGTTGAGTGCTAATTTAGGTTGTTCTTACCCGACAGTAGGGGTATGGCGGGCTTTGAACAGTACCGTCAATTGTTGATGGAGTTGAAACCAAATGTGACTCGTTCAATATGACTGGGGCAACTTCAAATGTGGTCAGCAGCAATGAACACACAGAGGAAGAGGTGTCTTAGTATGACAACCTACCACGAACGTTGGCGGCCACTCTCTAGGTATTGGACATCCTTTGATGATTTATGGAGGTTAATGGCAGAACTTACTGCATATGCATTTGAAAGCCAGATTGCTGACATCAGTTGTAAAACTGTCACTCAGTGAACAACTACTAATTACATAGGCCTGCATTTTTTAAGTTTTGGAAAATTGTCTGAACTTCAAAGGCTGAATTGTATGTAGTTAGATGTGCTGATTTCATAAATGAAAACCGATTTCCTTCATCATGTAGGGATTTTTAACAAAACACTAAATAAAATTGATACGAAACGCTGAAATGTTAACACACATATCAGTAAAGCGTATGTACTTTATCGTGGTTTTCACACCATTCAATGTATGTAAATGTTTATTTTAATTTCTTATTTCAGCATTTATTTTGATCCTGTTCGTTATGCCTCATTCTCTTCTTTTCAAAGCTTCTTTTTTGATACTTGCATTTGTAGACGTCTGGTAACTCCCTCCACTTCATCCAACAGTAGTCAGCAATCATGTTAACATTCCAAGGTCCTTGATATCTCCTTTTCATTTCCTTGATATCCTGGTGAAATCTTTCACCCTGTTCTTCGCTAACTGCTCCGAGGTTTTCAGGGAAGTAGTCAACATGGGAGTTAAGAAAGTGGAGTTTCAAACTCATTGAACAACCCAAGGTTTTCAGTTTGATGAGCATGTTTGTAACAATAAATTTGAAGTTTGGATCTTTATAATTTCCAAGAAATTTTGTTACAACTTCTTTAAAAGATAACCAATCTTCTTTTTCCTCAACATTCATTCTATCCTTCTATCCTATTCTATCAGCTGTGATCAAACAAGCGGCTTCACCTTTATGTCCCTCCTCCATCCAAGATGGTGATGCTGGGGGAAAGATCCATGACCTGCGGCAACCCTCTTCTCTGGAATGCTCTTCTCGCCTCCGTGACATCGATTACAGCCTTCGAGACATTTGTGACTGCCCTCAAGATGCATTTATTTAGCACATCTTATGAACATTTGTTAATCGCTCTTCATTTTAACTCTAGCCTTGTTATAGCGTTTAATAAATTATCTAGGGAATAGAATAGAATAGAATATCCTCAAACATATCATCTTTCATCATCTTGCAAATATCTGGACCTACAAAAACTCCTTCCTTCAATTTTACCTCAGACAGTCTAGGAAAATTTTCTACCAAGTATTTAAGACAAGGCCCATCTTTTGGCAATGCCTTGACAAATTGCTTCATAATGTCAAGTTTAATGTGTAGGGGAGGCAAAATAACTTTCTTTGGATCAATGAGATTTGATTTTACAACATTTTTTACACCAGGCTCTTCTTGGCCATTCCTTTCTGACTCAATGGTGGCTTTTATCTCTGCTATTCCATTCACATAGAAAACATGGATACTTCGTTTACCCTCCTTGCTACCCCATTAGCATTGATATAACTTCCAAGTTTCCACAAATGGTCCATTCATGTTCATCGTACTTTAATTTCGACAGTATCATTTCCAAATTCTCGTAACGCTCCCTCAAGTGTACTGAGTGGACCACTGGTAGTGATGAATACTAGTTGCCATTATGAAGAAGCACTCCCTTTAAACTGCTTTTTGATGCGTCAATGAAAAAGCGCCAGTTGTTGCAATCATACTCAATGTCAAACAAGCTCATCAACCCTGCTATATCGTTACAGTAAACCAATTCGTCGTCTTGAGTAAAAAAATGAGTGAAATCTTTTTCACGGTTTCTGTACCAATAGAAAGAAGTGCCTGCAGCTAGAAGATTTTTCTCTCTCAGTCTAGAACCAAGCAACTCCGCAGATTCTTTCGGTAAGTCTAAATCCCTGACCAAATTATTCAACTCTTGTTGTAAAAATTGTTGAGGTTCACTGCCAGTAAAAGAAAACTCTTCGCCTGAAAAGTCAATTTCCTCATCTGATTCATCTGAGATACAAATATTTTGCAGTGATTCAAGAACAGAAGGTATAGGAACGTCCGGACCATGAGGTACAGGACGAATAACACTCGAAAGATTTGAATAGAAAATTTCTTTTCTGCTTTTCAAATTGTAACCCTCCACATTGCACGAACAAAAATAACAGTCATCAGAATGATTTTGAGCTTCTCTCCAGATCATAGGAATCCCAAAGTGAAAAGATTTCTTCTTACCCTGATACCACTGATGAAGTTCTTCAACACAAATGTAACACACTTTTTGTGGTGCCCATGACTTGTCAGATAACTTCACCCCAAAATACGCAAAATATACTTTCTTCACGAATTCAGTAATATTTCGCTGTTGTTTTTTCACTATGAAGCTTCCACTTATATAACAGAACCTATCTGGTGAAACACGACAACCTCTTGCAGCCATGATTAAATGAATATAATAACAAAATGAGGCTCTATTGATAGCTGATATGCTATATTCTGGTTAGTTATACTCCGCCCACCGATCAATAAATTCAATTGGCAAAGTATTTAAACATGCTGTCCCTTTGTGAGAAACCGGTGGGTGATGGAATTTTTTACTTATTTTCCCTGAATTCAGCTACCCAAGTTACATAAGATTCACCATTTCAGTTTGCAAGAATTTTTCCATAGCAGGCCTGTGTTATTTTGATCTAAAACAGGATTAAATAGCAATGCGTATACCGTATTATCTCGCGTATAAGACACTTTTTCCCTTAAAAAATGGTACAAGGTGTGGGTGCGTGTTATACATAGAAATAAATTTTATGTACATACAATTTTATGTACATGGCATCAATTTAATTTAGCTGTATTTTTATGCATGTAACATGCATGTTATCCTGGATTTTACCTACTCAGTTGGTGGTGGAGAAGAACTTTGTTTGCACATTAATTTTCAAAAAGAATTTGCCCGAAGATTGTGATTGTCTAGGTTACTCAATAGACATTTAGTCATTGATAGCTAAAAATGATGTTGGCTTATTGTTTTATGGCATAATGATGGCTGCCAGGGGTTGGGGTTGGGAATGTCTACTATTCCAATTTTAAGCAGAATTTGAAAGACACTGGTGATTATCCAGGTTAATTAATATAGATTCTCATAGGAAATTTTAGGTGTGTATTATACATAGGTATTAACATTTTTACATTATAATAACTCTAGAAACTAAGGGTGCATATTATACGTAGGTGCGTATTATATCCGAGACAATACGGTTCTGTATACAGTAGTACAGTACAGGAATGTCTTTCTTTTTAAGTTTTAATAATTTTATTACACATAAGCCTACTGCCAACTTCGGGTAAGTGGATACTGGATATTGTCGTGTAGGTCCCAGGGCTATCCAGTGAAGCAGAGTTGACTGTAGTACCGATCAATGAAGAGACATGTGGCGAAGACTGTGGCTGGATGTTTCAATGCCCTTAGGCTGACTAGAAGTATTCATCGCTCAGTGTCAGCCACTGCACTCAAGACACTGGTCCCCACTCTGGTGTTGACCAAATTAGATTATGGCAATGCTGTCCTCGCCAGAATACGGAAAAACCTCAACTGTCTTCAGTCCGTTCTGAACGCAGCTGCTCATATGATCTGCCATATTCCACCAAGTGAACACGTAACTGTCGCTTCTTGATCTGCACTGGCTATCAGTGCCAGAATGAATCCACTTCAATCTGGCGTTATTAGCCTGCCGATGCTTGAACAGTGTCGGCCCTGCATACCTGGCGACTGAACTGGTACAAGTGGCTGACTTGGAAGGATGGCAATGCCTGAGATCTGCCCGATCCACCTCACTGGTCGTCCCGAGAACGCGCCTTCAAACTGCCGGTAATCGTGCATTCCCTGTGGCTGCGTCGAGAGCGTGGAACTGTCTACTGCCATATGTGCAACTCTCCATCTCTCAACATCATCAAAGAGAAACTTAAAACCTGGCTATTCCACAGGAGCTACTCGTGATTTCTTGTTTTTGTAATGTGTTCACACAGTTCTTATAAGACACGTTACCACAATAATCACTATGTTGTGATGATGATGATGATGATGATGATGATGATGATGAGGATGATGAGGATGATGATGATGATGATGATTAATAATAATAATAATAATAATAATAATAATAATAATAATATATAAAGTCAAGGGCAATTTAGCATATGTCACTTGAATGTGCCTTACCCAATGCACTTTTATTTGGAAACTTGGACAACCTGGATGGCCATCTGCTACCATTGCCTGACTTGCTTATGAGTATGTGTGAACATGTATATAATGAAATTCTGTAAACACACCTACCCAGACACTCAGACAGATTTATAAAATTTTGTCTAATGCAGAATGCACATGAAATATGGTGCTCACAGTAGAAATCTATGCCAAGACCACTCAAAAAACTTTTGTAGGCGAAAATTTGGCCTGCTGACGAGGGTTTGCAGAACATTGTGTTAGACACTTGTGAGTAGATGTGTATAAAATCTCAGAATATGCTTCTCACTGCACCATTACATAAATTCATTGTCTGTGTTTCTTTTGTCTGTGTTGATTTAGTTGATTTTGATTTATTAGCTTTGCATATTACAGTAATTGTTAGAATGATGTCTACAGTACATTATGAATGACCTAAGTTGTTTATTTGTAGACAGTTACAGTGGTCAAGCAGTGAGACAACAACTGGACCACGACCAAGAAAACCCTGCAATTGCACTAAATCACAATGTTTGAAACTGTAAGTCATGCCTCTTAAAGATACCATATTATCTTGGGTATGATACGCAGCTGCATATGATATGCATCCTGAGTTTTGAAAGTTATAATGTATAATGTAAAAGTATTAATACACATGTGAAGTTTCGCCTTAGAATATAGGGGCATTCCACGTCAAATCAGCACAGCCATTGGACGTCACCATCGAAGATTGTGAGGAAAATTGGCGCAATTGTTCATCCCCATTAGTAAGGTTGAAAACCATAATATTAGAGTTTTGGGTCAACCCATGCCCAAACTATGGGTCATGAAAGTTTGGTCGACCTGCGCCAGCCAACTCGCGACAGTAAAACTGTGATATCTCCACTTCTGTGTTAGCTAGAGACATGATTTTTGCGCCAAACTTTAGCTTTTTGAAAGCTCTATTTGGACCAATGAACGAATACACCAAAAGTTTGAAAACCAAAAGAACAGAAGCCATCATTAAACATAATTTGACATTTCAACCAAAGTGTATCAACAATATTTATGATTTTATCTGTGGATAAATCTTGCATTGTGAGGAATTAATGATGAAAATTTCAGAGTGGGCACTCTTATAGTTTTTGTGTAATGATTAAAAGAATATCTGCCCCAATGCAAAATCGCAATTAAAACATTCCGAATGCTGGACATTGCATTCACTAAGTGACTGAGCTAATTTAGTGTCCTAGTGACATCCGTCACTTAGACACATCTGTGACAGTTGCCTTACAATTTACTGTATTTTGACTTGAGTTTTCAATTTAAAAAACTGTGCTTAATAGTACTTATACTTATATAATTTATATAATAATACATATAATAATGCAATATAATAATTAATTTAATATATGTATAATAATACATGTAATAATACTTATATAATAGCACTTATACAAATGGTCTCGTTGGTTTCCTCGTATCATAATTAAATTGTGCCGTGTATGGAAATTGAAAGTAATAGTTGTTCACCAAATGGCATCACAGGCAACTAGTTACATGATATTTAGGGAAGGGAACCTCAAGGATGATATGATACCTACTGTATTTGCATGATTGTTACCCGCGGGTAATATAAGAAATTACAAACCACAGCCCCTCCTTACGGGGTATATTCGTATGCAGGTTATACTGGAAACTTGAAACGAAGAATTTAAAAACACTGCTTTAATCTAGAAGTTCTATTAGGAAGTCACAGAAAAATGCGGTTCAAAACGATGAGATGAAATTTCAAGATTGTTTTGATGGATATCTAACCAGTAAGTTGCTTAATATTGTACCCAAGATGGTTTGGCGCCTTCTGGTTGTCTTGCATGTGTATGCGTGTACCTCAGGAAGTCGCTGTTCATGGCAGTTTTGCACCCGTTTTTAGTACTAAATGAGTGGACAGTCACCATCTCGTCGCTTTCGGCTAGTCATCTGCACTCTCTCTGGGTAGATTTAGACGTTTTTGGTCGTTTGCCATCAAATGTCTGGACCGCCATCTTGTACGAGTATCGACACAGGCGGTAGAACTCTAGACTAGACACACGCTTGAGAACGCTATGACGCTGTCTTTCACACTAGATCAAACAACCGCCGTCCTAACTTTGATTGGAATTCCATCAAAACGGACTTTCAAGATCGTCATCATACATTCATCATTGACATGCCAACAGTGTCAAAGCACCCTTGACTTTCATTCATTCATGGACGATTATCTTTAGCGCTGTAACAAGGCCAAGGCTCACAACAAAAGTGCTTTAACATCTCAACTATACCCTAACCCAAACAGATGCGTTTTTAAGCTCTTGATGAAATGCTTGGGAGTATCAGCCGTGGTGACGTCATCAGGAAGAGAGTTCCACAAGACTTTGGCTACAGAGATTTATCAAGATTACCGGGTAGTCAAAATTTGACAAAGTTATAGCCAAAATGAAAAGTTTTGCGATTTATTGGACAACAATGTGTATATCAGTATTTTCTGTTCAGCCCATTAAAAAATTTAAAATATCTGCAGCTATAGTTTTTGTGTCAACCAAGTGATGCTCTGTTTCAATATAAAATTTTATTAAAATGCACAGCATAAACAATGCATTAACTCATGAAAAATTTGATTTTGGGGCTTGAAACATTCAAATTAACAGCCCAGTCTAGCTGTAAACGCGACTATTCTTAAATTGTATTTTTTTTAGGACCATGCCAAAATACCTGAATATCTTGACAGTCTTGCTGTGATAACACATTTCATTAAGACGCCTAACCGGCCTCAGAGTTTTAAAG
This sequence comes from Metaphire vulgaris, assembly GCA_018105865.1. Lineage (NCBI taxonomy): Eukaryota > Metazoa > Annelida > Clitellata > Crassiclitellata > Megascolecidae > Metaphire > Metaphire vulgaris. Next base: position 40,430,910 of record CM030832.1, on the reverse strand, counting down.
GTTTTTAGATTAAATGATTTGTGTTCTATGCCACACTATAGAGCAGAGATCTCAAACTCAAATTGCTCCGGGGGCCGCGTGAGGATTTGCACACTAACCCGAGGGCCGCAACATCAGAATTTTGTTAGAAATTTACAATGATAAAGTGTATAAAAACAAAATAAGAACATAGTCATAGTGTTTTACGAATTTTATATATTTCAGACATTTATACGGGCTTTTTTAGTACAAAAATTTCACTAAATCGACTTTTTACTCTACATTAAACAACGCGATCGCCTCCACTAGAGAACCGGAAGTACGTGTACATAGAAAATAATCACTAGATTTGAAAGACTACGAATATTTAAGTACTGTATGTAGCAATTTATAATAGCTAAGATGGCATGGACGTTAAAGGCACCGAGAGAAATATATACAAATTACATACGGCAAATTTTTTGGAATCCCAAAATGCATCACGGGCTGCATAAAATGCCCTCGCGGGCCGCATGCACCCCACGGGCCGCGTGTTTGAGACTCCTGCTATAGAGTTAGATGTATTTAATATGTAACAGGTAACTTTGCAATGAAATATTTTTAAAATTAAAACAAGTAGTTTGACTTTATTTGCAGATATTGTGAGTGCTTTGCAAATAGTGAGTTTTGTCATGAATGCAACTGCTGCAATTGCTTCAACAATATTCAACATGAAGATGAAAGAGTACGAGCAATCAAGTCTTGTCTTGAACGAAATCCAAATGCATTTCATCCAAAAATTGGTCAGTCATGAGCTATAGAAATGATTGTGTTTAACTCGTTAATTTTCAGGCCCCAAACATGGAATTTATTATGTTGCATGCAACACCAGGTCAATTCCTATAGAGATGAGGATATAACTAAACTTTGATTTTGCCATTTCCATGTTGCAAAGCAACAAGCCACATGCAGCAACAACATGCAACAACAAAGCAACATCCATGTTCAAAGCAAGGTGGCTGGGAGAGGTAGTACCTTTTACTTAATGAACTTACAGCAACTGGCCTCACCACTACCCAAGCAGAGAATTGCACAACACAGATCCATTCTTCTTCTAGCGAATGCCTTTCTTTCTCAGCCATTCAATGGCATCAGGTCAAACCTGATGCAGGGTCTCGAGTCCTCCTTTGATTCTGGTGATGTGGCAGTCATTGACTATGTGGTTCATAGTCTGTCTGATGCCACAAGGGCAATTCAGGTCATCTCTGGCTCCCCAGCGATGAAGCATAGCGGCGCACCGGCCATGGCCTGTTCGGTAGCGATTGAGGTGGACCCAATCATAGCACACTAGGTCAAAGCCGGGTTGGCGCTTGCAGGGGTCTGTGATGAGGTATTTGTTCTTTACCTCAGCAGACTGCCAACTCTGCTTCCAAGAGTTCGGAATAGAGAAGTGCAGTATAGGCGCATGATTAGATGACGAGACGTCAGACGTTGAGCAGGATGGTCAAAGATGTCCTCGTGTATTGGTAGATCTGGTCGGGCATTAATGTTGGCAGTGAGTTTGAATGCTTTAATTAATTAAATTAATCCGTTGTTGGATCCTTAGCCTCTTTCTCTGCCAAGAGTGGTTCTGGTGCGTGGGTCTTCAATGCCTGTGGCCACAGGGGGCCCCCAGCCTCCGATGTTTAAGGAGTCACATTTTTATGGCCAATTATTTTAATTTGAATAAATGTTTGATATATGATTACTGTGGCACAATCAATGTGTTTTGTGTCCATCTTCAAAAGACCTGTTATAATAATTAGGCATATAACAATTTGGTTCTTTCCCATTATCTGGACCCCAGTAGAGAGATGGTGTAGTTGGCTTTTCTGGTAGGCCCAGTAGGACACTGTTACAGTAGTCCATTCTTGACAAGACGAGGGCCTGTACAAGCTGAGTGGCTGCACTCACCGTTAGGTAGCGCTGAACCAGCTTGACCCTCCGTATCTGGTAATGACAGCATCGGATAATGTTGTTGATGTGTGCATCAAACGACAGCGTTTCGTCCAAAAGCACACCTAAGAGACGCACACTCGCCACAGGAACAATAGTAGCATCACCAACGATGAAAGGGACTCAACTCAGCAACTTCTTTCTTCCTGAAGTGCTGATCCAGAGGAATTCCGTCTTATCTGGATTCAAGGCCAGACGATTTTCTTCTGTCCACTTGATGATTGCAGATATGCAATTCTTGAAGGACATCCGAAGTCGCTCTATGTCCGACGGCATGCATGAGGAATACATTTGTCCATCATCAGCATAGGAGTGCGATGACAAGCCAAAATCCTTGATGATTGAGCTAAAATCTGCAACGTATAAGATGAAAAGTAAGGGCCCCAGGACTGATCTTTGCGGGACTCCATGGTGGACCTGGCTCTTCGGGGACATTAGTTCATTACACCATATAGCTTGTGTTCTTCCGGTGAGGTAGCTCCTCATCCACTGAAGTGACTGGCCTGAAACTTAAGGTTAATTAATGAATATAAATTTAAAGTTAGTTTGTGCATGACATGCTTTATGTCAGTGTGCACAAAATTACAAATGCATGACAATTAAAATTTATGATTAAATTGAATACATCTATCTTTTAAAAAAAAGAGTACGAGCTAAAACAGATGCAATAGGATTCCTTGGAGAGGATCAGTTTGGGTTTCGGAGGGGAAAAGGAGCACGGGATGCAATCGGATGCTTAAGAATGCTAAGTGAGAGAAGACTTCAAAATGGAAAAAAATATTTTATCCGTTTCGTGGATTACGAAAAAGCTTTTGACCGAACAGACTGGAGGATTTTGATGAGAGCACTGAAATGGGTGGGAGTGGATTGGAGAGACAGAAGACTGATAGCAAACCTATACTTTGGACAGTCAGTGAAGGTGAGAATAGAGGGAGAACTGAGTGAATCGTATATGGTTGGGAGAGGAGTAAGGCACAGATGCCCACTGTCATCACTGCTGTTTAACATATACATTGAAGAATTAGTACAAGAGGCGATGGGGAATACAGATGAGGGAGTCAAAGTCAGAGGAGTACTAGTAAAGGCGCTGCGCTTTGCAGACGATCAGGCCATGCTAGCAGGTAGGTCAAAAAGGGCTACAGGAAGTAATGGATAAACTGACACAAGTATCAGAAAAGTATGGAATGAGGATTAATACAAAAAAGACTAAAGTTATGGTAATAAGCAAAAAAAAGGAAAGAGAGTGGAAATAAAGGTTTATGGACAAAACATAGAGCAAGTGAAGGAATATAGCTGTCTAGGAAGTCTCATAACAACCGATGCCAGATGCAATAAAGAGATAAGAAGATGTATAGCAATAGCAAAAGAAGCTTTTTATAAGAGAAAGGAGCTGATGCAAAGTAAGCTAAAACTAAACCTAAAAAAGAGATTGGTAAAAACATTGATATGGAGTGTGGCGTTGTATGTGGCGGAGATGTGGACAATGAGAAAGGAAGATATAAAACGACTAGAGGCTTTTGAAATGTGGATTTGGAGGAAAATGCAAAACGTAAAATACACAGAACATAAGACAAACAAGGAAGTCATGAAGGAGATAGTGGAAGACAGAAACCTGATAGATACAATTCGGAAAAGACAGAGAAATTGGATGGGACATGTCCTCCGGCATGACTCTCTACTAAGAACATTAATATCGAAGGAAAAATGGAGGGGAAGAGAGTGAGAGGTAGACCAAGAAAGATGATGGTGGAGTGGATGATGGATAAAGGATACCAAGAACTCAAAGAAGAAGCAAGCAATCGATCGGAGTGGGAGAACTGGATACCTGGACCTGTCGAAAGACAGAAACACTGATGATGATGATCTATCTTTAAATGGTTGTTGCTTTGCTCTTCCAAATCGTATTTTTGCAATTCCAGTTTTTCTATTATTCCTTCTTAAAATTCAGGTCATGTGTTATAATAGACCTAATTACATAAATTTGTCTATATTTTCTATTTCAATTCTATCTATGACATTTTTGCATCATAGCATCCAAATATAATTGAAGTTGAATGTTGTATCTATTAATAATAGTTTCTTATTTAATTTTATAGGTAAAGGAGGCAGCTTACGACAACACAATAAAGGATGCAATTGTAAGCGATCTGGATGTCTTAAGAATTATTGTGAATGTTATGAGGTCAGTCATCTCAAATGTTTCTTTACTTCTAACTATGCTTAAATTGGTCTAGAATATTTTGGAGTCCAGGCCAATTTAAGCGAAATGCCATGATGATATAACTTCTTTTTCTAAATTTCTAGTTGAGCTTAAACCACACTTTCTTATCCATGTCATATAATGTAATGTAACATAACATTTTCATAGTACCTCTTTTGGATGAGTACTCAGAATCTTTCCATATTATCACGCCAAATCGCCACGTCTTATAGATGATTTTACAAGAATAGGCCTTTTGATGCAGCCTATAATAGTAAGCGGCTTATACAAAAGCATTTTGACAAATAGCAGGAGGCCCTCTAACATAAATAATTCTATCACTAATTATAAATCCAGCAACGCCCTAACTGCTAAATTAGCACGTCATGAGGCTTGTAAAAATAATTTAAATTAGAAATAGAGTCAAGAGAAGAAGTTTGTTTTACTTTATTACTAGCATTTTACCGGTGTTTCACATTGTTGCCAGCAGTGTTCCCTCTAAGCTGCGCAAACTTGGTCTACAAATGAAGTTATCTTCCATGTAATCACAAATTGCCTGCATGTCACGATAACCTGGGTCTTCAATCACACGTTCAACCAATTTAATGACATCCTGTGGTGGAATGAATGCTAGGGCAAGAAGTTGTTTGCCAATAAGTGAGAAATCAGGTTCGTTTCTGTAACGTTTCGAAAAGCCTTCTGCTTGCAACTTCCTCCAAATGCATTGACCGAATTGAAATGTGCATCCACTAAGCATTGCATTCAGGAATCTGTTCTGGAATGCCCAAATTGCTGCTAATTCAAAATCAACCATAATTGAAACTGGATTCAAACCTGCTTTTAATTGAATAATTTACTGAAGCATATGCTGGTATGCTTCTTCTGTTTTTTAAGATAGTAGTGCATATACTATGGGAAAAATTGCACCATTAACGAGACCATGAATCATATATAATTGGTCATATCCATTTGGACTCGCTTTAATTGTTCCATTTGCAAACCAATGCTCAGATCTTGAAGGAAACTCCAAATCTTCATCATCTGCAAAGATTATCATGTCCTGTCTGCAAACATGGTTGAAAGGTCTGTTGCTCTGAGTCAGGGAATATCGGACAATGTCTTCTTGATTGTTTGGTACAGCTTTCTGACCATGGCGACGTACATCTCGTGTTAATGTTGTTCATTTTGTAAGTAGATGCGATGCTGCAACTGGAACATTCAATATATAATTCATTCTGAACAATTGCTTGCGTGTGTGCTGCAACTGGAACATTCAATATATAATTCATTCTGAACAATTGCTTGCGTGCTGTCTTCAGTTCTTTCACCTCTTCTTTTCATGCTGGCTTGAACTCTTTTGATTTGTTTTTGACCATGAGTTATCATGTGGTTGTGAGTTCCAACTTCAAGGATGATTTCATCATCTTTTGTATGCACTCGTGCTCTGCACTTTCTTCTTACACACCATCACAGGTTTTTCCATCAATGTTAGCTAAATGTTTCGAGAAAATGTTGCCTTGGATGATAGGCTTACATCAGAGGTACTCAAACTTTTTTAAAGGCGATCCACATTCAGTCTTCCATCGTTCGTGTAGGTCCACTAGTTACAAGGGAAGTCCAGTTATTCCTGTGACAATTACCGTTGAATTATGGCACAGTAGGCAACTACAAGTATCTATACGGGTCCTCTAATAGACTGTTATAAGTGACTCGATGTAACATAAAACAAGACTATTTGAATAAATTTTAGCTGAATCAGAAAATTTCAATTAAAGCAGATCCTAAAGCACATTTTGCAGCACTACGCACTGTACTCAGTGACTAGCGTGAAATTGTTTCTTCGACTGCATAATCTAAACATAATCAGGCGAAAAACCAGTTGGATCAATACGCACATGCATTTTGCATGCGTTGATCTGTTATAACCCTGCGGCGATGTTTCAATTTAGTAATGTTCATTATAGCAGAAACTTCTGATTCACACGTATATATGGATAAAAACAATTGTCGGGACAGAAATTTCTAACTTCTGGGTTACCGGATAGGCCTACTAAGAATCTGGAACAAAGTTGGCCCACAAATTAATTATGCCTGCTTAACATTTGCAAATACTGAACTCCCAATATCTGTCCAATCACCATTATGTTTAACAATGAGATGATTGGAGACAAATAAAAACAAGGCTGCTTGATTGCAGTGACAACAGTAAGTCATTAAGTCAATATTACAGGCTCAAAATTTCTCAGACGCAGAAAGCTGTGGCGGTCCACAAGAAACGTCCTCGCGGTCCAGATTGTGGACCGCTGGCCTGGCTTACATGTTCCTTTCTGTGACATAACGAAATCTAGTGTTTTGATTACTGCCACGGGTTAAACTGAGAATGTGAAATGCACTTAGAGTTATAGTGCTTTCAAGGACCTTTTTACAGTCTCGTGTTATTTCTAAAGCTTCAGGTTACTTTTCAGGCTATATTGTTTGATTAAATTTAAAATAAATTAAATTCTTAAATAAATTTAAAATACTTTATTACCAGACAATTTCTTCAGCACAGTAGACAAGACTAAGGTCCAAGACAAGAGCTCTTTAACAGATGGAGTCAACACCTATCTTAAATAAATGTTTTAGGTACATTAATTGTGCAATAAATTTTAAATAAATTTTGAAATAAATTATAAAAATAAAACTTTTAACTCAATTAAATTACATTTCTTCAATTTATTTAATCTTACTATTATCAGTGGTTACTTTCCCTTGATTACTTATTTTTAGCATTTTTGCGCACAATTTTGTCCGTAACATTTTGTCCTCATGACATATTGTCCTCATGGCATTTTGTCCTAGCACTGGCAATTTTGCTACACTAGGATATGAGTTTGACTGTTTATTGATTTCAGGCAAAAATTCTTTGTTCAAATCTGTGTCGTTGTGTTGGTTGTCGTAACTTTGAAGAGAGTGCTGATGGACAAACCTTGTTGCAGTTGGCAAATGCAGCAGAGGTGCGAGTTCAGCAGCAAACAGCTGCAGAAACAAAACTTTCAAATCAAATTCTTGGTCCTACAATCCGGCCAATTTCTGTCTCCTGCTTTGGAGAAAGGTAATCTGTTCTAACCATTGGTTTATGTACCAAATAAGAAAGAAAGACTTAAACAAACTTAACTTAAACAGGTGTTTCAGCTTTCAACTTCTTACGATGTACTAAAATTTGTACTGTTTGACAGTTCACCCGGAAATAGTATCAGTTTAATAATTATTCGAGCGACTTTGGTGTATTTAAGAAGAAACGGATCTATCTTCCAGTTCCAGCCCTTGTGTCCTGACGAAATGGCCTCAGAGATACTGGCACTTCCAGACAGGCAGTGTGCGAGCGACCCTATGCCAACCGCTCTTCTCAAGGAGTCCTCCAATATCCTCGCACCATTCTTATCCGAACTCTTCAATCACTCGATGTCATCTGGATCGGTATTGGGGATCTTTAAATCTGCCTACTGGTATATCACTACTAGACTCAAGTCGCCCAACCTGGATACTGCCAATGTTCAGTCATTCAGGCCAGTTTTCAACCTGTCAGTGCTGTCGAAACTGCTCAAGCAGCTCGTGTCACATCAATTTATTCGCTGCTTAACGACCTTCAATCTCCTTCCTGACCTGCAGTCTGCGTACCGATGTAGCATATTATATTGACTCCCATATAATAATAACTCTCCCTCATTATATATATAATAATAACTCCCCCTCATTATTATATATATATAATATATAGGCAATGGGGCGGGAAGATAGACGAGTGGTAATATCACTGGGCAGGCACGCCGACGACACGGGTTCAATCCCGTAGGAGCCCCTAAGGTCGACTCAGCCTTAATTGCTAGAGGGCGGTAGTAACATCAAATTAGTAGCAATGGCAAAACATTGCGAAAGTAACCATAGGTTCGGCGGAAGAGACTGGCCACCGTCCGCCGATGTATGGCTTAGCCACCTACGGGCTGATGGCCGCAAACGGGGATCAGCACCGCACCTATGGGCATTGAGCCTAGGGTGAAAATTTACTTTTTTAATTTTTATATAGGCAATACAAATGGTCATTTCAGGAATTTGAACCAATAACAGAGCGCTTTATGGTCGTGAGGATGAGTCGTGAGGATGAGTGCCAAACCAGTAGATCTGATCGTGGTTCAATGTTACGCACCAACATCAGCAGCTGATGATGCAGAGAAACAGGATTACTACAAAGTCTTAGAAAGAACAATACAGAAGTGGAGAAAGAAAGGGATGCTGATTGCAATCGGAGATTTCAACGCAAAAATTGGACAAGGACAGGAAGGAAATATTGTGGAAAAATATGGACTAGGAGCAAGGAATGAAGATGGACAAATTCTAGTGGACTTTTGCTAAGCAAATGAGCTGCACCATATGAATAACAATTTTAAAGTACACAAAAGAAGAAGATGTACTTGGGTATTGCCAGATGGAAAATTGGGCAGGCAGGGAGCATCAGCAAATGTACAACGTACCCAGGAGCCGAAGGAGACACAGGTTATCAGCGACTGGTGGGCAAAGTAAAAATTCAACTACACAAAAGAAGAACACCTGAACAGAACCTAATTAACTTGGAAGAACTCAATGGAGACAAAGAGTATGAGTACAGATGTCCAATTTCTAACCACTTCGAGTGCCTTGCTAAGGAAAGTGAAGCGGAATGTAAAGGCATAGAAAGTTTATTAACCCCTTTACCGTCCATTAAAATTTTCAAATTCGTTGCCATGGCGGCCATTTATTTTTTACACGGCAATGTATTATTTTAGATAGTCAAAATACTTCAAATTTGAGATGTAGAAGCTAAGGAAATATTAACAATTTGATAATTAGGTCACATTTAGTATTCCTTTATCACTTTATGTCCTCGATCAGTGAATTTTTACTCGGACATCCAACAAATGTGTTGCGAATGCTATAACAAAAGGCCGCTTGCTAGAACCAAGGCAACTCCTGTTCAGCATCGTAAATTTCCATTCTACTGCAGCCAGAAACTTCAAATTGGCTCTAATTCTATTTATGTTAGCTTTTGCTTTTGATTTCGGGCGATTTTTCTCCACTTTCTGTTGTAATATCGCCACATAGCAACGAATCTCCACCAAGGCGCTGCCACTAGTGGATCAACTATTCGTTGGAGTGGACAAAATAAATTCGAATTTTGACGAATATTTGCCAACCTACTCAATACAACTACATTTACCGAAGAGAATGATACTGAAGCTATATTTAGCGTTTAGACGCATTTCTTCGGTGTCGACGGCTAACTAGCGGTCTGGAAAGTAGCAGGCGAATGTCTTCGGGGTTGCCACTACGAATGCGGCCATTGGATGACGAATATCTTTGGGGTTGCCAATAAAGGGGTTAATGGATTTGAAACCTGGAATGCTAGAGGAAGCAGTAAAAGTTGAAATCAAAACAAAGAAAAAGAAAAATAGTGAGTACATCACGGCAGATACTCTCAAATTGGTCCAGAAAAAATGAAAGGCAAAAAGTGAAAACCTTCAGAGATAAGAATATCTAAAGAGGAAGGTGCAAAAAGCCATATGGAAAGACAAGGAGAAACAAGTAACCAAATGGTGTGAGGATATGGAAGAGCATAATCGAAAAGGAAACACAAGGCACTTATTTCAGACAGTAAAACGATTTACACAACCTTTCACGATAAAGCTTCATGCAATATGATCTTCAGGTGGCATGCTCATGACAAGCAAAGCAGACATAACAGAGCGGTGGAAAGAATACTGTGAAACAATGTATGCCAATGTAGACCATGATACGAAGATCCCTGTAAATGAGAAAGAACCAGTACCAACAAGAAGTGAAATCACTAGAGCAGTGTTTCTCAAACTTTTTCTTTTCGCGGCACACTAGAAATATGTGAAAACATCGGCAGCACACTTGAAAAGACGTCACAAATTTTGGCCGATAAAGGCTTCAAAATCTTCCCTAATGAAAAGCCAGCGAACATCAGTATGGTATAATAGGCACGTATATTCGGAATCCATTGCCTCACAGAGCTTTGAAAAAAGTCAAGGTTGTGCACACAATGTTATATGCCGCGGTTGCGCAATAAGGTTCATGACGCCATTTTGATGTTGCACAATTCATGGATGAGGTCAGAGTCCATGTTTCTACTTCGTAGAGCAACACCGGAATTATATAAACTGCATACAGGTGAAGCTTTGTGTGGAGGCGGATACTCGAGCGCCAAATATTTCTTTTCAGCAAGGCAAAACTTTCTCTTGCAATACCAATTCGCCTCAGCACCTCTGATTCACTGATTCCGGTGTTGTCTGTTAATGAGCCCAGATAGATGAACTCCCTTAACTGCCTCCACTTAATTACCAGCCAAAAGCACAGGTGAGGGTTGTGATGGGGCAGTAATCTGAATTTTAGTTTTGGACCAGTTCACCTCCAATCCCAGCTGTTGTGCTTCCTCATCCAGGATTTCTAATGACAGAACAATGACTAGCAGCATATAATGTTAATTTGTAGTATTGTGGATATCATGCATTTATAAGCACATTTTTTATAATTTATGCTTATTTTAATGAATTTTTTGTTGCATTTACTTCAGGCTGCCGTATACTTTCATGACTCTCGATGTTATTGAAGCTGTAAGTGCTTGTTTATTAACGGAGGTAGAAGCAAAGGAGAAGATGATGATGATTCATGATAGTGCCCAACAGGAATGTCAGATTCTTTTAGAATTTGGTCGGTGTCTTACGCAAATAATTCAAACAGCATCCCGAACCAGACGTGAGTATTTCATTCTGAATTCACAGCACATATTTGTAGGTGATCGCACTTTATATATGGTATTCACACACCTGCAATATATGTCATTTATATCTGTATGCCCGACATACTTGGCATTGTGCGACTGGTTCTTGTCAGAAAGCCGAAGTTAAGCAACATCGAATGCAGTTAGTACTTGGATGGGTGACTATCCTAGGATCTAGTTGTGGTGCCGGCAGCCAACCAAGCCGTTCATCGCTTAGGCATTGATAAATTGGTATTAGTGCTAAGCTGCGAAGATAAAATGCAGGTCTAGAGAAAGTAATGGCTACCTACTCTAGATTTATTCTGCCTTGCTTCTGCTTCCAAATTCAGACAATTCATCGCCACCTGCATCGCTGCCAGTGATGGGCAACTAGTTAACTAATTAGTTACTAACTAAAAGTTTAACTAAATTTGTTTAGTTTCCTTCATAGTTTAATTTTAATATAAATAACTTAGTTAAAATGCTAGTTTAACTAAAACTCGTTAGTTGGTGTCCCAAATTCTCAATAACAGTACCTTTTTTATCTATTCCTTTCTGGGTTATTTTTTCCAAACAAACTTGACAAACTTGTGTTCCTGCAGTCTAGACTAAGACAAATATTAAATAGACATGATTAATTAATTCAATGGTTCATTGACAGATGTGTTCATGTTGCGAGCATCATCTATATTTCATGAACACATACCTGATACCTGGGAAATAGTTGTAAAATTAGTTGCAAAAAGTTTATCTATATTTTTTAGTTTAGTTAACTATCTTAGAAATTTAGTTGTTGTTAAACTAATGTTTTTTAGTTAGTTGCCCATCATGTGTCACTGCTTCCCTAGTACTGGAGGTCGGTGCCGGAAATCCTTTATTTTTATATCTGTATGGTGATGTGCATGTATTAGAGGTTCACTCTGCTGACTTACCGATAATTGGCATAGGCCATTTCACAATTGGTTAACCCTTTTACCGTCTATAAAATATTGCATAGCGGTTGCCATGGCAGCCGTTTAATGTTGGAGTGAACCACATTATTATTTAATATTTTTAAATACTTCAGATTCAGGTATTAGTGGGTCAGACTATTACCAACCAATCCTGAATCAGATAAGAAGAAAAAAATCAGTGAATTACATTTAAAAGACTATTAATTTCTGAAAGTAGGTCGCTGCAATGTAAACAATTGCGGTGTAGCGTTAATAATTTTCTGTTTTCTCCAAAATGGCGAAAAGATTGCATTTAGAAAACATTCACACAACTCTCGATAATGTTGAAAGTGACTTTCCAATCAATTCGGACGGGTACAAACAATTTTTGCAAAAGTCTGACCTGGCTTCTCGTGAAATTGTACAAAATGACATTTTTCAATCACTCAAGTCATCGTTTAAAAATCTATATATCTATCATATTTGACCTGATTTGCACAATTCTTGTAACATTTTGCTTTATTTTGATTTCTTGGCAAATTCACCACTCAAATTAGATAGCTTGTCACTCAAAAATTTTGGCCACCGAGATTTAAATAAAAATGTTTGCTTTTTGGGAGGGTGGCCTGATTTTGGGTATGCAGGGGACCCACCAATTTTTTACCATTTTTTTCATGGATGGTTGGAAAGGGAAATGAAAGTTGTAAAAGATGAGGTATGCCACAGTTTTGTAGATTTCATTTAGCCCTAGAAATTGCAAGTTGACCAAATTAGTTTTGTGTGAAAAATTATCACAAAGTCTCGTCGTCCAGCACTTTTCCAGGACAGATTCCCCCGGCTGCTGGAATTTTCCATTTAAGGATTCCCCTACGTTAAAGGGTTAACTAATATATGTCCCTTGTGACCTCTCTATCATCATGTCAACTGCAATTTTATATAATGAGATATTTACATAGGAAGAAATATGCGAATGAGAACCATATCTCCTAAAAGCAAATTTTCTAGCAAACACAGTGATATAATTTCATTAAAATCAGACTACATCTGCGAACATTATAACCAACATGCAAAGGGGTCCCAATTGAATGAAACGCCATGTATACATAATTTCATTAAATCAATGTTTTCTTGAACTTTCAGCTAGAGAGTGATATGGTAACGGTTACCGCGGGTATTACCACGGTAACGGGTTCTTGTCACGCGGTAATACCACGGGAACGGGGACATTTACCACGGTAATACCGCGGTGACGGTATCAATATTATCAACTTGATGATAATAATAATATTTATGACGTTGTGCAGGCGTTCTTGTTTTTCTGCATGGAGAGTACAGTATTTAGTAACCCAGTAGGTTATTCGTTAAGTAGGTATATAGGTATATAGGTGCAATTAATACACGGCGCCGGATCAGCCGACTGACTTAGCAATCTGCCAGAAGTACTGCCTTGTACTTCCTTTTCCTGTGTCCCTTTTAACTTCTATTGTCTTCGGAACATGGCTTGTTATTTTTCATCACTCAAAGTTATAAATGGAAAAATGCGCATTGATAAATTGATTATAAGTAAAAGTGAGTGAATATCCTTTTAAACGTATAACTGAGTGAATGAAGTGTGGCCACACTACGAGAAGGTTGCACAATGGAGTGCTGATGCTGTTGTTAATCTTTTTTTGTTCACTGACTTAAATCTTTAATTATATTACCATTTAACAGTCAAAAACATGACGCTATACTTTTGAGGCAAAAACGTAGTAACTTATAGGCTTAACGATAAGTGTCTTTGTTAACATATGTTAACGGCTTACTGCAGGGACAATGAGGGGACAAAAAAAGTCTGGTGCCGGGTTCTATAGCTTTAAACTAAGCATAATGGTTCATTCTAATAACAATTGACAGTTTAAAGATTTATATTAAAGGCAACACTACACAAGAAAACACATTTGCCTTCAACATCATAGGTAGCCTGCAGAGTGCGCAGACATTTTGTCATCTGCACGTACTTTGCTCGACTGTTGCGCATGGCCTGCCTGCCAACTGCCTGGAGCCAATGTTCCGTCTAAGGATTGATGGCACTTGTGCAAAATTAAAAACTCGCGCGCAGAGTTTTACAACATAAATGTTTTTGTGTGCAAAATTTTACAGCCAAGACACAATAGTATTGTAAATATTCTAATTTATTTCCCGTCTTCTTTTATCTGTTTCATTGTAAAAGCATTGCGAGTATTGATGCTTTCAGTAGGCATCAAATATTAAATTGTAATGACACAACAGCTCAGTAAAGCTAGGTAAACTTTAAGTAAGTATTTTTTAAATTTGTCAATTCTATAGCGCTTTCGAAGGGCTGAAACTTATTGGTCAGCCGCAGGGCCACCAAGAGGGGGGCCAGGAGGGCAATTGCACAGGGGCCCTGTGGTCTGGGGGAGGCCCGGACCGATGATGAATATGTATAATTAACAATATAAAAGCCCATTGATAAACTATTAAAGCGACATGTACAATCGGAAAATAAAGCCTTCCTACGATCTGGAAAACACCAGCCACAAGAATCGGCTCCCGTGTTCTTCGACAATGACCTTCAAAATGCTTTTAAATCCATGAAAACAGGCACGGCTCCAGGGTACGATAATATTCACCCTGAGTTTCTAAAAAATTTGGGTCCAAAGGCATGCAAATGGCTGCTAACCTTCTTCAACAAAATCATAACGAGTAACAATATTCCAAAGATTTGGCGTAAAGCAAAGGCCATTGCCATCGAAAAACCAGGAAAAGACAAAACTCTTGCGGCAAGCTACAGACCAATCTCGCTACTCAGCGTCTGTTACAAGTTATTCGAGAGACTACTACTGAATCACATCGCCACATCGGTAGACGACATACTAAACCTGTTTCAAGCTGGCTTCAGAAAAGGTCGCAGCACCTGTGATCAGGTTGTTGCACTTACAACATACATAGAAAATGGCTATCAGAAGCGCCTAAAGACAGGCTCTGTCTTCTTGGACTTGACAGCAGCCTTTGATACGGTTTGGCATGCGGTTTTACGTTACAAACTCTCGATGAATTTCCAACCATGGTTCGTTCAGTATCGTGGATTTACTTCTTCGTGACCGACAGTTTCGAAGTACATATGGGAGATGACATAAGTTCATGGAGATGTCAGAGAAATGGCCTTCCACAGGGCTCAGTTTTAGCTCCTATATTATTCAATCTGTATCTAAATGATATACCTGACACAGTTAGCAGGAAATACGGCTACGCCGACGACATCGGCCTTGCTGTTCAAGCCCAGACATTCAAGGAACTTGAAGAACAGCTAACTATCGACACACAGCGGATCTCAGACTACTGCAAAAAATGGCGGCTTAAACCAAACGCCAATAAAACTGTGTCGAGTGTATTTCATTTGAACAACAGAAAAGCAAAATACGAGCTAAAAATTCATATGGATGGGAAACAATTGAGGCACGACCCATTTCCTGTATATCTTGGCGTTACTCTTGATCGAACTTTAAGCTTCAAAACACATCTTTCAAAGTTGGCCGGCAAAGTCAGAACCCGGACAAACCTCCTGTCAAAATTAGCCGGTTCCTCCTGGGGAGCAAACGCCGCTACTCTGAGACAGTCTGCACTTTCACTTTGCTATTCAGCCGCGGAATACTGCTGTCCTGCCTGGTATCGCTCCTCGCACACAAAGGCGGTGGACACGCAGCTGCACTCAGCCATGAGACTTGTCTCCGGAACCCTGCGCCCAACAGCGCTCCAATGGCTGCCAGTTCTGTCAAATATCCAACCACCATACTTACGACGGAAGCTGCAGTGGACAGATTTCTATCAAAGATAGCAGACCGTGAGGACCTGCCACTCTTCGAGGACCTGTCCAACCCTCCTAATCACCGATTGAAATCACGCCATCCTCTGCAGCTTAACAAGGTTCCCTCAGATGTCGATAGACAGTGGAGACTTGACTGGGAGTCGGCTCAGGTGATCAACTGCCAATTGGTCGAAGATCCCGCTATCCGACAACCAGGCTTTGACACGCTGCCTCGTCACCTGTGGTGTCTGTTAAACCGTTTTCGAACTGGACAGGGACACTGCAATTACTGTCATCAGAAATGGAGATTAACTGACTCGAACCTGTGCCCCTGCGGTGTCATTCAAACAATGTCGCACCTAGCTGACTCTTGCCCTATAACAAGGCTAGAGGACGGTGGATTACAAACTTTACACACAGCTGATAATGTCGCAATCAAATGGCTGACATCATTTAGCACATTAAGCATTCGATAATAATAATATTAACAATAATATGAATAATAACACTAAAGTAGAGGGGGCCCGGCGAGCAAAAGGGGGGCCCGGTGTGAAAAGGATGACAAGCAAAAAAGGGTCATCAAGAAATTTTAGTCTGCACAGGGGCCTGGAATTTATCTCGGTGGGCCTGGTTAGCCAGGCAAAATCGATTCCCGAGATCAGTCAGAGTTGGAGTGGGGAAGCAGCAAGGCAGACTATTGAAAAGAAACAGAAAGAGACATAATTAATTAACTCTAGATTTTATAATACTAAAGATTTTATTGCTGAACACAAATCATATTTAAAACTGTCTTAATTTCATAGTGTAGCCAAAATACAGCAGACCATTATATTCGAAAAGATGTAGCGACTAAAGAAAGTCCAGTTGTACTTCGACTAGTGCCAGCCGATGCTAATATGGAACAAATTAAATAATCTAGGTAGAGCAACGGCCTGCAGTAGCTATTAAATTACTTTTTGAAACGGTAATGGCGTGAAATTAAAACATTAGTGATAACAGCCTAAATTGTAAAATTCAGTTATAATGCAAAAATCTAAATTTCAACCAAATGAGAACACACCGATATAATCCAGAATGTATAATGTATAAAGTTAATATTAGTGATTAAGATGCAGCAAAATCATAAAGCTTTAGGGGCTGTATATTAATTATGTCAACAATTTTTTTGGCAATTTTTGACCCCCTCCCTCTTCCTTGTCAACAACTGTCAACTTTCAGTTACCCCCCCCCCCCATAATTACGTCAAAAACTTTTGACCCCCGTCAAGGTCAATGACAGGTCCCAATAACAAGGTTATTATTTTTTGCAGTGATTACCATTTTTCCCTGTTTTGCTCATCGAGTGGGGGTCAAAATGTGGTGGTGATGACCTTTTTTGCCATGCTTTTTTCCATTGTAATAAGTAGTATTCCATGAAATCTCCTATTTTTTGATTATTTGTAAAAAGTGAAATTGTTGACATCAGCTTCTCTTGACCCCCCCCCCCTGTCAACAACTGTCAAACTTTTTTAAACCTCCTCCCCTTCATAAATTGTTGACATAATTAATGGACAGCCCCTTAAGCAAAATTCAACGATTCAAAATTTGAACTGTTCTAATCTGCGTCACTGCTTCCCCAAACCCCCAATGACTTAAGACTCCACCATGGGGAAAAGGCCGTCACTGCCTTACTGTGCAAAAATACAAATTACAGGTATACACAGTAAAGTAACAGAAATCTTTGCACAATAACCAAAATGAAACGAGATAAACTGAAATTGCATAAGCTGGTTTTCTTATATTAACTTAATTTTAAAGTGCTAAAGTAGACTAATAAAGGTATGCTTATTGTTGCCGTTTTGAAAACTTGCTTTTGTATCCAATCGTTAAAATTATATAAAAATTAAAAATGACATTTACTTGTTATATTTCCACTTATCTCGTTTAATTAGTTAGTTTTTATATAGTACAATGATTTTGCTGTTATTTTGGAGGGGTGGAAGATGGCTGAGTGGGTCACGTGCTGGAGCGGCAGGATTACGGAGCGGATTCAAGCTAAAGATGTGCAGGTACAGCAAAATCTCTACCCGTACCCGTTCAAAAACTTCTTTACCCTACCCGTATCCATTCCTAGAGACTAGAGAGAGGCAACAAAATTAATGTATTAATGAAAGCAGAGTACATTTGTAAAACATGTCATATGTTGATAAGAATTTTTTGAAGAGGCACGTGTATACATTAGGACAGATCTAGGACTTAGGAATCAGGGCAATCCACTTAGCAAATAGTAGGCCCGGGTTCTTTTTGGGGTAGTGGGTTACTGATTGCTAACTAGGGGTGTAATCGCGACAACAATATCGCGATATTATCGTGGAGTTGGTCTTACGACGACATCGTGATATGTTTTTCGCTGTTACGGTATTTTAATAGCGCTATAAAAGTTATGAGTTCATTCGGTTGCTACAGAAACTATGTTCATGAATATTAATGTGCCATCTTCCGAAGTTCCGGTTTGAGACTTTGTGTTAAAAATATTGTTATTATATTATTATTATTATTGTTATTATTATTATTATTATGGTACAGGAAAGAAGAACATGGTGCCATTTTCTTTTTCTCCCTACGAGCAAAGATCATATACACGCGATCTTTGCCTATGATGATATCGCGATATCGTCGTAGAAATAGCCACGATATCGCGACAGAAAAATTTCCTACGATTACACCCCTATTGCTAACATTGTGTAATACAGCTAGTCAGCTAGCCCAAGACTACATGAATGTCAGACTAGAATACTTGATGGGCCTTTTTAAAATATTTAGTAATGTAATGTAACAAAATATTTGTATAGCACCTCTTCTGAAGAATCACTCAAGCGCTCCCATTGCAATTGCTGTATATTGACAAAGAGATAAGTTTTTAAGTCGTTTCAAAAAGAGGGCCATAGAATTAGGAGTTGCTAAGCCACGCATACTGGTGCCAAGAGCATTCCAAAGCATAGGGCCAACTGATTCAAAACCTCGCTTCAGGAACAAGGAGTTTCGTGCTTGGGGCACACTGAGAAGACCATTGGTTGTGGACTGAAGACATGGCCAACCAGGGATAGAGGTAAGAGGATGGAGTAGCTGTGAAAGGTAAGATGGATTGGCACCAAAAAGAGAGAGTGCAAATGCTCTCAACACACGAAACTCAACTCGAGCAGGATAAGGCAGCCAGTGTAGAACATACGTTTTTAATTATATTCACATCTGGTTTGGTACTCGAGGTCAGCTGTCAAAAATTGATCATCTGTCTTTGCAGTCTGCCTTCCCGTGATCACGTTATTTTCACTAATGTGATCACGTCTTGTGACACCAGTAATCACCCTGGCTGCAGAACGAAGAACCATCTGGAGTTTATCAAGTCGCACCAATGGAAGACCAGCAAAAAGTGACTTGCAGTAGTCAAGCCTTGAGCAAATAAATGCATGAATCAAAGTAGAAGCGGATGGCATGTATATTGTCTAGTGTACGTTGAATCACTCTAAGCTGGCAGAGATGATAGAAGCAACTGTGACAAAGTGAGTTAATATGATCCATAAAGGTTAACTCAGAGTCAATAATTATACCAAGACCATGGACAGAAGAGGAGAGAGGTCAGAGAAGGCAGACTGCAAAGACAGATGCTCAATTTTTGACAGCTGATCTCGAGTACCAAACCAGATGAGCTGTGTTTTAGCTGGAGTAAGTAAAAGACAATTTCATTGCATCCATGAACGAAGTAAGAGAGGCTTCAACAAATTCACCGAGTGATCTGCAGTGCATTAGTGGGGCTGGAATGTGATTAGTAGATATATTTTAGCTATGAGCACGTATTAGAGCTGAAGTTAAACAGCGAAACGATTTACCAAAGGAACATTATCCCTGCAGGACACCATTACAATGATTTTACGTTTCATTATATTTGCTATTTAACTGATGATGTCAGATAACGTCATTTGTATACGTCATTTGTATTTCCTTTATGCTTTCAGTAAGTAAAATACATGCAGTGGCATATAACTGTCTGACAGACTGAACACGATATACAAGTTACACTAATGCACTGTACTCAATTTTTTTTCTATTACTGCATTGCTAATTTGCTATCGTAGTGAGAAATAAAAATATTATGTTTTTACAGGTAAAAACGGGTGTACCTGTACCCGTAGCTATACCCATACCCGTAAAATGTGTACTCTACCATACCAGGTATACCCGCACATCTCTAGTTCAAGCCCCGTTGGCTTTCACACAGGCAGTAATGCCTCCTAAGCCACTTTTAAAATCACGCTAGGTTTTTTGCACCTTTAGGCCGTAATTCGTATCATTGCATGGTATATCTAGCCCAAAGGATTACCTGAAGCCTATGGTTTAGTTTAGAAGAGATAATTTATCAAAACAATTGCATGTTACAAGTTAGATATCCGAAAATGTGACTTAGTTATATACAATTGCGTCCAGCATAGCAGTTTCGACAGAAAACTCCATCAAGTTATCAACGAATCCCGCTTGAAGTGATTACTTTACCCCATGATCGCCTCCTATGATAATGAGATGACAACACCGCGTACTAAGAAACAGGACGAAAAAGAATATTAATTACTTGACAGAGGTGGTTTTGCAGGTTTATGCTTGAAGAGTTTCCTATTGTTCTAGCGTTGCATTTAAAGCTACAGCAAGTTCTGCGACGTCCCTGCTTCATTGCTTATATTTTCCTTGATTTTTATTTTAATATTTCAAATCAATGACACCACTTTTGCCATATTGGCTGCTCCTGCGCTCAGGCAGAAATCTCTGTGCTCCGAGCTGGAAATCTGTGAGCCAGTGCACGGTGGCACAGCTTAGACGGAACATTGCCTGGGGCGGTAATGAAGTGGTGCAATTTGTTTGGGGGCGCAAATAAAGGGGGCGCAATTGATTGGGGCGGAAATGATTGGGGCGGCATTAATGGGGCGGAAATTAAGGGGTGCAATTGATCTGGGCGGTATTGAATGGCAGCCCATCAGCATAAACTAGGTCTGATACAGTTTGTGGGCTGATGGTAATGCCATGGTTTGATGTACATGTGCTTAAATGTGTGTATTTATGTGTGCTTAAATATGTGTGTACTTACGTGATATTGTTGTTTGTGCTTGCAGCAGCATCACCATCACAGCCTTAAATTTATGAAAAGAAGAATTTTTTCTGTTGATTCACCTGACTACTAATAATAAAGGACATCTTTTGACGTAAAAAATATCCAACTAATGGAAAACATTAATGATTTGATGGATCTTGTGATACTTGCAATGCTTATTTACTCGGTTGCATTTGTCATCAGTGAATTAATTTCCAGTCTTTGACTTGCCTCGAAAATCATTTAAAATTTTGTAAGGCTTATAAGGCTTTTGAATGCTTATGCTTCTATCACATTTTCAGCATGTGACTTATGATGTCATCTTTCAGGAAATTATATTTGGGTTTGTTTCTTAATTAGACTCTATTATGTATTTGTAAGTAGGCAGTTTTGTAACATCATGTGAAGTCACAGCATGTCAACAGCCATGTTCATATATCGTCTATAAGGCATCATATAGTTTAGATTTTGATACTTCAGATTCATGTTATCTGTTTTTTGTTGATTCAACATTTGCATCCGGTTACATTTACTCGTCAGTATGCCAGATATGACACTCATAGCTTTGACATCTGTTTTCCTGATGTTAAATATGTGAACCATATCTATTTTACTGACAGTGGGAGAGCTTAACGTTATGTCCGGTGTTTAATCTGATTACTTTATTGATGTCTTTTCTGCTGATGTTATTGAATTACTGTTCATTGGTAATATCAGATGAGCACTGTCATTGTTAAAGTTCATTTGACAAGTTTAATTTGTTTGTAATTCAGACTGCTGTAATTTCAATTCATGATGTTCAGAGTCTTTTAAGTTGATATTAATCACATCTGTCTCTTGATTGATTTTCACATGATGCAATGATTTGTGACTTATTCTGGCTTTGCTTTTCCTGAAATTTTAAGTTGCACTGTTTTGTATGGACATGAGATTGTATGTATTATATAGTTGTGCATACAGTAAACATATGAAAAGTAATGCTATAAAAATAATACAAATAGTCTTTTGCATCACCATATCCAGTATACACAAGTATCTCCAGCAGGCAGTGATGGGCAACTAGTTAACTAATTAGTTACTAACTAAAAGTTTAACTATTTTTTTAGTTATCTTCATAGTTTAATTAAATAGAAATAGTTTAGTTAAAATGATAGTTTAACTGAAATATTTTAGTTAATAACTAAATAGTTTAACTAAAACTTGTTAGTTGTTGTCCTGAATTCTCAATAACAGTACCTTTTTTATCCATTCCTTTCTGGGTCATTTTTCACAAACAAATTTGACAAACTTGTGTTCCTGCAGTCTAGATTTAGACTTAAATATTAAATAAACAATTAATTAAATGGTTCATTGACTGACATGTTCATGTTGCAAGCATCGTCTATATTTTCATGAACACATACCTGATACCTGGAAAATAGTTGTAAAATTAGTTGCAACAAGTTTAACTGTATTTTTTAGTTCAGTTAACTATTTTAGAAAGTTAGTTTGCAACTAAAAGTTTAACTACTTCTAGTTTAAATTTAGTTGTTGGTAATATAATGTTTTTTAGTTAGTTGCCCATCACTGAAAAAGCTAAAAGCGGCCTGTCGTGTTCAAAGGCTTTAAGGAGTGAACATTGCTTATTAGCATTTATTATTTAGTACATATTAATCAAGATTAATATGTACTAAAGGTAGTTTGTGGATACTTTAAATAGAACTTTGATTTCTTTTAGGCCAGGGGTAGCCAACCCCAGACCTCATGCGACCCATCGGCTGTTAATAGGCGGCCCGCAGGGCATCTTTCTAATTAAATTTTATTGGTCCTATTTATGCATACAATATTGAGTCTTGAGTAAGACTTTTAGTTCCTGAGCTTAATTCAGTAAACTAGTAAATTACTTTAAACTGCTGTTTAATTGTAACTGTTACCAGTTACTACCATTTCATGACTGCAGTCATTGTCGCTACTGCTGAAAACAATGTACAAAAGGCAACAAAAATATGGTTTGGTGACATTAATCACGCAACAGTTAATCACACGACTGTTAATAACCTAGATGCTTAATCATGCGACAGTTAGTCACATGACAGTTATTCACTTGGACTTTGTTTACAGGATCAATGAGTCAAATTTGCAGCTAGCCAAGCACTGATCCCTCGATGGCCGACAGCCTCTGTGGTCGGCCAAATTATTTCATTGGATTTGTTGACAACCCTAATCCTTACTCTTATCCTAACCCTAACCCTGACCATAACTCTAACCCAAAATTAATATTTGTTTAAACTTTTATTTTTTAAACATATGGGATTAAATGTCAGTGATTAACTGTCGTGTGATCGACTGTCTGTACACAGGGCCTCCGAGAGCGGGGGGCAGGGGGGGCAAATGCACAGGGGCCCGGCGGTCTGGAGGGGGCCCGGGCCGATGATGAATATGCATAATTAAAAATAATACCAATAATAACACTAAATAAAAGGGGCCCGGCGAGTAAAAAGGGGGCCCGGACCTGAGGACATCAAAAGCATCAAAATGAACAGTGTGAACAGGGGCGTCATTTGGGGAGGGGCAGGCGGACCCCCAAGGAAAATGAAGAAATAATGTATTAGGTAATTAAATAAATGTGAAATGTGCAAAAAATCGCCAAAATTGTCCAAAATTTGCCCAAAAATGTCAAAAAATTTCAATTTTGCCAAAATTTGGCCAAAAATTCTCCAAAATTTACCTATAATTGCCCAAAATTTGGCCAAAAAATTATCTGGCCCCCAAGAAAAGTGTGAATTGACGCTACTGAGTGTGAAAAAGAGCGACAAGAAAAAAAGGTCATCACTAGTTTTCGAGAGTTGCAACATGGCATCGTGTCGGTTAATTTGGGTTAAACCAATGACAAGCAAAAAAGGGTCGTCAGCAATTTTTAAAAATTTTTCGGGGCCCGCCGGCCATTCTGCACAGGGGCCCGAAATTTCTCTCGGCGGGCCTGTCTGTACACACAAAAATATGCAGTCCCATGAGTGTTGATCAAAATTTATAATGGCCCTTGTAACAAAAGGTTGACCACCCCTGTTATAGGATATCTGCAGCTATATGTGACAGATTCATCGTTTTATGAGGTAAATGTAATTTTTAAGTGACCAGAGCAATAAATGAATTTTTGTTTTGTACTTGGGCATTTTTATATCAGATGCTCTGAGAGTCTCAAAAGCTTTTTTTGCATTGCTACTTTAACATGAATTGCTAATCCTGTTTATTTGAGCTGGAAATTAAGAAATGTAATCACAGAAATAATATCTAGACAGTAGACACCGATTCTTCAATTACATACATGAAAACAAAATTAGCGCCTCAAAGTTACCAGTTTATTAAACAGATGACATTTTAGAACTCTGGAAGCTTCTCTGACAAATTTTTTCCAATCATCATTTTGCAACACACTAATTTATTAGCAGTTAATGATAATACTTTTGAATTTCATCATTGTGAATCTTAAATGCATCTTAAGTCTCAACAGATTGCATTAATGAAATTTGTGTGATTTCTAATGAGAACTATTTTTTTTTAAATTTCTGTTTAAATTATGTTTTGGTTTTGAAAGTTACAACGTATTGCATCATGTATGAGTCACTTAGCTATGTAACATTGATACTGTGTAAAATATACTAAGAATGTTCCTTTTATTGCTGGAAATTACTCAAATACTTTTCTTTGTGTTAGTGTTTGAATGACATTTTAAGGCTTTAGGTATGCTTAATTATTAAAAAATACCAGTGACAGTTAAGTAATGCTTATATGTGTCATGTTATTGGCAAAATCTAATTTTAAAATATTTTTTTAATATAGTCTATGCCTTTTCTGATCAACAAATGAAATATTCTTGCAAAATCTTCTCAATTTCCTGCGAAATCTCCTCAAATCTTCAGGAATAAACTTACAAACTTTTCATCTGAGTCATTTGCTCTGTGAACATAAGTCCCAAGTGCAGCACTATTACCGGGTATAATCTAATGACTCTCACCTGATTGACCAAAACATTTCAGGTATGGGTATTTTAATTTAGGTTAAGTGTATAAGAATCGATAGTTACTAAGATAGTTACTTACTTCTGCAAGCACTGTAGACACATAAAATTGTATTTATATTCACATTCTAAAAACATATCCTCTGTGACTCAGTTTAGATGTCAGCATCATATAGCTTCATAAAATTGCTAAATTTTATTTGCTACTAAAACATTTTAATACAATTTTGTTATGTTTGTGAGAATGAAGCTATAAATTTCCTTATGACTAGGTTGTGTTTCAATGCTTGAGAAAGGTTTTTGAAGCTTTTGTCAAATGTTTTCTAGGTTTGATATTTTTCCTTTTAGTAGACCTGGATTTCTATAGAACTGACAATTTGAAGTTTCTTCTGTAAATTCAGTTTTGTGATTGTTCACTATTACTGTGCTATACTATATATCACAACTGGAACTCCCTTCCTAAGTCTTTACGTGATAATACTGTCTCACGCGCAGTCATTTTGAGCAGACTGAAGGCGCACTTTTTTATTCGGATTTTGACTCTGCAGTAGCGGCGCATTTGTAAAAATAGCGCCTTGCAATCTAGTATCTATCTATCTATCTATGATGAGCTATGCAAAATCCATTAAAGTTAATTTTTATATTCAGTTGCTTGCTTGTTTGTCAGTCTTTTTTCATTGGTATTTTTACAATCAGGTATGCACAATTGCACATATGTTATGATTATTTAAATGATCCTTTCATAAGCAAGTATGATGATGATCATCGGCTACCATGCTGTTTTTGCTTTATAGTCCTACTACATGGAAACAATGTGATATGCATTCAAAATTGTATGGAAATGTGTTGAATTTGTATCATTATTTTCTTTGGTAAATTATACCATTGTAATGTGTGGAGTTTGGCATTAGCAACTGATTTCTTAGAAGTTGCTTTTATAGCTCAGTTTGTATGTATGCATTTGTGTAGACAGCAATCAGCCATAGTAAGCTGCTAAAATAGCTAACAAATCATAACAAATCAGTGACTTGCATGAAATGAAATCGTAATGAATAATTGTTTTATCATTGTTACTATTTAATAACCTGTGTCTACACGTTTATTTAGCATAGCCATTTAGTGATTCTGAATGTATTCATTCCAAATTTCTGATGATAATACTGTCCAAATGGAATAATTAGAAGCTGACTTCAGAAGTAGCCACAAGCAAGAACTTGCCTTGCATATCTGAATTTTAATCTCTTGACTTCATATATTATGTAATCACTTCTGGTAATAAGTTGTGCCAAATGAGAGAAAATGTTGAGTTTTTGACATAATGAAAGTGTTAACTAAAAATAGAAAATCATGATTGAAATGTGCATTTGTTTGCAATTTTCAGAAATCACTCGCATACAATCATGCTGCTCCAAACTTGTTGGCAGTAATTTTCCTCAATGATTATCATGTCTGCCTCTGTGCCTTTTTTCATTGTATAGGTCTTCACTTTCTATTCATGAAGAGAGTATGCATTTGATCAGTTGTGAATTCATAATTTCATTAGCTGGAAATTGTAACCTCTGCTGCAGCACTTTTGTTCCATCGTTATGCAGCTCAGATCTGACTGTAAAATTCAATTCTTGTTTGGATTTAATTTTTTGCAGTCTTTGTAGCTTAAAGATTTTCAGCACTTTTGCTTGTTGCTACTTATTAGTTTTATTTTTTATTGCAGTTTATGTGTTGTGGAGCAACTCAAAACATTCTTCTTTACTAATTGACATCCAATGCATCAGAGTTCACTGAATAATAATAATAATAATAATAATATTAATAAATGTCATCAGGTGTTCTTGCTTTGTGTTGAGGATATTTTGTTGGTCAATATAATATGTAATGAATATGATTTAAATTTTTGAATTGCTTATCTTTCAAAATTTGAGCCACACATGCATGGGCATGTGTTTTAATTCTAGCATTATATTGATTTTGCAGAGCTTTATAAAGCTAACAGTTTCTAGGCAAATTAAGTTCAATATAGCTGAAGGTGTGAATGTTATTAAATTTTGTGTAAATTGTTTAAAATATTTATTAAATTTTAAAGACTAGATTGGCATGAGTATGTGTTGCATGTGTGTATGTGTGTGAGACAGACAGACAGGCAGAGTTTTGAAATAGTAAAGTTTTTAATGTTTTTGTGTTGATGGAAAGTGATTTGTCTTTGTTGCACATTTTAAACTCTTTTGTGATTGTGTCATCACATTTATCTTAGAACTGTTATGTTGTTAGTTTGCTTCACTCATTGCCCTGTATTATGAAATAGTTCTTCAACTCCTACTTCTTTCTTCCATTTCAGATAAATTGGGTGTTAATAAAAGTAAAAAAATATCACAAATTTCATAACTCTTAATTATCAAAGTTGTGTCGTGTGATATAGGAAGCTATATATGAAGTATTTTAAGGTGCACGTATGGACAATGTTCAAAGACTTTGAATTTCTTTTGCTTTGCAACATGTTTTCTAATAATCATTTTGTTTCAGTACATATTAAGCTGACTTCAAGCTCCATTGGGAAGAGATGTACCATGCAAATCTTTTCATTTATGAGAGTGATCATTTTATTGATGGTTTGCTGTTTTCAAAAAGCAGTAAGAAAGAAGATAGCAGACTCTTTTGATTTTGTTTTGATTTTGGTAATGTAGTTAGCCAGTGGTCCTTTCATATATGAAATTTATAATGTAATAAAGCTCAGCACATATGTTGAAACTTTCTTGTTTACTTAACTCCTTTACATTATAGTCAAATTGGCAATCTTATTTTTCTCAGTGGCGTAGCGTGACTTTTGGGGGCCCGGGGGGCATCTTTGACATGGGGGCCCCAGAGTTTCGAGCTGACGAGCAAAAAAAAGTTCTCGTCTCCACCTTTTTAATCCTGACGAGCAAAAAAAAGGTCCTCAGCACATCATTTCTAGGGTTAGGGTTAAGTTTAAGTTAGGGTTAACCCTAACCTAACCCTAGCTTTGACCCCTCTTCGGGGGCCCCCCTGCCCGGGGCCCGGGGGGCTGTCAACAAAGTGCCCCCCCTAGTTACGCCACTGATTTTTCTAACACTAACAGGACATTGAAAGATAGTTTTAAAACAACACTCATGTCAAATGTGGTACCTTGATGAAATATCAGACAGTAATAGCCATCAAAATACAAGCAATACCATGTACGGTATTATAGATGTAATACAGGTGTAATATACTCCAACAGAACATGAAGAAGACGGTGTAGATCAGGGATGGGCAAGGTGTGGCCCGCGGGCCACATGCGGCCCTCGAAGCCATTTTGTGTGGCCCCTGACATCGAGAGATATTGCATTAATGTGCGGCCCTCTAGAACATATGAAACATTTGACAACACCTCAATGGAAAATTCAGCATTCAAATTGTATTTACACTTTGGCACTTGATCAGTGTTTAATCTAGACCGTTTCCGGGGGAAATCGCCCTCCCCCCCGGAAATTTAAAATTCCCCCCGGAAATTTTGGAATACTGCATGGACTAACAGCGGCCCCTTATTACTCTTCAACAGTTGAAGGCAACAATATTTGTAATTGAGACCCAGTTTTTAAAACACTCTGTAATTTGTTTTCTCACGATTTCATTTATAACATTGTCAATTGTCAATTGAAGCTAGGTCTCCATGGAAACAGTTACAGGCCATTATAAATGATTTTGCAGAGGAGAAAATAAAGGAAATCTATTACGTACAATTGTATCACTGATTGCAAAATCAAGCGACTGTAGAAGCACTGCAATATCTGGTAGTATACTTATGTTTGGATAAATGCAGTTGTCTCGGACTTCCGTGGCGGCTTCAGTAGCACCCGCTACAGAAAGTCGTAGCGATGGAGATTCGACACATCTTCACGGAGCAGCGCTTACTTCCTTTGAAATGGTAATTGATATGGCAATGGTCATAGTTCCAATGCGCCGTCAATTGAAACGATGGCATTGCTCGATCGCGGTGCTAATGCTTATGTTTGGTATAATATGCATGGCCATGCTCGTAGTTTTGCTAGCCGGTTTTGGCACAGTAGGAGGAGACTACGTAGCAATTCAAGGCGCGTATACAGTCTACGTACTCTACGCCATTACACTTTCGCTGTCTGCAGTCAGCACAGTCGTCGTTATAGCTTTTGCTGGATACTGGACCGTCGGAAGCATTGGTCTACGACTTTACATACTTGCCTAGGAAAAGCATATCATGTACAGAAGTAAATTAACGCAACCGCTCGACTGTCAGACTAAATAATGTTATATGGTCTTTAGAATCTTATATAAACTTTATTAGAAATGTTCTCGACTAAGAACAGTTTTTGATTTAAAATTCACTGGCGTTTGCTAAACTGAACCTGCGTGGTCTCATAAATTTCCAACATCTCTTTTATGCAATTTTTACATTAACAATTATGTCAATTTCCTTTAAGCTAACTTTGTTTGCCCACAAAATGCACAATGGTTTCATGTTGTAATAAATTAATAATATTTTACTTTTTGCAGTCTACTTTAGCGCAGTAAAGCACCGAAGCAAGCTTGTTTGACCATAGTTATCTCAGCAGAGGATCAAAAGCTATTTGGAAAGGTCTTGCGGCTTAATTTTGCTTGACAAGCTGGCAATTGCTCAATTTGAGCTCAAATTTTAAAATTTTTATTGGCAATTTTTAGCCTCAGCTCTTATCTATTGGTTAATAAAATGGACAGGGCGATGACACGATGACATAACTATGACATTATAGTTGTTGAAGGTTTCACCTTTGTAGTTGAACGCTAATACCAATGTATATGGTTTATTTGGCCGCCGGCACCACAGCTCCACCTCAGGACTGTCACCCAAACTAGTTAGAGATGTTAGAGAACTCAATTAGAGATGTTAGCTTCCGATTTTTTCTTGGTTCATAAAATGGAGACGGGCGATGTCATTATAACACAACGATGACATCATAGTTCTAGAAAGTTTCCCCTTCGCAGATATACGCTGCTACCAGCACTAAACGCTGCTACTAAGCGTGCTAGGTGAGCTGATGAAAGCCGGTAGCACAATGCTAACAATGCAGAAATCGAAGACCTAAAGCTGGCGAAAACTTACAGACCTAAACTACTCAAGGTGTGATATTTATTTAGACACGTCTACGTGTTTAGATAACGGCTATGGTTTAATGATTAGCTCAGTGGCGTAACTTGGGGGGGGGGCGGAGGGCCGCACTTTGTTGACAGCCCCCGGGCCCCGGGATGGGGGGCCCCCGAAGAGGGGTCTAAGCTAGGGTTAGGTTAGGGTTAACCCTAACTTCTTAACCCTAACCCTAGAAATGATGTGCTGACGACCTTTTTTTTGCTCGTCAGGATGAAATAGAAGGTAATGACGTTTTTTTTTGCTCGTCAGCTCGAAACTCTGGGGCCCCCATGGCAAAGATGCCCCCGGGCCCCCAAAAGTCACGCTACGCCACTGGATTAGCTATATGCATTACAGCTTCTTCTTCAGCTGATCTATCCAAAGACAGGTTCCATACTTCAGCGTCGCCACTCCTCTTGAGCTTCTATCTTCATGGCTGAATACGTGTTTTTCTCCGTAGTGTCCAACTCCAGCATCGATGTCCTTGGACACCCTTTCCGTGCTTTCCTATCCATCTTTCTTTCTGATTCTTCTCTTAGTAGGTTTGATTCTTCTCTCAGAACAGTGCCTTATCTACCAGAGCCGTAACTAGGGTTCTCGGCGCCCGGGGCAAGATTTCTATTTTGCGCCCCTAAATTTTGGTGATGACATTTTTTTCTTTTAGTCGTCACAAGTTATCTTCACCCTATAAACACTCCTTTTTCGGGGTGATGACCTTTTTATCGTCAAAGATTTTTTATTAACTTCAACCAAAAATGCGCCCCTCCCCGACGGCTCGGCGCCCGGGGCGGATTGCCCCCCTCCGCCTCCTAGTTACGGCTCTGCTATATACTTCTTTTCTCTTGTGCGAATGGTGTTTATTAGGGCTTTCTTCTCTTCTATCTTCTTCCAGCCTTTTTCGTTTGTCATTTTCCCCGTCCAGCTGATATTTTCCATTCTTCGTCAGATTCACATTTCGAATGCCTCTATAGTCTCTTTTTGTCTTCCTTTCTGAGCGTCCAAGTGTCACTGGTCAGACCAGTATTTTGACCAATGTTTTTTAAAGATTTCGGTTAAAATTCCTTCACAGTAGTTCTCTTCTGCTCACTTATTTTCACATCGTAATTTGTCTCCTTATTACTTTATGACACGTCGCGCTTGTATCAATCAGGCTTCCAAGATATCAGAATTCTTCTTCCTGTTCTATTTCCACTCCTTCAATGATTAGGCCCCTATATTATTTTTATTTCTCCAACGTGTCTACCAATTTTTATTGCCTGTGTCTTCTTTCAATTGATTTTCATTCTGTAATCCTTTGATGTTGCAATCCATGGTTGGTATTTGCCATAATTACCTGGTAATCAGCAAAACTTATGTCCCTTGTCCTTTTTCAACCCACCACTACTACATCTTCTATGTTCTCAGAGGCTTCTCTTATGAGTTCTTCTGTTTAGATATTGAACAGCAAAGGTGAGAGAGGACATCCTTGTCTTACCCAGGCCCGCCGAGAGAAATTCCGGGCCCCTGTGCAGAATGGCCGGCGGGCTCCGAAATTTTTTTTAAAAATTGCTGACGACCCTTTTTTGCTTGTCATTGGTTTAACCCAAATTAACCGACACGATGTCATGTTGCAACTCTCGAAAATTAATGATGACCTTTTTTCTTGTCGCTCTTTTTCACACTCAGTAGCGTCATTTCACACTTTTCTTCGGGCGAGATAATTTTTTGGTCAAATTTGGCCAAATTTTGGCAAATTATGGGCAATTGGGCAATTATAGGCAAATTTTGGGCAATTTTGGACCAATTTTGTCAAATTTGAAAATTTTGACATTTTTTGGCAAGTTTTGGACAATTTTGGCGATTTTTTGCACATTTCGCATTTACAGTATTTATTTACCTACTTAATACATTATTTCTTCATTTTCCTTGGGGGCCCGCTTGCCCCTCCCCAAATGACGCCCCTGTTCACACTGTTCATTTTGATGCTTAATTTTGATGTCCTCATGTCCGGGCCTCCTTTTACTCGCCGGGCTCCCTTTTTTAGTGTTATTATTGGTATTATTGTTAATTAATCATATTCATCATCGGCCCGGGCCCCCTCCAGACCAATGTTCCCTCTAAGGTGGGCGCGCGCCCAAAAACGGGAGACGTGCGCCCAAAAAATAATTTTCTATTGCCCAAAAAATTTGCAGGTTTTATTTTTTACGAAAAATTTTCCAAATATTTTACAAAAATGGTTATCACCACCACATGACTTGTAGGTCTATGCTGTATTTATCGTCGTCCAATAAATGCCTGACAAGCGGAGAAAAGGTAATTGCCACTTTTTTAGTACTTAGCACGTGGTTTATTATGGTCGCGAACTTAATTATATATATAGGCCTATATATAATTATATATATATATATATATATATATATATATATATATATATATATATATATATATATATATATATATATATATTGCCACACACAGTAGGCTAGTTTCTTCTTTCCTTTAGCGTAGTAAAATTGCCCAAAAGTTAGTCAATTGGAAAATTGTTGCCCAAGAGAAATTTCTTGCGCACACGGACCCTCAAGAATTAGAGGGAAGATTGCTCCAGACCGCCGGGCCCCTGTGCATTTGCCCCCCCGCTCTCGGAGGCCCTGGTCTTACCCTTCCTCTATACCACTCCCTTATCATTCTTCTCAATTCATCACCATCTCTAAGCCGATGACACGCAGTTCTCACACAGGGCAGTCCCTGCTGAACCACTTTAAACCTTGTTATATTATATTATATTATATTATGTCATTCTCTCCAAATCAATACAGATCCATCGAACGTTTTAATGCATTTAATCGAACGGTTTAATGCATTCGCTTCTGTTTCGACTTGGATGTCATCGAATTTACTCTGCCTAAATTGCTCATCGTCCTAACCACACAAGTCGCCAAATTATCAGACACAACAAACAATAAGATTCAACGAAGGACACTCAACAATGCTAATTCCCCAGTAAGAACCCTTGGTGCGATATAATAATAATAATAATAATAATAATAATAATAATAATAATAATAATAATAATAAAAAAAATAATAATAATAATAATAATAATTATTATTATTATTATTATTATTATTATTATTATTATCAGAGGCGGATTTACATTTGGAGGCCCGGTGCAAATATTTCCATGGAGGCCCCCGGCGCCATCGTGGTCACTTAAAGAAGTAAAAATAAAACAAACGTCATTGAAAAATGAAACAATTAAATGCCGTTAACTTCAACTCAAATAAACGCATTGAATTTGCAGTCGTGCAGTCAGTGTACAAGAACTGGGGCACGGTCGACCTGACGTCTGTTTATAATATTAGTAGTGTACTGGTAGCTCACCGTAACTGGTAATTAGTCTAAATTGTCTCAACATGTCGCCGACGACTTTTTGTTGTAGCAAGGGCCTCCACTAGCTGTGCAAAGTCGATTGTCTTCACGAGTTCATTTTCAGTGTTCAGTATGGCTAAGGATGACAGGCGCTCTTTGCAGCATGGTAGTGCGCAAGTAGTTTTTAATCCTTTTCAGGTGACTAAATGACCGCTCACCAGTACAATTGGAAATTGGCAAAGTGACATACAGAGCCGGATTAACCATGTTGCATATGTTTCAATTGAAACGGGCCTACTCATAAATATTTCTTATTTTTCTTATTATTTCCAAAAATGTTCTGTCTGTTTAAGACAAGATTGTTTACTTTTAGTGTTTTGGGACTTAACATTGATGGACATTGAATCCGAAATCGTTCAAAGCCTTGACTTTCAGAATATTATCGATGCGTTTTCAGCAATTAAATCACGTAGGAGAGATTTTTGACAATGAATAAATCCATCCATATAATTATTAAATATTTTAAGACATTTTTGTTCCAAGGTATCGCCATGTGGGGCCTATAATTAATTTGTGAAACGGGCCTACAAAACCTTAATCCGGCTCTGGTGACATATATTCTGAGGGCAATGTTTACATTAGGAAAAGCCGACCGCATTTTGTATTTGCTCATGATTTGCAGCATCGACAAAGCAGATGGACGAGAGGCCGGAGAGGGTGATTCGATTGCGGGATCTGCAGTAGGTCTATCTTTCTCAGAGTTGGGCAATTCTTTCAGAAATGCTGTCCACTGGGTCCACTCCTCTACGATGTCTGGTTCCAGGTGGCCTCGGTAGAAGTCGACGGCCGTGTGCATCGCAGCGGTTGCATAATCCACGTGTTATGACGTATAAAGTAATTTAATTTATTTAAGTGTTATTTGAACTTTTTTCTTATGAATTTAATCATACATGAAGATGAGCTCCGGCACCTTTTTTCTAGAAAAAGCACTAAGTATAACTAAGATTTGTAATCGTTTGCCAAAAAGGTCACCGTCAAGGTGTTACGCATTTTACGGTAAGACAAATGAGTGATGGCGTTAGTCTGTATGCAACTATGTATTGCCATTCCAAAGGTACGGAGGCATACAAATACACATACTCCTCCCATTTCCCGCGCTTCTTGACCGGTGGTACCGTGGTAAGAATTGACCGTCGAGGCACACTGTACAGGCACTCAGGTTGAGTCATGCAGTACCCTTAATCTGCATAACGATGCAAGAGGCCGGGCTTCTACGACCGCCGGTGGCCCGGTGCAACCGCCGGTCACTCGGTCAGAGTCCAGCCATTATGAGCCATACCATTAATTGAGGTCAGCTAAACCGGGGTATATGAGATATAGGCTTTCTTAACAAAGACTCATGGGGCATGCATTAAATTGCATAGTCACTTCATTTGTTGTTCCCTACTCTCGCACAGTCATTGGCACTAGTTGTTTCTCAGTGTGCGCTTCTAAGCTCTGGATTTCACTACCAACATCACTTCGCATAACTAACAACTTATCATCTTTCAGATCTGACCTTAAAACACATCTGTTTGACTTGGCTTATCCCTCTTAGATAATAGTTAGATTACTCCCCGCCGTTTCGGACTGATCTTCTGGCTTGACCTGGCTCTAATGCTATTTGGATTTGGTGCGCCATCGGCTGATGCCCTGGGCATTATGATAGTGGCGCTATAGAAGTTGATTGATTGATTGATTGATGTTCAGGAAATTTTTCGCATACGCCTGAGAAATCACATATCTGCAGCTTCTAGTTTCTTTTCTGTTGCGTTTGTCAACGTCCATGTTTCTGACCCGAACATCAGAACTGCCCAAACATAGCTTAGAAAAATTCTGAGGCGTGTTGTTGTTGTTGTTGTTGTTGTTGTTGTAACGTGTTTATTTGTGAGGATCTAAGTTGTGTGAAAGCTGTCTACGTCAGAGGAACTGAACTGCTGCCCGCGGTCCACAGTCCGGTCCGCGAGGATGGTTTTTGTGAACCGCCGCGGTTCTTTGAATATGTGCTTAAAACATTTTGCGCCTGAATTTAAGTGGCTTTCAACACAGGCAGTCCATGATGGTTAAAACATAGTGGGCAAAAACAGGCAGACCCGACAAAACCACTTGAAATTACAAATTATAATACACTGTACAATATTACTACAAATATTAGCTTACTTACTTATTGTTGTCATTGCAATCATAAGTTTGATGTAGGCCCTATATGCTTGTCCGTTTTCATACAGTTCTTGATGTATTAATTGTGGGCTAACATTCTATTTTATCGGCTGAAATCGTAATCTAACGCATCGCACGGGTTCTTTGCACCATTGGTGTAGACTCGAGGAGGACCACCCCCTTACTCGGGTTGTCGGGTTGGGATCACTCATGCGATTTGCGCAAAAGGGATACGAAAATTGTGGGAAAGGCTGATTGTCAAAAGAAGTGAAATACGCTATGTAGTTGTGTAAAACCTCCTCTCTCTAATGAATGGGTATTAGAGAAGGGAGGTGTTACAAGAGAATTTTGGAGTCTATCAAAAGAAGAAAACTGTCGTACTTTGGCCACATCATGAGGGAGACAGGTACCTGTTTGTAAAAAGAAATGATACAACGCACAGCTGATGGAAAAAGAGAACCAGATGGACTGATTACATCGTGCAATGGACTGGAAAGACAATCAAAAAGCGATCCGAATGACAGACAACAGAAACAGTGGAACAATCTAATTCATGATGCGGTCTACCATCATAGCGAGGATGGCTAAAGACAAGACAAGATAAGAAGTTGTGTTAGAGCTTTGCTCACTCAGTAATTAATCAGAATTAAAGTCTTTGAAACAAGCATCCGAGCTCAACGTCTATTTCCAATATTGCTCAAAATTCTTGCGACTGGGGCTCTGACACCGCTGACCACGGTGTTTTTAACATGTTAACTACGGGGGCCGGGGCCCCTCTAATAGTTTTCTTGCCTTCGCAGTAATTAATACTAATTATGGTGGCCCTCTTTCATAAAAAGGCCCCCTAGAGGTTTTTCCGAGTTTTTCTCTCTTGGGCGTTGGCAGTCTTTTAAAAGAAGCAGTGTCTTTCGAACTGACGTACACACGCTCGAGCGCACAGCCGCACGCTGTAGTGTAGATAAAAATATGAGACAGTGATGCAAGGACCAGTCAGCTCTGATGCCTCGTTGGAGTCAGAGGGATGTGTACATCTGCAAAACAACATGGCGGGCGCGCACACACACAGAAGAGATTGGATTAACCATCATTACCGGTACTAAGACAAACACAGCAGAGATAGGAATACACACCAGGCATGGTATGAAAAGTCTGAAGTAGTAATATGACCTATAGCCCTAGGTGTTTTTAACATGTAAACCACGAGGCCGTCCTCCAGTTGTTTTCCTGGCCCCCACAGTAATTATGGCGGTGTGCCTTCCATAAAAAGGCCCCTAAAGGTTATTCCTAGTTTTTTCTTTATTGGACTAACACTGTTTAGCATATATTTTTGCTTTTGTAATGACTTCTTGTGTTAATCTAACTGAGGAATGAACGATACGCAGATGACACCACACTAATGGCAGACACAGAAAGAAAACTAAAAAGGTTATTAGACAGAGTGACAGAAGAGAGTGAAAAGAAAGGAATAAAAATAAATACAAAAAGACGTACTACATGGCAATAATAAAAATGGCAATAATAAAAAAGAAATTCCTGCATGTACGACGACCTAATTTTAATGTTCTCTCCTCTTTCCTCCCCTCCTCTCCCCCCCTCCCCCCCCCCCCCCCCCCCCCCCCCCCCCCCCCCCCCCCCCCCCCCCCCTCCCCTCTCCTCCCCTCTCTCCCTCTCCCTCCCTCCCTCTCCCTCCTCCCCTCTCCCCTCTCCCTCCCTCCCCTCTCCCTCCTCCCTCTCCCTCTCCCTCTCCCCTCTCCTCTCCCTCTCCCCTCTCCCCTCCCTCTCCCTCCCCTCTCCCTCTCCCTCTCCCTCTCTCCCCCTCTCCTCTCCCTCTCCCTCCCCCCCTCCCCTCTCCCTCCCCCTCTCCCCCTCCTCTCCCTCTCCCTCTCCCTCTCCCTCTCCTCTCCCTCTCCTCTCCCTCCCTCCCTCTCTCCCTCCCTCCCTCTCCCTCCCTCATTATGCCACATTTCTTTTTCTTTATTAAACCTGTTCGTATGAAATCAAATAGCTGGCATAGAAATTAAATAGCTGGCATGTACTGCCCACTATTTATTATTTCCTAGTCTTTTGATCTCAAAAGAACATCTTTAATGCTGAGAAAAACTGTCGTATTGCTCTTAGCTGCGTCGAACGCCTTGGCTTATTCTGCCGTTATATAAATATCCTAGCAACCAAGACAGAAATCGTTAAACTCCTTTTATTCAGCCTTCGATTTAGTTTTGCGGTGCTTGCCACCGATATAAAATCTATGGATTGCGCTTGTAGTGCAGAAAAGCAGGCTTAAGCGACTCCATCTTGCCAGACCTAGTATCGTACAGACTACCGAGACAAAATGCCACGTTGTGCGGCAATTCATTGTAGTAATCGGAAAAAGAAAGGTTCTGGCCGATCGTTTCATTTGTAAGTATTATTGATAATTATATTGGACTTATTATGGATGAAGTTACGCATCTATATAGGGCTGAGGGCTGCAGCATAACGGATATATCGGTTGTTTGACGGATGGTACCCACACTACAGCCCTCTCAGGGATGGTGTCATGCAGACTTAGTCGGCGAGGAGGTCTACCCTACCCGATCTGCGGAGTGGTCTCCGCCTTATCACATGGTTGCTATCGATAGCAATACAGTGGAGCTTATCATCATCCTCAGAAACGTGGCCACGAAGGATGGCATGACGCCACAACGTGGTGAGAGTGTTGTCGCTGTCCCGGCGAAGTTGATCGATCAATCGGATCCTTGGGCAACCACGTGAACGTCTCCGGGAAGGATTGGGACGATGACCAGATGTTACATCCAATTTGGGTGCTTACGGCTAAACCAAACCCCAAATCTAACCAGAAGCACAAATCATTACCCTAATCAATATGATTAGTTTTTATATAAGTTTAAGTTTAGTTTTAGTTTTGATATAAGTTTAAGCTTGTAATAAAGACTTGGTTTTTACATCCAGCTGATTCTGCTATGAATGTTTATGCTATTCTTGATGTATGTCACATGCTTAAATTAGTCAGAAATTGTTTTGCTTCATATAGTATTCTTATTGACGATATGGGTGGCAAAATCACACAGGAATTGGTTAGGGACCATCCATATAGTACGTACGCAAAAAGGCATATTTTCGTCCACCTCTTCCCGTTGCACACCGTACATTTTTACCCCACCCCATGCGTACATACAAATTAGCAACCCCTCGCACGGATAGTTCTGTTTTAATAGGCCACTACACTCGAGCATTCTGGTCACCCCCTTAGTCGGATGGTGGGGAGTTTTAGGTGGGAGGCAGATTTTGAAATGGTTTAACTGAAGTCAAAGAATTGAATGAACTGATCAGAGATTGCCTAGCTTATTCTATTTTTGTACACATTACACCCCAGAACGGACCCTACGACTCCCATAAGGGGCTTTGTCTCCCACGGGGTTGCGCCCCTCCCAGTGGGCCCTACGGGCCTTTTGAGCCTATATGGCCTCTTGGGCCAACGGCCCATTTTGTGCCTACGGCCCCATATGTGCTTGGTCTTCCACGGGGGGGGGGCTACCCCAGTGGGGCCTACCAGGGTTATTTCTAGGATTGTGAATTTGGGGGGTGTCGGGAAAATTTTGGGGTGTCGGAATTTGAAAAAAATCTGACAAAGAAGCCTTATAAAGTATCCAAATAAGTCTGACAAACAAAAAAAGGTCATCCCTAGCTCAGATTGGAAGGGGGTGTTGGTTTCAAATTCGGGGGTGTGTGTCAAAATATCCCTCGATTGGGGGTGTCGGTCTTAGATTGAGGGGATGTTAGAGGGTGTAAAAATATCCCTGGGGCCTACGGCGCCAGAGTGACTTAAGGCCCCGGCCCCAAAGGGGCTTGGTCTTCCACGGGAGGCTGCGCTCCCCTAGCGGAGCATAGGTCCCCAAAGGGGCTTGGTCTCCCACGGGAACTGCGCCCCCGCATGATATGACTACAATGGTCGTATTCATGTCGTTCATTTCGCTGGAGGCGCCGAGGCAGTATGTTATGAATTTTCATCCGTTTAAAATTTTGCATTCAACTGCGTCTCTGAGTTTTAAAAAACTTTCATTCACCCCCAGCCAAGTCAATTACCCCTTCCAAAGGCCTGGAGTCGCGATAAAACACTGATTAACTTAATGAAGTTATTTTCCCGAACAGGACTGAGCCTCTAGCCTGTTTACGTTAGGAGTAGGTCTGGCAAGATGGCAGAGGCCTGGCCTCACATTCGCCCGCTGCCGGCCACAGGCAAGCGCACTCCATAGATTTTATCTCGGTGGTGCTTGCCGGTTGCTACAACAGACAGGCTCGGTATTTATTTGGTGCCTCAGTTACTCAAAATCGCCATCGTCGTTCTCTGGTAAGGTTACTTGGCAAAATTGTATGTTTTTTACAGAAATTAAAATGTAATATGTGTGTAATTCTAAAAAGCTGTGAGAATGTGGCGAGAATATTATTATTAGGCCTACTTAATACTTTTATTATTAAATGTTGAACTGTTTCACTGCATAACATGCTAGTTATTGTTAATAATTTAATAATAATAATAATAATAATAATAATAATAACAAGGTCTAGGGTGGTTCAGTAGGGTCTGCCCTGTGTCACAGGCTGTGTGACAACCACTGTTGAACTCATCCAATTTAACTAATTAGCTTAGCGGTGTCCAACCTTCATGCTATTGCGTGCCGCACAAAAATGCTTAGACCCTTGGCGGGCCAAGCAAGTTGTAGCACTAAATATATGGCATAATTATATATATATATATATATATATATATATATATATATATATATATATATAACTGTTATAAAATAAGACTACATACCGTATATACGACCAGTATATTAGACTAGGCCTAAGTGCCAACCAAGAAATAAAAGACACTTCGGTGGCAGTGGCGTAACCACGCCCGGGCAATTACGGGCAATGCCCGGGTTAATTTGCTTTCTGCCCGGGTTGAAAAAATTCCGTGTTGTAAAAATTAAAAATTGCCTTTAATTTTTGGTTTTGCTTAATTTTGCGCTGCCATGCACGTCATTGCAATACTATTTTAATAGTCGACTGCAGTCTCTTGGAAACGTGTTTCACAGGTGTCAGCTAGAAGTGCAGTAATTACTAGAGTCATTGTGTTTGGCTGGTCTATGTATCTACGTGATATCTCGAATTTCAGCTACGGCGGTAATCACCTGTCCCAGTGAACAATTTCTTCCCTATGCATCTTGCTCTACTCAGTGGGACTCTGAAACTCTATCTAAGGTGATAATTGAAGCGTACGACGTTCGGGCGTCGCAGATGTTGAAGACTTATGAGCTGGTGACTGATAGGCAGTGATTGCAGGGGTAGCAGATAGCTGAGGTATCTTTGACCTGTGCGTGCTACGGATGTGTTCGGAAACCCGTCCTAGCAGCAAAGTGGCAGGTGCTCTGGGATTTGACCTTCTTGACCCGAGAGGTCTAGCTCCCTTGTCTCCTAAAATTCCGTTGTCATCAGAGCAAGCGGTTGTGCTTTACGAACGGAAGTTTGTACGGTTTATTGCTTTACTCACAATCTCGCGTAAAGTCGGATTTTTAAAAGACTTTCTCGAATCAGCAATGGCCACTTTAGGTCAAGGAAAGAAGCGAAAACAGGAACAACTGGCAGCAGCATCGTCTGGATAACATAAGTTGTCTGCGTTTGGATTTCTCAAAAATTCTTAAGAGATGAACACAGCTGACTCATGCTTAGAAATATCGGATGACGTATGTCAAACTGTTTCTTCGTCGATTGCAACCAGTGGCGGCTCTAGGATTTGGCAAGTGGGGGGCCGTTGGGGTGGCAACTTCTAATCATGGGGGGCCAACCATTTGTTGTTTAATGTATGTAGCATTAAGTATAGGGTCCCAACTGGAGGGCCACTGGGGGGCCAGGCACTCAGTAGGGGGGCACGGGCCCCCTGACCCCCCCGGTGGAGCCGCCACTGATTGCAACTAGTCATCATTTGTCCGACAGCTCAAATATCGGCGTCGCTGCGAACTCCAGAAATGAACAGAATAAACAGTCTCAGCCTCTGAATAACTTCCCAAAGGACATTTCCAAAGGAGAACTAGAGATAACTCAATGCTGCCTAAATTGCAGACATACCCATGGAAATATTTTGGAGCAAAGAAACCAGTCAAACGTCGTTTTCAAAGTTGATATTTTGCAGAATTTCCATGGTTGGAATATTCAGTTCAGCAGTATGCTACGTATCGCTTCTGTTGTCGTTACTGGAGCAAAGAAAGTTCACCATTTGGTGAATCTGCAGGATTTTCCGATTGGCAGCACGCAACAGGTCAAAGGTTTGGATTTACCCTTAATAATTCATCTGTTGAGCACTTGCATTGTCTCATGGAGTGGGATCAATTTAAAATTCGCAAAAAAGAAAAAACGGAAGTGGCTGATTTGATTGGTAAGGCTGCCGTTAAACAAATGGTTATGTTTTATGTTGCTTTGTAGTCCTTATAATGACCTGCATATGTGAAACTTTAATTTTCTCAAAGTAACTGACCGGTTGATG
The DNA here is from genome assembly GCA_018105865.1 of Metaphire vulgaris. Taxonomy (NCBI): domain Eukaryota; kingdom Metazoa; phylum Annelida; class Clitellata; order Crassiclitellata; family Megascolecidae; genus Metaphire; species Metaphire vulgaris. The sequence goes on along the minus strand of CM030832.1, from coordinate 40,388,902 downwards.
TCTATTGTTAAATCATTCATGTTAATTTTTTAATGAGTTTTGCGGTGTTGGGGCTGTCCATAAATTACGTAAGTCAAATGGGGAGAGGTTTGAACAAGTTTGACAGGTGTTGACAAGTGGGTCAAAATTCGCCCAAAAATTGTTCACGTAATTTATGGACAACCCCTTGGTCAGCTGCCCGGGTTACATTTTGAGCCTGGTTACGCCACTGTTCGGTGGTAACTGGTATGAACAGCTATACTGCTATAATTATATCATATTATCCTTTTAACATAGTATTCCAGTTAAAATTAAGTAGTAGGTAAGCAAGTAAGTATTCTACCGACTCGGTGTCTTAGACTTAGTAAGACTAGTGACAGCCATTCGATTGATTCTGTTCAATTTCAATCTAATGATCCGTTCTATTCTATTGAATGAAGACTTTCTAATCTAGTGCGAGAACTGCGGAAAACGTTTTTCTCTAACAATACCAGCAATGTCAATATCAATGCTTGTGGCGCCAAGTCGGATACAAGAAACGAGTGTTATTACATTAGCAAACAGCTCAAAACGGCTTCAAATTTTAACTGAGAGAGAACGAGACTTGCAGCGAGATGACAAATGTAAGTAGGTTAGTAATTAATAAGTAGCAAATAAGTAAGTTTAATAACCGCCGTAACCTGTGGAGAATGGATAAGTAAGCAATTTGGTACCCTCCTAGTCCTAGTATAGTCCAATAAAATAACGGTAATAACTAAAAATTGCTATTTTCCCAAACTCGGTGGCGGTCCGAATGAAACTGGCCCGCGGGCCGCCAGTTGGACAACCCTGAATTAGCTTATAAGTTATAAGAATAATGTAAATTTGTACGAATTTTAATTAATTGTTAATTCCTGTAAGCGGACAAGGTCGCGTGACTAAAATGGTTGTAAACAATGGTTATTAGTATGGGTGAACCCTTTACGGTGTAATTTAAGTTACCCGGCTACTCTTCGGTAGTTTTGATTTAATGACGGCTAAGCCCGTAGTTTTGGTTTAATGACGGCTAAGCCCGGTCGTGCGATTAGAGTCGCCGTGTCCGCCTGAGACCGAAGAGATGGACTATAGAAACCAGCAACAATAAGTCGCCGGGAGATCGGTCACTCGACTAGCAAAAATGCTACCGCCTAAGCAGTGGCGATGCCAGACGTTTGAGAGTGGAAGGGGGTCATGGCAGGGATATTTTTACACACCCCTTACACCCCCAACACCCCCCAGATTTGAGACCGACACTCCCAACACCTCCCCCAATTTCAGCTATGGGATGACCTTTTTTGCCTGTCAGACTTTTTGGCCAGAGGACCCCAGAATTTACCGACATCCCCCAAATTGATAATCCTAGAACTAATCCTGGGTTATGGCGAGCTCGTTGAGGGGGTTTAAGGCAGAGCTCCCAGTGGAGTCCAGGGGCCAAGCTCCTCGCCCCCTGAAGCTGAACAACTTTTACTTTTACATTAGAATTCGTTAGAATTACTATTCCACACGTAATGATTGCATTAAATAACTTTTAAACAATGTTTTTATCTATCCGATAAAATTTCTTGCAAATAGTAACATGCACGGCCATGGCGGGTACCAGTCCGTCTGACGCACGACTGTTTGTTTTTTAGATATATAGAGAACTTGTCATAGAGATATATAGAGAACGCTTGATACTTAGACTAGTGGAGCCGATTCTCAACCATCCCCTACCCTCAAAAAATTTATCTGCAATTTTGCACGAAGCTCACGGGTGGCCCTGATGGCAAATGGGGGTGTTAAAACCTCCCCCAATCCTCTCCCCTGTGACCTCGCCACTGCGCCTAAGACCGGGAGTTTGACGCTAAACCAGCCAACCGTATCGAACGCTGAGCGTTCGGGCAACGACGCAGTGCTGTATCAGTTAACTGTAACTGTAACTTAAATATCAGTTAACTGAAAAATAACAAGTCAGTTAATTGTAACTGTAACTATAGCTGAACATCCCAATTAACTGTAGCTGTAACTGAAAAATAAATAAATGAAATAGTTAAAATAACAGAAGAATTAGTTTGGAGAACGCTCTTTCTCGCGCGGAAATCCTCTCCTGTGGAATTCATTGCCGGACTGCGTGTCGTCCGTAACTTCCTTCGGAGAGTTTGCGAACAAGTTAAAGACGCACCTATTCAACATCTCGTTTCCTCGTATACTGTAAATCACCCTTGACTTTGGCCCTTGCTATGTTACGGCGCTATATAAATTGTCATGAACAATAACAATAACAATAACAATTACAAACTTAATTAATAAGTCAAACACCACACAAAAAGATCTTCGATTGAACACATTGAAACTCTCTATCTTCAGAAATTATTTATGTCATGTTTATGGACCAAATAATCTGTATGCCATTTTAAATTGTACTGATAATGACGTGAATGTAAATATAGTTGACTTTGGTCGGCGGTCTCGGGAAATCTTTGTATAGCCGCTCTAAACTTTGCAGTCGGGGCCAACATAGCCTACATCTATCAGGTCGCAAGGGTCGAGCTCCCTTCCCGATTTGAGAGGTCAGGGTAGGGTAGGGAGGGGGAAACATTGGGGTTGTGTCCCCCACTTTATCTAGGCGTGCTATGGCTGAATAAACAGCCCGTCAAATAGACCAAGCCGGCGGAGGGGTTTTGCTCCTCTCCCCTCAAGACCTCCGCTCTCAATGACTTGGAAACTTGAATTACTGTAGCCTACTTTGTCCACGAGGTCAATCAATGGTCAGCTTGACCTTGTTAACTGCCACCGATAAACAAAAACATTGGGATTTTAAAGAAAGTGATTTTCTTAATTTAAAAGTTTGGTTATACTTTTTCATTTGATTTCTTTACATAGTGATAGGCCTTATTGCTTTTTTACATTTGTTGATGTAGATCTTAATATTTTGACATAAAATCGATATTTTAGCGAGGAATTCACATTTGCACAAAATGAAATTTTGGCTTTATGTGACCCGGAATTTGATACCATGAAACTCGGATATATCTAAGTTTTTATCACAGTCCCTTGAGCTTCGATATAGCGAAATTCTACAGTTGATTTTGTTTTACAGCATTCTCTTTTTTGCTTTTTAAATTTTGTGATTAAAATTGAAATTGTTTTTGGTTTTTCCCTTTCTGCCTTTTTCTGTTTTACATAGGTCTGCCTTGTCCTTGATCCTTGTCCTTGGAGGTCAGTCCTTTTGGTTCTTGCGCTTGGGAAGTAGGTCCTCGTCCTTATCCTTGTTCTTGGGGGTCTGTCCTCGTCGTTATCGTCGTCCTTGGGGGGTCAGTCCTCGTCCTTGTCCTCGTCCTTGGAGGTCAATCTTGTTAACATCACTGATGTTTGATGGACATGCATGTGATATATGCACATATAAGTAGATTTTTCAATCAATTAAAGAAAATAGAGTATTAAGAAAAAGCATCAGAATTTCATTAATGTGTTCGGTGACGATTAACTGAAAATAACTGAAAAATAATTAACTGTGACTGAAACTGTAACCGAAAAATGTCAATAACTTTAACTGTACTATAACTGGAAAATAATTTCAATCACTGTAACTGTAACTGTAACTGAAAAATAATCAATAACTGACACAACACTGCAACGACGCTACTAAATTTAGCTTCAGGGCCGGGGTCCGGCGGACAACAGCTGCCCGACCAGTAAGTAGTCGGTCGCATCGTAGGTTTATCGGCGCGTGGGTAACATTAACGCCAGACCGGCCCGAAATTGACTGCGTGCACCGATAGCGACGGACGGTGGACGCGTCTCTGACGGAGGCGGCGCGATGGAGACTTGCCAAAGACCGTCACGTCTTCGAAGGTCGGAATGGACAGCAACAGAGGACCGGATGGCGGCGGTGACAGCGACAGACCGAGAGGGTGAGGATGAAGCGACGGAAGAAGAAAGGGCGAAGCAACAGGCAGCGAGTAGCCGCGGTTGGAGCGATGGACTGCGGACGACAGACAACAGACAGTGGTAGCTGTTCGATCAGTACTGCGAAGCGGCTAGAGCGATGGATAGAATGACGGATGACGGCGGCGGCCGACCGGTTGGAATCACCACGTTCGCGTAAGAACCGCGTAGTTAATTTTATAACGCGTAAATGGTCAGCAGTAGACAGCTGTTGTGAAGTCCGCCTATTCATCGGCGCCCGGCTACCAGAGGTGATTGGTGAGGCGCTGAGCAGTAGACGAAGTCGATGACGATGTCGCTGCCTAGTGGTTCCCTAGTTTATTATATTCACGGCAAATGGGAGGAAAAAGAGACAGCAGTTGAAAAATCCGCCAAATTGCCATCATAAAATTTGCAATTCTCTTAAAATTTTCTGTCATATGACATAGATGCCGTTTTCGCACTGTCGTCGCCACTAGCAAGGAGCAATAGAGCGAAGCACAGCGAATTGAAAGCGGATTAGTTTTGAAGCCCGATAAAGTGCCGAATGCTTATTGTTTCATATTTTGGCGTATTAAAGTTTATTGATTGCATTTCCCAGTGACGCTAGTCATTTTTCCGAGCGGGCTGAGTTTCACGACAATTCGTCTACAGACTTTTCGTCTACGACACTTCGTCTACAGACTTTTGGTCTACCGACACTTGGTCTACTACGACAAATGGTCTACCGACACTTGGTCTACTACGACAATTGGTCTACCGACGCTTTGTCTAATGACAACGAGCGCATTTACACAGTGGCGGCTCCAGGATTTGACAAGTGGGGGGCCGTTTGGGGTGGCAACTTCTAATCATGGGAGGCCAACCATTTGTTGTTAGGTATGTAGTATTAATTACAGTAGCGTCATTTCACACTTCTCTTGGGGGCGAGAAAATTTTTTGCCAAATTTTAGGTAAATTTTAAGCAATTTGTGCAAATTTTAGGCAATTTTTTGCAAATTTTAGGCAATTTAGGCATACCTAACAACAAATGGTTGGCCCCCATGATTAGAAGTTGCCATCCCAACGGCCCCCCACTTGCCAAATCCTGGAGCCGCCACTGTAAATGCGCTCGTTGTCAGTAGACCAAGCGTCGGTAGACCAATTGTCGTAGTAGACCAAGTGTCGATAGACCATTTGTCGTAGTAGACAAAGTGTCGGTAGACCAAAAGTCTGTAGACGAAGTGCCGTAGACGAAAAGTCTGTAGACGAATTGTCGTGATACCGGAGTGCGTCGGAGCTAACGCGTCTTCGTCCGTGTTTGTCATTGGTCGTCATTGTTGTCATTGTTGCTTGGATTTTTAATAACTAAACAAATCACTCAAAGGGAAGCTGCATTTTTGTCTTTTTGAAGTCGCTGCGACGACGAAGTCACAGCGCATTGTCAGTGAAGGTGAATATTGGCTGTGATAAATAGCCTACCCTTTGGTCGCATATGCGCCGAGGAGGTCAACTCTGAGTCAAGGAAGGAGACAGACGCCCGCCTGTCGGGGCGCGGGGTGTCAGTTTGGGAATAGACGCCGTTGAGAAAAGAGTGGACCGCCATCCATTCAGGTACGGCTGACGCCGGATTTTGGTGAAACCGATGAGGAAACATAGACGCCGCTGCCCGTCTTGGAGTGAGAGCAGAAGAAACCAAGCGTGCTAATAAGCCGCAACAGATATTAAACATCGCCGCCTGTGTTTAAGAGAGAAAGAAGACGAGTACGTTATCGCCAATGAAGAAGCGAAGTGCAAAGTTGAAACTAGTGACCAAGAACATGTACAGAAATCGCTTAAGGCGCCGAGACCAAGCGGTGGCCGGTGATAAGAGGAACCAGTTAAAGGGCCTTACGGAAGAAACCGGTCAAGGACACAAACGGCGACGTCAGACTAGGACAGTGTCTCGCAAACTGTGTGCCGCGGCACACTAGTGTGCCGCTAGAGATTCCAGCTGTGCCGTGAAAGAATTTCAGAATTTTACTATTATTTTAATTTTTTTGTTCCCTTCCTAAAAATTTTGCCGGATGAGCAAGTGTAAAAATGGCGTCATATATAGAACCTCACACCAGCCTGCGGCACAGCCTACAATACAATATATCGGACATCCATTTTTTTATATAACGTTGCGCGCACAACGATACAACTGCCAGAAATTAACGTCTTTCGTTGACGTCACCGTCCTTGCGACCTTTACAATGTAAAAACAACAGCGTCTGAGCGCGCAAGGATACATTTGACCCAATTACCGTTTTGAAATTATTACATTGCATGTGTTGAGATGTTGCAATAGTAGGGTAACTATAAGTATAGTAACAGTTGAATTTGATGCTTTTACCGAGATTTAGCCCTATGAAATTTGAAATGGATAAATTTTTGGCAAGATCTGAGAAAATGCAAGGTGAAAACGACACTAAGGAAAACAACGGCGAGAATCTACAGTCTATGAACGTTACTTTCGCGTTTGTTACATCTACATATCATTATATGTGACTGCAGACCCGGCAGTTCCTTAATAAAGAACACTCAATTTAATAAATTGTTGGTTGGTTTTGTAATTTTATGAAGAATGTGCCGTGAAAAAAATTTGTTCTGTTTAGTGTGCCGCGAGGTAAAAAGTTTGCGAGACACTGGACTAGGAGAACCGGAACCCTGTGTTGAGAAGCGTTCATCCTCAGTATGCGGCCTGCACGGCAGTCGCGGACGCCTCGTTTAACGGCTGTGAAGTGGAAAGTGAAACCGCCGTCGATCAGTCAGAATCGGCGGCGGAAGATAATCGGAAAACCGTGCGTGCGTTGGGGGCCGCCCGACCACCGCCGGGCGACGAGACCGCGAGTCGGTGTAGCCACAGAAACATGGACGTTGAAAAAAGCAGCAGAAAAGGAGACCGGAAGCTCTGCAGGAGATATGGTTTCTCAAGCGTATGAAAAAAAATTCATGGGCAGAAAAAGTAACCAATGAGGAAATACTAAAGGCTATGATGTCACGAGAAAATTGCTCCGAACCATAAGAAAGGAACAGTTGGAATTTTTCGGACATCTAATTAGAAAGGATGAATTGGAAATTCTAATCATAACAGGACAAAATAGAAGGGAAAAGAGCAAGAGGAAGACGAATAATAAAGTATACAAACATCCTAAGAGAAGCAAGAAGAACTATAGATAAGGAAATGATAAGGAGAACCAGAAACAGAGAAGAGATGACACTCGTGGAGATGCAATGCTTAACATGCAATCTATGACTACACAAGGCTTCTGTTCTGCTCTGTTCTTTAGCCATCCTCGATACGAGGTTGGGCTACACCGCTACAGTGACGCTACACTATGTATCACATCTCTCCATATCTGTCGTTCTTCTGTTGTCCGAATCATGTTTTCAAAAGAGAGTCTTGTCCATATTGTTATGTTATCTAGCCAGGCTGTTCTTAGTCTTCCGCGTGATTGTCCGCCGGCTAATGTTCCTTGAATTATTTCTTTTTCTAGACAAGAGCCTTGTTTTCTCATGACGTGTCCAAAATAACATACTTTGCCAATTTTAATGTTCTTCAGCATACTTCCTGTCATACCTGCCTGCTCTAGTACTCACTCATTTGTTCTTTTTGCTGGCCATGAAACTTTTAGAATTTGTCGTAATCCTTTAATTTAAAAGGCTTCAATTCTTCGCTCATTTCCTTTATTCAGTGTCCAGCTTTCTGAACAGTATGTTACAACTGACCAAACCAATGCTTTCCACAATCTGTTCTTTGTATTGTTCTGCAGATTATGACTCATCCACAGTTTCAGTAGCGATGCGTTGACTCCTTTTCCTTTATTCAATCTTTCTCCAATTTCCATTGAGCATTTGGCATATGCATGGATTAGTGAGCCTAGGCATTGGAATGATGTGACATTTGCTAGTGATGGTCCATTAACAGTGAAGTTGATATTTTGTTCTGATTCAGGTGTTGTAATGACTTTGGTCTTACTTGCGTTGATTTCTAGGCCATACTTTTTGCTGATGTTGTTTAGTCGGTCTAATTAGTTCTTGAAGGTCTTGTGATGCTGTTTTTATGAGCATCTGCATATCCGAGATTTTTAACCATTCTTCTTCCAATTCTTAGTCCACCATCTAACGTCTCTTTCATTATTATTTCCCAAAAAATGTTGAATAAGTATGGCGACTATATGCAGCCTTATTTTACAGTACTACACCCTTTTCAATCTTGTACCATTTTGGTGTTGTTTTTGCGATTCTTGCATTGGTCTAAACGCAAAGCTTACCAATCAAAAATGTTCGTTTTTAGAATTTTAACCACCTTCTGAATAGGCCTAATATGTGCTTAGTGCAATTTTATGTGAAAATGTATTAGTTCATTAAAATTTCAATTAATTTTAACTTTAATTTGTGAAATTAAATTTATATGCACCAGTCGTCGATCACACCTCAGCTATCGGCTATTGCGAATTATAAAGAGATCTGTAGGTTGTGAACCTATAAACCTTGAGGGAATTGTGTAATGAAGTAATACGAAACCATACAAATCTTGGAATCGTGTGGTCGATAATATAATAAGTAAGTAAAGTAAGTAAAGTAAAATCTCGTAAACTTCTACAGCGCCCCGGAAAGCAGCACAGCAGTAGCTGCTTATTCCTATGCGTTTAATCTTTCTTGAAATAGCTATAGCCAGGGTGGTTTGTCGGCCGGGCAAAGGTCAGTGTATCTATGAGGCGGCGGGTCAGGTTGTTGTTGCTATGATAATAGGATGTCTAAATCGAATTTGCCCGAATCCTGGATGTTATTATTAGCATATGTAATTAGTATTAACGTATGTAATTAGTATTAATTGAAAATATTCTCATTCAACAAGATTCGCTAATTCGTTTTGTATTCCTTTAGCAGGCCTTTCTGCAACAACGAAGCAAGAAAGCAATTACCTTGGACCATGGGTGTCGTTAATTCAAAAGCAGACAATCTTAAACGTAAAACCTACTCATTAGCTATAATGACTGGTCACAATAATGGAGTCAATGCAATGGCTTTATCCGACGATAATAACATGTTGGCCACTGCAAGTGACGATAAGACAGTGCGATTGTGGAGAGCAAAGTTTGATGGATACGATTTCTTTAGTGTCCTGATAGGTCACGAGGATTATGTCAATTGTGTTCTCATTGAAGATATATTCGTAGTATCTGGAAGTGCCGATCGCACAATCCGCAAGTGGAACATAGACACTTCAGATTGTCTACAAGTATTTCGCGGTCATAAATCTCTCATAACTCGGATCATCTGTACCGGTGACTTCCTTTTTTCTAGCTCCTATGACAGAACAGCTCGTTGCTGGGACTTTGAGAGCGGAGAGTGTGTTCGAGTTTTTTTAGGACATAGAAGAGGTGTTTACCCAATGACATTCATTGCAGCTGAAGAGACGGACGATTGCGATGATTGCAAGAGACAACAAGACGATTCACAGAACAATAAGGATCGTCTTGTGACTGGTTCAGCCGATTATACAGCAATCGTATGGTCTTTTGAGAGTGGACGTCCTATCCACATATTTAAAGAACATTCTGGAGCCATTACTTGCATGGCAACGGATTCTCAGGGAAAGATCCTAGTCACTGGATCTACAGATCACACTATCCGCACTTGGAACATTGACACAGGAGAACGAGTTAGAGTGTTTGTTGGCCATCAAAGCTCGATCACATGCATTACTGTTAAGTATATTATTTAAAATTATTGCAGTCGGCTTTCTGCACGCTGCAATGATTTTTCTCCACATTTATAATAATAATTTCCTTCGTATATTAATTAATTAATTAATTTTGTCAGTCACGCTACACGGCAGGAACGACGTCATTGCAACCAAGCTTTATCATCGGCAGAGCTTCACGAAGCGTCCTGATTGCAGTTTCACGTGGCGTTCTGATTGGCTGAATGACCACACGGGGAAGCAATCCTGACTGGCTGCAAATATGCAGCGAATCAGTCAATTAGTGCCGTACAACAGTACGGCACTACAAGGGGTCCACCCCCGTGTGGGGCCGCAGAGTTGTCCATGGGTCGGTTTTCTCAACCCAAACCCAACCCAACCCACCAACTTTCCAACCCAACCCACAAGAAATTCCTGTCTGCTGACCCAAACCCAACGCAACCCATCCATACAACAACGGAGCTGATATTATCTCATATACGTAGTATTGTAAAGCGCTCTTGTCTCTGGCCATTTTGTCATGCTTATTGCGCAATATAAATTGTCTAGTTAATAATAATAATAATAATAATAATAATAATAATAATAATAATAATAATAATCTCATAACACTATAATGATTACAGTATCGAGTTATCGTACTAGTGTCTTTTAAAAGTATTACCTCTCAGATTCTGCTCGATTTCGCTAGGCTCGCTAGCCATTCTCACGTGCTTAGTACTGCTTACTGAATTCGAAGATCAAACAAACTGAACATACTGTATCTTTCTGCCTTGCGTATTGCCAACTAGTTGTGGCCGGTTTTAAGCCAGGCAAGTAAACAACAGCCGACTATGTTTATTCGCCCACATGATATAATGATCTGAAATGTCATGGTCCAGTTGGTACAGACAACTTAATTCGTTGCCATTATGGAATCTAGACTAACGTACATGACGCCTTTAGCGCATGCGCAGTCCATATGACATAATATAAGAATCTATGGATATTATTAGTAGACCAAAACAGACCACGTGGTTAACAGGTAAAGACGAAGCTAAAATGTATAGACTCACGAAATACAACCCAACCCAACCCATTAATTTGTCAAAAATCTGGACCCAAACCCATCCCAGCCCAACCCATGGGTTAACCCAACCCATGGACAACTCTGTGTGGCCGTAGGCCCTACTGGGGCGTAGCTCTCCGTGTGAGGCCGTAAGTCTTAATGGGGGCGCATCCTCCCCTCAGGGACCAATCGCCCCGTGGGAGCCCGTAAGCCTCACTGGGGGCGCAACCCTCGTGGGTGACCAAGTCCAGCCACCCGTGGAGACCAAACCCTTTTGAGGCCGTAAGCCCAAAAGAAGCTGTGTGCCCAAAAAGGGTCCTTATGACCCACTGGGAGGCGCACCTCCTGTGGGAGACCAAATCCCTTTGGAACCGTAGGTTTCAAACCGTGTCGTAGGTTCCGCTATGGTGTGCAGCGACTTCAGCCCCCTGTGGTGGTAGTCATTTAAATATACCCCGTCATTTTCTACGGGTTAACAGCATAATTTAAGACTTGCAAGTGCAAGGATCGCCTAACCCAGTTAAGTGCTGCAATGACTAAAAACAACCGGAGTTTCTAAACTTGAGTCTAAAATGACCAAAACAGCATGAATCTGCTATATAAAAAAGTCATTTTAAATTATAGCAGTAAGCATCTGGAAAGTTTTGGCCAAATATGTATGTCGTATTACGGAAATAAATTAAATTTAAATATATTACGCGCATAATTTAAATGTATTCCGCACATAATTAACTTCATGCGTAAAAATGAAATCTTGATAAGAAATAGAGGCACACACGCTATGATGTCTCAAAAAACGTAATACTGATCGTCACGATCGTGATTCTTGTATTTGCAAATAAGGTAAAGGTCCCGTATTCGAGTCCGAGCGTTGAGTTCCGGCGCTTACCTCCGGTCTGACAATCAGCGACGTGGTTGGTATATAATCCATTAATCTGGGGTCGGTTGCCATTACTTAACTCAGACCCACCCATCGCAGGTTAATGCTGCTCCTCATTTTGCCGCCGCCCTCTAGCGAGCAATGCTGAATCGACCTTAAGGCTTCTTACGGGAATTGAACCCGCGACCTTCTGCTCCATCGTCCAGCGTTGTTACCACTTTTCTAACTTCCCGCTCCAAATACAAACGCAAAAATTATGAACCTACAGAATTAATCTTGTAAAGATATTTATATTGTGGTCGTAATACGAAAAGTAAAGGATGTATCATGTATGATATGATGCGTCATTAATACTCATTATATTCTGCTTAATCGACATTAAAAAGACAATAGTAGGGTCGCTTTATTCATCCGTGACCATTTTGTTCCTACCTTTTTTATTGCCGATTTATGTACCTTAAAAAGAAGATTTAGCTCCTATGTCTCTATCAAATTTGGGGGCTAACTGTGCAAGAGTCCAAAATCCAAGATGGTCGCCAATGGATATATACCGAACAGTTAAACTAAATAATTGTTGAAAATTTTTTGACCAATTTGTATAAAATTTGCATGGAGGTTAGCAAAAAGCACTCCTTATAAGATGGTTATGCAAAATTTTTGCTAATTACATTTTTTTAAAGTTGCCATGAGCCATATTAGAATTTTCACATAAGCCATAATAATTATTGTCAACATGAAACTTAGCGTTTTGTTAATATTTGCACGTGCTTAATATCAGTATTCACAGTTTTGCACATTTGCGCACTTCTATGACGACATGTGAATTCAATAATGCAGTTATTGCATTCTATGGGAGAAAATCTGACTTAATATTGTACCTGCAATTATAGTAGCCTAACCTTGTATGACGCTTACTAAGCCAGTAACTGTAGCATGTAATTTAGTGAAGCTATGTTTATATGTGTGTATGTTCTAGATTACGAACTATACAACATTCATTTCTAACTCAGTCAGTATAGTTCGTCAATTAATGGCTAATTTGGTAAGCCATGCAATCAAAATGCTTCACGCAAGACAAAAGGACCTCAATTCCGCAGAAAGCTAAAAAAATGGCATACACTAGATACTTTCGGCAATGTGCATAACGCAGTAGAATGGGTAAAGAGTCCGATTGGGCTATATATGCACAGTTCATGTTGCACAACACGTTCACGTACGCATGCAATTTTGCAGTTGGAGCGACGCCGGGACAAAGAACTTGAGCTAAATTGGCCACTTGCTGATCTATAAAATATTGCCAAAGGTGATTATGTCGTATAAAAGAAATTGCGGTCAGGAATTGGTACAGTATATGACAAGGCATGCTGTGTGTGGTGCATTAAATAATCTAATCTTAAAAAACCTTGCCGTGACAATCAGCTGCTCTTGTTATCGACTGCCGATTCTTCTTCTTCATGTGCTCTGTCCAAAGACAGGTTCCATACTCCAGCGTCGCCACTCCTCTATATCTTGAGCTTTTATATTCAGGGCTGACTTGTTTGTCCTGTAGTGTAGTGTCGAACATCCACTCCAGCATCGATGTCCTTGGTCGCCCTTTCTGTGCTTTTCTATTCATCTGTCCTTCTAGTACTGTACTTCTCTTAGTAGGCTTGATCCTTCTCTCAGGACATGGCTAATCCACTTCTTTTACTTGTACAAATAGTGATTATTAGGCTTTTCTTTTATCCTCTTCCTGAGTTCTTCGTCCAGCCGATTTTCCCATTCTTCGCCATATCCGATGACCGACCGACGCCTTCAGCTGAGATCCAGTACGCGATCCGTGTTGTACGTCCGTCCTTCGTCCAAGACCGTGAAGTTCGAAGAAAGGTCCGTCGCTCGGGGCGACCCTTTGTTATGAACTCGCTCCCGGACTCAATGACCGCAGTTCCCTTTTTCGAGTCGTTTGGCTATCAAAGACGCGCCATTTTAAGACCTCGCACGATCGCCCCATGTAAAGCGCTCTTGACCTTGGCCTTCGCTAGTTACCGCGCTATATTAATTGTCATGTAGAATAGAATAGAATAGAATAGAATAGAATAGAATAGAATAGAATAGAATAGAATAGAATAGAATACCCATAAAGTCTCATGATCCCGTCTTCGTACCATAGTCAACAAGTACTCCGGGCAGGAGGTGTCGTACACGGCTCGGAATGTCATCAAGCAGCGTTTGTATATGATTCACTCAGGCACCTTGAGCCAGTGTAGTTTATCCTTTAATAATGGGGTAACGTGGTCATGCCACCTGGCGCCAAAGGTCAAACGAGCCGATGCATTCAAGACTGATTGCAGCCGGCTCAGCTGGTACGCCGGAAGACCTAGCAGGATACTGTTTGAGTAATCCAGTCGCGATAGGATGAAGGAGCGCACTATACGGACAGCGGCCCCCGTTGATATGTTACGGCAGATCTCGAGGATGTGCCTCAGTTGGAGATAGCCCACCCGGATCAAGTTGCTGAGGTGCCCAGCGAAGGACAGCGAAATGTCCAGCAGGACCCCAAGGAGGCGTGCTTCTGTCACCGGAACTATACGGCCGCGTCACCGATCAGGAACGGATTGTGACTGATCAAGTGACTCCTCCTCGGGCTGCTGAACCAGAGTAGCTCCGTCTTGCCCAGATTGAGAGCAAGGCGGTTAGTCGCAGTCCAATTCATAATCGCTAGAATGCAGTCTTGAACGCGCAGCCGCAGGCCGTCCAATTTTCCGGGTTTGCAGGAAGAGATCTGAACGTCGTCCGCGTAGGCGTGTGAGGCCAGACCGAAGGAATCGACAATTCTTCCAATGTCTGCTACGCAGAGGACAAACAGGAGAGGACCAAGAACCGAACCTTGGGGCAACCCGCATCGAACGGGGCGCGAACCAGATCTGGAACCTTTCCAGTTGACGACCGGTGATCTCCTTGAGAGGTAGACGGAGATCCAGGACAGCGTTCGCTCATTGATCCCGTAGGGTAATTCGAGTCGACGCACAAGGATGGCGTGATCGACGGTGTCGAAGCTGCAGAAAGATCCAGGAAACCGAGCAGAGCAAGTCCCCGTCGGCTATCGCTTCAACGATGTAGTCGAAAATCCTCAGAAGGGCCGTTTCGGTAGAGTGACCCGCCCGGTTGGGCATGAGGCCATTCCATACCAAGTAAAAGACCAGCTGCCCATGAACCCATCGCTCCCGCAGCTTGGATAGGAAAGCGAGGTTGGCGACAGGTCGGTAGCTGGCGACGTCTGACGAATCGAGGCCAGGCCGCTGAAGGTGCGGCCGGGTGACAGCGCAGTACCATATCTGAGGGAATTCACAGTTCTCAAGGAAAGTCGTCAGTAGGGTCGTCAGGAATGGGGCAAGTGTGTCGATGGCTTCCTTGAGAAACCACATTGGCAAGGGATCCGACGACACACTGCTTATCGGGCGACGATTTCACCAAGGGAGAAGCCAGGTGTCTGCGATCGTCGGTACGGAGAACGTCGAGAAGGAGGAGCCGGTATGGAGATGGTAATCAGGGGTTCCTGCGTCGGCCGTTCTGTTCCGAAAGCTCGCGGTTCTGCAATCTGTGGAGGAGTGAAAATCATCGGCGGTAAATAGTAGATGTATGAATACATCTTCTTCAGCTGTATGAGTGAATCTAGATAAATTGCATGGAGGCTGTGGAGAAGGTGGGTGATGAGAGAGATGGCTTTGAGAACCGGTAATAGTAGAAGGCTTAGACTTAAGGCTACTGCGAATCTTGGAGATTTTTCCAGTTAAGAAATTAGCAAAAGATTCAGCAAGTTGTGACAGAGAAATGGATTAAGGGAGAGGTTTTGATTCTTTGCGATGGAAAGGATAATGTACAGTTTTCCAGAGCTTTGTTTAAATTGCTTCTTACTTGTACATTGAGTAAATTGGATCGAATCCAGACTTTACCAGGACTAATCTTGCCATGGCATTATGTTAGCTTTGAAATTGTAGCACTTTTCTTTCACTTAAAGGCAATGATAAATGTTGAAAATAGTTTTCAGAGAGGTTGATTGAGGGTGACTGCTGAGCAATCAAATGAAGAGAAATTCATTGTTGAGGAGTTGCTAATGTGTATATGATCGCGAATGAGGAAAGCAGTGCCTCCACCTAGATTAGAAGTTAGTAGACTTTTTAAAACGGGGAAAGCCTAGGGGGGAGAAGCCAGGTGGGGTTGTCTCGATCAGTTGACATGTAGTTGTAAATGGAGAAACCCAGGTTTCAGTTAGTGCAACTATGTCTATGGCTGAGGAGTGAAGCGTGTGCATTAGAAAGAGGGTAAGCCCGTGTAGTGAATTTTTGTGTGTGTTGAGGATTAGTGATGGATCGGATATTGAGAGTGCAGAGTGTTACGTGTGACTGGGATGGTCCAGGATTTGGGAGGATGTCGCCTGAAAGAGCGAGAAGGATGATGATGATATCGGGGTGTTGGGTGTGACGGAAATGTAAACGGCGAAGACGAAGATGTGAACGACAGAGGGCTTAAGGCAAAGAAAATAGGAATTTTGTTTAAGCGTGAGTATTGATCAACGGCAGTGTGGTAAGTACAATGATTAATCGGTTGCGGTACATCACGTTTTGAGGAGAAAAAATGAGGAGCTTTCTTGCAAAACCAGGCAAATCCACTTTTCATGATTTTGAGAAAAAGAGGATTTTAAAAATCTTGAATATTAATGTTTAAAAATGTTTAAATTGAATGTGCTGATCAATTTATTTACTAAGTATGTCTAATAACCGAAGATAATGACTGCAGCAAGGAGATAAGAAGACGGATTGGAATTGCAAGTTGCCAATTTGAACACGATCTGGAAAAGTCAAAATATCAGCACAGGAACTAAATTGCGAATTATTTACGCATGTGTGATATCTACCTTACTGTGTGCATGTGATACATGGACCATGAAGAAACAAGATAGATTAAAACTGAATGCAATTGAAATGAAATGTTATCGAAAATGATGAAAATAAGTTATAAAGATATGACTAAAATGATACCATTCGCAAAGACCTGAGACGAACACAGACTGTTCTGGAGAAGATCAAAGACAGAAAATTATCAATATTTTTGTCACATCTGCAGAGTGAGGGATGAAAGACTAATAAAGACAGTGATGATGGTAAGATCAGATGGTTTGCGAAAAAGAGGAAGACCAAAGAGAAGATGGATCGATGTCGATCATATCCTTGAATGGCTGTGACTTGACACCGAGCACTTCTACACCGTTGGATCCGACGGTCTTTATGGACTATGGAGTGTGATGATCATGATGATGATGATAATGATGACGATGATGATGATGATGATGATGATGATGATGATGATGATGATGATGATGAAAATGATGATGATGATGATGATGACACGACGACGACGACGACGACGACGACGATGATGATGATGATGATGATGATGATGATGTCAAAGGAATCTCACCCTTCATTCTTTCATTAATTTGGTTAATGCTTGTTCTGCTCCTAGCCGTCTTCTGATGTCTTCATTTCTGTTGTCTATAGTCTATATTACCTCATATTCTTCGAAGAAAAATACCGTTAGTTTTCGCTGCGACTCGGCTGTGAGCGTCCACGTCTCTGAGTAGTATAGTAGGACGCTCAGGCACCAGTGATTTATACACATGGATCTTGGTGGATATTTGTATCGTTTTATTTTTCAAGATTGTCTGTACTCTGCAATATCGCCAGCTTTGGGAATCGTTAAATAGCATTCTTCATAGAGAAAAGTCAAATGTAGCACCTAATTCATTCTCTTTATCACCACTCCCAGATGTTCTCTGTCAATTTTTCTCTTATAAAATATCTAACATCCGCCAACACACAGAACATTTCTTCAGCAGGTTTCTCTTTCCCAAATTCTCACCAACTTTTCTCCTTTCCTTTAAACCTAAAACCCTTAATGAAGTTCGTCAGATCTTTATATCTCCATCTAGTCAGTGTACATGGATGTCCTGCCAACTGAGATTCTTAAAGATTGAGCCCAATAATAACGCACCTCATAAATCTCTCATTGCGTGAAGGGTGTTTCCCCTCTTCATTCACCCATGCAATTATTCACCCACTACTTAAAAGGCTGTCTCTATCTCCTGACGACTTGTCCAACTATATGCCAATATCTAATCTCAATTTCCTATCAATTATTGAAAGAATAGTTGCGAAGCAAATACACGCTCATTTGTGTTCCAGTCCGTACTACCTCTCTTTTAATTCTGCCTACCGAAAATATCATTCCACATAAACAGCTCTCCTGGCAGTTCATGATTACATTGTTTGGGCTTTTGATTCTCAGAAAGTTACTGCTCTTTTACTTCTTGACCTATCTGCCGCCTTTGATAATGTTGATCATTCTATTCTTCTGCATCGTCTTGAGCATTGGTTTGGAATCTCTGATACTGTTCTTAATTGGTTTACTTCATGTTTACACCCCCGCACTCAATCAGTGATAATATATGATAATCTCTCAACTCCCACTGATTTCTTTTGCGACCCCCTTGGGTTCATTGCGTGATGAACATCAGGTGGCCTATCATCTTTATGCTGATGATACACAAATTCTCATTTCTTTTGACCACTGGTCTTCAAACGCATCCCTTGAGACTGTATCCAGTGCCTTTACTAATATACAGACATGGGTGGATTAAAATAAGCTTCTTCTAAATTCATCAAAAACCAAGTTCTTGATATTAGGTACTCCAGCTCAATTGACCAAATTTTAATCTCTGGATTCTGTAATGCTAGGAGATTTCACTGTTGCTTCTAGAAGCACTTCTGCTCGCAGCCTTGGTGTGACATTTGACTCTTCTCTCTCTTTCACTAGTCACATAAATTCAGTCAGCAAACTTTCTCATTATCATATTCGGGACATTTATCGCATCAGACATCTCCTCCCCAAGCCTGTAATTTGGATGGCTGATTGACTGATTTCTTATTGTCTCACCTTTCACTTTGCAGCAAGACCTGATGACATTTGAAGAGGACAAGATGGAGTCAGCAACATTTTAAAAATATTTGTAAAACATATGTATATTCTTTTGTGTTTTGTATTGCTTTTTGCATTACCACATCTCAGTGGCGGCTCTAGGATTTGGCAAGTGGGGGGCCGTTGGGGTGGCAACTTCTAATCATGGGGGCCAACCATTTGTTGTTTAATGTATGTAGCATTAAGTATAGGGTCCCAACTGGGGGGCACTGGGGGCCAGACACTCAATAGGGGGCACGGCCCCCCTGGCCCTTCCGGTGGAGCCGCCACTGCCACATCTAGTATTATATTGAATAGCAGTGGAGATAAGCTACATCCTTGTCTCGTTCCAATTGTTATCTCAAACCATTTTGTTAGTTCCCCAATACTTTTCACTCTTCTCATTGTTTTACTCTATAAGTTTTTTATGAGATTCACTAGCTTCTTTGGAATACCATAGTGCTTCAGTGCTTGCCATAGTTCTTCATGCTGTATGCTGTCAAATGCTTGTTTGAAGTCAATGAAATTGTGGTTTATTTTCTTATTTGTTTCGCAATATTTTGTGGTAAAAAAGTAAAAGTATATGGACAAACAATAAATAATTTAAGGTTTGCAGACGACATAGATGTGATAATAACAAAAGCAGATCATCTACAAACATTAACCAATGAAATAAGCAAGGCCGAAGAAGAAGTGGGGCTAAAAATAAATACACAGAAAACTAAAGCAATGGTCACGGGGAATAAGAAGGAAAAAGTTTATCTAAAACTAAAGGAGGAAATAATAGAACAAGTACCACAATTCGAATACCTAGGATCAGTACTGATGGACTAAGCGAAGAAGACATAATAAGAATTGGACTAACAAGTGCAGCATTTGGAAAGCTTCAGAATATATGGAAAGACAAACAAATACCATTGAAAAAAAAACTAAAGCTAAATAATACACTGATCAAACCAATACTATTATATGATAATGGATCAGAATGCTGGACCATAAAGAAGAAAGACGAAAGAAGATTAATAACTGCAGAAATGAACTGGTTAAGAGGAACAGGCAGGAGTCAGCAGAAGACAAAGAATAAGAAATGATCAGAGAAAAGACAGAGCAAAAAGAAACGATAATTGAATCAATACAGAAACGAAGACTGAAATGGTTTGGTCATGTTGAAAGAATGAAGGAAGAAAGAATACCAAAGAAAGCACTATACAACTATGTTGAAGGGAAAAGGAGAAAAGTAAGACCAAGAAAAACATGGATAGAAACTTAAAAGACGTTGCAGAAGAAATGGAAATGACCAATTGACCAGAGCAGCAAGAGACAGACAGAAGTGGAAGGAACTCATTCAGACCCATCGTCCAACCCAATAGGGAAAGACGGAAGGAAAGAAAGAAGAATAAAAATATGTATAATACTTAGTTAGCCAATGCATTTGTATCTAGTCGCCTAGATTCCCTGCTTTTCGGCATCACACATTCAAATAAGCAGAAACTCCAGACAGTACAAGATTCATTAGTTAGGGTCATGTTAAAAACTACTTGGTTCGAACATATAACTCCAGCTAGACAGTCCCTACATTGGCTTCCTATCATAGACCTCTTAAATTAAAGACTGACGTCAGCCAATCTCGGGTCCGCCATTGTCTCTAACACCATAGCATCATCATCACTGACGGAGCGTAGCCTTTTACACTAAACGTTTCCAAGAATCTTTATTTTGAGCCGTTTTTCAGGCAGTGAAAAGTCCAACGTTACACGGAACAAGTCAAATCGAATTGTTCTGGTCCAGGTAGTTCTTGGGCGACCAACTGATCTTTTCCGCGATTTTGGGGGGCCTTTAATAACTTCCTGTAGAGCTCTCGCATGGTCCATGTTTGAGGCTGCTCTCGCAACATGCCCAAATTAGTGGAGAAGCCTGCTTCGTATTTTTATGGATATGGGTTCCTCTCTTGTACGTTGGAACACTTCTTCATTTGTTGTGTGCGAGGTGTACGATATTCTAAGGGTTCTTCTCAGACACCATTGATGAAAGGCATACAGTTTCCTGATCATGCATGAGGTCAGAATCCATGTTTCTACTTCGTAGAGCAACACCGGAATTACTTAAACTGCATACAGGCGAAGCTTTGTGAGGAGGCGGATACTCGAGCGCCAAATATTTCATTTCAGCGAGGCAAAACTTTCCTTTGCAATGCCAATTCGCCTCAGCACATCTGATTCACTGCTTCCGGTGTTGTCTGTTAATGAGCCCAGATAGAAGAACTCCTTAACTACCTCCACTTTATTACCAGCCAACAAGCACAGATGAGGGGGCAGTAGTCTGAATCTTAGTTTTGGACCAGTTCACCTCCAATCCCAGCAGTCGTGCTTCCTCATCCAGAATTTCTAATGACAGAACAATGACTTGCAGCATTTCCGCCAGGAGAGCAGCAACATCTGCAAAGTCAAAATTGGTAAATGTTTCATTTCCAAGTGTTGTCCCCGCGAATCCACGGTAAACGTTTTTTCCATTATGCGGTCTATAGGGAGCAGAATGAGATTGGGAGCACACTTACAACCCTGTCTGACACCTGTTTTTATTGGAAACCAATTGGACATCTGGCCTTCATACCGAACTGCACTAAGTGTGCTAGTATATAGCTCTTTCATTAGTTCGACAATCTTTGGGGGTAACCCAATTGATAGCATTAGTTTTCACAGTGCAGACCTGTCCACAGAATCGAAGGCTGCTTTGAGATCCACGTAAGCAATCCATAGCGGTTGGTTGAATTCCTTTCTGGTCCGGATTATAAGATTCAGTGTAAGTATACGGTCAATGGTGGAAAGTCCAGGTGTTAAACCGCTCTGCTCAGGCCGTTGCTTATAGACAGCAGAAGCTCTTTGACCCTTGATAGCAGAATTGATGCAAAGATTTTCCCGGGAACGGAAAGGAGCGTTATACCTCTATAGTTTTTACACTCTCGCCGGCTACCTTTGCCTTTGTAGAACGGGAGAATGACGCTTTTTTTCCAATCGTCAAGTTGGACTCCGCTGGTCCAGACTCTGTGGAAAATTCGCGTTAGCCATTCTGCACAGTGGTCGCCGCCTGCCTTCAGAAGCTCTGCAGTTATGTGGCAGATGCCAGGTGCCTTCCAGTTCTTTGCCCGTTGGATGGCTGCAGTTACCTCATCTTTGGTTGGCGGATCACAATTAACAGCATCGTCACCAGCGCCAACACCATAAGTCAATAAGTATCTTAATAAGTCCATAAGTAGACACGATAGCATCTACTATTAACTGCTGAAACTGGAGTTCGCACAGTGATACAGCTATGAAATTTGGTAGTCACACTCAGAAATGAACTCTCTACGCAATTGAAGTGACCGGAAGTTGAGTACGTCA
This sequence comes from Metaphire vulgaris, assembly GCA_018105865.1. Classification (NCBI taxonomy): domain Eukaryota; kingdom Metazoa; phylum Annelida; class Clitellata; order Crassiclitellata; family Megascolecidae; genus Metaphire; species Metaphire vulgaris. The sequence continues at coordinate 40,366,985 of CM030832.1, read as the reverse complement.
TTACACTGCAAAATACATTGATTTGAAAACGAAATATAAATCATGTTAAAATCAATGTATTTCGCATATATTGGATGCTGCTGATCTAGGCCGAATATATAGTAATTAGCATCGGAATCTAGTAGGCAAGAATTCGGCTTTAGGGGACTATATGCATCGAGTAGGATCTCAATATTATTGCCAGTAATATAGTTCAGTGGCGTAGCCAGGGTTCTGAAATAGGAGGATATGTAGAATTTCTGGGAAAACAAGACTCGTCAAGAAGTTATTCGCAAATTCATGTATTCTCTTCGATCATGTTACGTACCATTCCCGACATTTCTCAGCGCTCTTGCTCAAATCCAATGGATGGGTGTCTGCCAGAATAGGGGCCGGTCCCCCGCGGCTACGCCGATGATATAGTCAAATGGTTGTTTTTAACTGATCCTCGTTGTTTTGTTCTCCCAGTTAGCAGCTAGTAATGAAACCAGGGAGTAGACAGGATCTGAGAATTAAGAGGCACCGTCGCGTATGCACACAAACTTCTAAATTCAGTTGTGCCACAGGACTGCAATGGCGTAGCCAGGATTGCAGAATAAGGGCACTCACATTTTTCGGCCCAAATGTTTCGATGAGCCAATTAGAGGCCTTCACATTTTTCTCAGACGCTTTGTGTGATTTCCTCGATCTAATACTACCCCTAAATAGCCCTTAACTATTCACTGGTTTTGGGCGAATCTCACGACCGGTCTCGCTCCGAATATGGGGCGGGCCTTTTGCGGCTACGCTAAAGACATATGTAAGTGTGTGTGTGCTTGTGTGTCGGGGAGTAACCAGGATCAGAGAATTAGTAGGCATCGTCGCGTATACACAAACTTCTGAATACAGTTGTCTTAAGAATGCTGTGGCGTAGCCAGATTCCAGAATAGAGGCCTTCACATTTTTCGCCCACAATGTATCGACGAGCAGAAAATGTCATTGTCTCTAACGCTTAGTGCGTTTTCCTCGATCTATAAACGACGGTGTCTCCTAATTCTCGGGTACTGGCTACTCTCTTGGGCAGAGGTGGCCATGGGTCCATTTTTATAACCCAACCCATCAAATCTCCATTCCCGAGTGTGACTACCAAATTTCATAACTGTATTACTCTGCGAACTCCAGATATATCTTATAGACGCGATGATGTTAAATACTCGATGGACGTTCGTGAAAAATCTGTCGTTTAGTATTCAAAACCTGGAAGCCATGTTATATCATGAACCCAATTTAACACCATGGACAGGATGCGCCTTATCCCTCGATCTACTAAACGTTCCACTAGGTATTCGGCATCACCTTCGTCTGTTGTTTCTTATTTTCGCACAGTCATTGACACTAGCTGTTTCTCATCGTGCGGCCCTAAGCTCTGGAATTCACTACCAACTGTGATAACTAACAATTTATCATCTTTCAAATCTGGTCTTAAAACATCTGTTAAAACACATCTGCTTACATTGCTCTCCAGCCGTTTCGGGTTGATCTTCTGGCTTGACCTAGCTGTAATTCTATTTGAATTTGGTGCGCCATCGGCTGATGCCCTGGGCATTATGATAGTGGCGCTATAGAAGTTGATTGCGTCGCTAACTAGCCGAATTCTTTGGACGACGTATGGATGACCCATACGAGTTTAGGACACCTCCGAGGCATACGAACTTTCCTCTTTGACATGAGTTGTATTTCTGTCTTGGCTGCGTTTATTTTCATTCACATTCTTCTACTGTCTTTGTCTATTCTGTCTATTATGAGCTGTAGGCCACGCCCAGCTTCTGCAAATTCGGTTGTATCGTCTGCGAAGCGTAGGCTGTCTATTTTGAATCAAATCATAGGTGCTCCGATGTTGAATTCGCCCAACGATCTTGCCATTATTAGTTTGAGAAAGATGTTGAATAGAGGGGAAGACAGTGCGCATGCCTGGAGGGCGCCTACCGTTGTCGCAATGATATCCCATTAAGTTTAAAAGAGTTGAACGTTACGTAGACGAGTTTTAATTTTCTGTTACACTGATGACTCGTGATGAGGTCTAATAACAGCGTCAGCGCAGTACAATAAATAGTCAGCAGAGCAATACAAAACTATGCGATCAGTTCAGGCCAATTGATACTTGCGTGGTTGACCTTCGTTTCACCAGAATATGTGCCTCAATATGTGCCCCAATTTCTTAACAATGATCACATCACTGCAGGAAAGACGCTGCAATTAGTGAAGAAGAGAGGGGCACAATCTGCTAGGATAAACCTTAGGGATATGAAAGCAGAAAAGTTAGCGGCAAAATAAAACAATCAACACAACAGGTGAAACTGCTTGAAGACAAAAATAGAAAGAAGGGCTGTATGCAGAACTTCAGTAGGAAAGCTGCAGTTCAGGGCTGTAGTTCTAGCCTGCGCTAGAACTATATTCCTGATATATGGGTTTTGAAATTAAACACTTTTATGAATGACAAATCCTAAACATAACATAAATCTAAAATACCCATTCCAATTTATGGATATAAATATAACAATATTAAGCCACATTTCCTTACCTAGCCCCTGTACATACCCCTTGAAGTTTTATACCCCAAAATATGGTAATTTTCTAATCAGCAATGTTAATTTCCATGAAACTGTCAACACACTTGTTATCAATTAACATGAAACCTGCTGTTAGCCATACTAGTACATAATAATATAACTTAGTAAGCCTTTTAATTACATCTATAATATTATAACTTATAAGTTCACTGAGCAAGTATGATGGCCATGGGCCATGGCACTGCCGTAATCATCTAATGTAACTTCAGCATTTGCAGTTATATTGTTCAGACACAGCTTCATGTTAGTTGCAAAGTCAGTGGCAGTTTCTTGTGATCTTTGATGAGCCTAAATAAGTCACTTGTCCTTGGCAATGACAGAGATGTAGCTCTAGCATAACGCGCCTCCAGATATAGACGCTTCAGTTTACTTGTATCATCAATGTCTGCAGAAGAAATATATGTGTCAACTGCAGCTGCGGATGTTAAAGAACTACCCATAATTTTTAGTGTATGAAGCATTGAATATCCTTATTTCTTATTCATCTTATTCTGTCAACTGTCAAATTTGCTATTTCCTTATCCTGCATACCCTGTTTCCTCAGCTCATCTTGTCTTGCAGTCCATTGTTGACTAATTTCTAGTAATATGGCTCCTTTTTGATCAACTTTCCATATCCTCTGAGGGATCCCGAACTGCTCGTGTCTATCAGATCAGCAGCTCTAGCCTTCTTCACCCGTGAAGAAGATGCGCAGACAAGTTGTTTAGCATCCCTTCTTGACAGTTCATAGTTCACAAGGCCTGTCGGTACTGCGTTCAGCTGATAAGTTGTGAACTGATGCCTTTTCCAGTTTCTCAGCATTCATGTAGACAAGTGCATACTCAGAAGATGGATTATAGCTACCAACGGAGAAGATGTTGCATTTTTGCTTTTGAAAGCCTTCAGAGAGTTTTGGTAAAATCATCTTTAACAACGTTATCGCTTCAAACTGAAAGACTATAAACTTTGCATATTGCCTCACATAATTATGTTGCCATCATAGTTTTTGTCTAAATCTATATGCGGATACAAAATTAAAAGCTGGTTCATCTACATTTAGCAGTTTGTGTGCATCAGCATATTTAGTATCTATGTACAACTGCTGAAAGACTGGAATGAGTTTTGAGTATGTTGTATCTGATGACACAGTGAGTGCTAGATATGGTTCAACGAGATGAAGTCCAATTAGGTCACTAGCACAATACATGACCTTCAAGATACATCGGACAATACAGGCTAATTGATTAGTTACATGTTCATATTTCGCCAGATACGATGCAAGATAATAGCAGGATTAGGATAAAGGATTATGGCACATGTTATTATTATTATTATTAATCTTGACAATTTCTTAAGCGCAGTAACATAGCTAGGTGGCTAAAGTCAAAAGGTGCTGTACAGGGAACGAAACGTTAAACAAATGCGTCTTGAGATGTTGTAGGAACCGATCCGGAGAGGTCTCGGTTGTCACAACCATCGGGAGCAGGTTCCACGACGCCGGGTTTCCACGACGAAAGGACCGGTCCCCCAGTGCCGCTGTCTTGAGCGGAGGGGGGACGACGAGATGATTGTTGGCGCCGGAACGGAGAAGGAAGCGACGTGGTACTGTCGTCGATCGGGTGATTAGTTCCGACAGATACGCAGGGCAGTAGGGGTCATTCAACGCACGGAACGTGTTAGTGTCACTGTATTGAAGCGTTCATCCTTCAGACTAACAAATGTTGGAGCTATATAAGGATCAAATTCGGAAGACTTATTCCAGGGCTTATGGTCAAAGTCATGATCAATGAGCCACGTCAAGCAGTCAGATTGTTCTGTGACACTTGTGGCAGCAGTTGTAACATTAACTAAGAAGTTTGAGTAAATTTTGACCCCTACCAAGCGTGTTCTCTATCTCTGTCCACTGCTCTGTGATAATTATGTTGAACAATTAAGGCAAGATGAATGTTACAAAACAGGGATGTGTTCTGATCTCAGAGCTTCAGCAAACAACACATCAACATCAAAATTGTGTGCTGTCTGGTCTGCCAAAACAAAGTCAAATTTTAGAACAAAGTCTTTTCAAGGGGTGGTGGTGGTATTTTTTAACATTTGGCTTATTACATATGTGATACCTACCATTAATCATCAATTACCAGACTAATGCATTCAGAGCTCATTCAAATTATGCAAAATGAAGTAAACATTATAAAACTCAGTAGCACAACTTGTATTACATGTTAACTTCAGAGGGTACGTAAAGGGGGGGTTTAGCACGTCTGTAATTGGCTTTTTTTGTTATATTCCACATTAGGGAGCCCATCCCCATACTTTAGGATGGGTATTTCAGTAAGAAGCCAATATTCAGAAAATAACACCACCTCTATTTAAACGATCCAACTCTTAAAATGCAACCAATCGCTTTCATAGTTATATAAATTACAATCTTGTTAATGCATTTAGATGGTATTATTTGCAGGTGATCAATAAACTTGTATACAGTGGCAGTGCCGATCATACTTGTCGTTCTTGGGTATTGGATTTTGGAGATTTGGCAAGAGTTTTTCGAGGTCATCAGCATACTGTTTCTTGCATCAAATACAAGGACGGAATTGGTATTCATTACCACAAATTATTTTAGTATACATTTTTTAAATCATTCTAGAAAATAGAAAATTTACAAAATACATTTAGAAAATTATTCATCATCCAATGAAGGAGTCATTGGCCATTTGCTAACTTGGGAATTACTTTTTTATCATGCCGATACATCAACCTCAGCTTTCAAATGTAAAAAACAGATATTTATGTATTTGTAGTTTATACTGGAAGTGGTGATGGTAGCGTTATGTGTTTCGATTCAAAGTCGGGAAGTCTGATGCGTGCATTCAAGGGGCACACTGCGGCCATCAATGCGATACAGGTTTTTCTTATCACTTACCTTATTGGTCCAGTGACGTAGATTATGGCTAGGGTCCTCACATTTTTATTTGATTGATTTGCAAAATTTCGATACTCGTCTGTAATTTTTAAAGGGGGAATTGAATAATTGATTTAACCGTCTACTCCGGTACTTTCTTTGATCTATATTTATTATATTGAATTTAAGAAATTAAGTAAGTCAAATATTGCGAATTTAAAAAGAGTTTAGAAAATTTAATACTCCCGCAGTAGCCCCATGTTTTAACTAGTATGAAATTCTTAGTATGAAATATCGCCATAGGTGGAGATCATTCATGCAGTTATTTTTTGTACTAAATGTCCAATGGGCAAATGTGATTGGGACGTGACAGTCATTGACGAAATTTTGTGAAGCAAAGTGCTTTGAGTTTACATAGGAAAACTTTTGGAGATGTTCCAAGAGGTAAAGGAAATTGTTTGACCATTGTGTAGACAGCAGAGCGATGATGAATTTGAGTTCCTAATTGAGTTCAAATTGAAATGATGCGGAAATTAGCTATGGTGCGGCGAATGAAAAAGTTGCAAATTTTGAGAGATGGACACGAGTGACACGAGAAGAAGATCGAGGGACCAGATTTCGTAACTAGACTGATTTTGGTGTGTGGAGTTAATTATGTGTCATCTGTAGGCCCCCTATCAGCGGTTCTCGACCTTTTTATAGTCAAGGACCACTTGGAGATTTTGAGCTTAAATGGCGGATCACCTCCATTGGCAGTGCAAGACGTTCGTTCACGCAAGTATGGAGTCTGCGGGAGCATCATAAGCTCTCTCACCGGGGTCTGTGGGATCCCCAGTCACCAACGCATGTGGTTGTATTTGCCACTAAAAGGTGACTAAATCGGGTGACCGGACAATTCGGAGACGGACAATTCGGAGTGGACAATTCGGAGCGGACAATTCGGAGACGGACAATTCGGAGAAGGACAAAAATCGCCCCAAAAGTTGTAAAAAGTTGTAAAACTGTTTTAAAATATGACTTTTTATAATGGTTAGGGTGAGGTTTAGGGTTAGGGTTAGAGTTAAGGTTAGAGTTAGGGTTAAACTGTGCTCCGAATTGTCCGTCTCCGAATTGTCCGCTCCGAATTGTCCGCTCCGAATTGTCCGTCTCCGAATTGTCCTAGAACCCTAAATCGAGCCTGTTGTTCGCCTTAGTGTCAACTTATTCTAAATTTAGAGGACACGAGAAAAAGCTTCTAACATGGATTTCCGCCACACATGTCTTCGCGTTTAATATAAATAACTATTGTTATTAGAAACAATATTAAATTACTTTTACTGCGAGCCTTGAGCACGTTTACTTGAGCACAATTTGCCCAAGCGAGAGGTAATGTTTCAAAGACTCAGGGCTTTTTTTCAGTGGGAACGCATGGGAACGGCGTTCCCACACCTTTTTTGCCAGACTGTATATATAATTATGGATATATACTAATGTGTTTGGGGACGCACAGGTATGGCGTTCCCACACCTGTTTTTGTTGATGAGCAAAAAAGGATGAGTTCCCAAACATTTTTTCCTAGAAAAAAAGCCCTGCAAAGACTCAACCTAATCTCATCTTCAACTTAAAATTTTTGCTTAATTTATTTGAACGTGAGCCTTTAGCATGTTTACTTGAGCACAATTTGTCCAAATGAGAGGTAACGTTTCAAAGACTCAGCCTAAGTTCTTCAACTTCAAATGTAGGCTTTGTTTGCGGACCACTAGGTGGTCCGCAAACCACAGGTTGAGAAACGCTGATTTATTATATAATCAGGGTACGACCTGGAGCAGTGAGGACACATGGCGATCAGTGGATGGGGACATGAGGAGCAACGGGGGAAGCATGGAAAATGCAAGGTTTTAATTCACATTACTATGCTCTCATTTTCAATATTTTACTAATTGTCACACATATTTAAACCATACAAGTAATAGTGAAACTGCGAGTCGCAACAATTACAAAGCTGCAATGGAGTAGTGGTGGGTGGAAAAGTGGAAAAAAAGGATAAGGGACATAAGAGTTGCTGATGACCAGGCAATTATGGCAAACATCAACCTTAGATTGCAGAGGTCGGTTCACTTTCTTAACACAATATCACAGGATTACGGAATGAAAATCAATTTAAATAAGACAAAGACAATGAAAATCAGCAGACACGGTGGAGAAATAAAAACAATCATTGATGGAGTGGAAATAGAACAGGTAGAAGAATTCTGTTATCTTGGAAGCCTGCTTGACACAAATGCCAAGTGTCGTAGAGAAATCAAGGAAAGAATTGCCATGGGGAAAGAAGCCCTAATGAACAGAGGAGAACTATTGAGAAGAAATTTTAACCAAAATCTTAAAAACCGATTGGTAAAAACACTGATCTGGCCAGTGACACTCTATGGATCAGAAACTTGGACGCTCAGGAAAGAATACATAAAGAGACAAGAGGCATTCGAAATGTGGATCTGGCGAAGAATGGAAAAAATCATCTGGACGGAAAAATAACAAATGAAGACGTATGGAAGAGGATAGAAGAGAAGAAAAGCCTAATTAACACTATTCGTACAAGACAAAAGAAGTGGATAGGCCATGTTGTGAGAGAAAAATCAAACCTACTAAGAGAAGTATTAGAAGGAAAATGAATGGGAAAGCTCAGAAAGGGCGACCAAGAACATCGATGCTGCAGTGAATGCTCGGCGCTACGAAAAACGTGTATTCAGCCCTGAAGATAAAAGCTCAAGATAAGGGAGGAGTGGCGACGCTGGAATATGGAACCTGTCTTTGGACAGAGCACCTGAAGAAGAACTACTGGTAAATTAAAGCAAGCAATCCCCAGCCGAACTGGCGCGTGGCCTTTTTATACCCACGCGGGTTATCTTCTACGCAGTGGCCAATTGGGTTCACTGCAACCCCAGCATGTCCCAGGGAGAGTAGCATATTTATGTAGAGCCATACGAAATGGTGTACCGTTTCACAATGAAGGTAGGGACGAAGGCGACGTATATAGCCTAGTTGCGATATGTGACTTTCGAAATTGAAAGAATAGTCAAAAGTTAAACCAAGATTTTTGCATTTGGAACAGATGTTATTTTCTTCTGGGTAGTGCTGTGGCTGAGCAACACAGGCCCCGGAGCGGATCCTGTGATACTCCATAGGAGTCTGAAGGGTAATGAAGTTTAGCCTAAGGCAGGATGGAGATTGGAGCAAACGCTGATCTATCGAAAATTTTCCAACCAGTGATAAGACGTTTCAGTAGATTTTGTAATCAATTGTTTCAAATTCAAAATCCGCCAACGGTGATGTTATCAAGAAGTTTTTTAAATAGAAAGAATTAGCAAATGATTCGTCGATTTGTGAGTTGGTTTGAGGAAGAGGATTTTTGCACTAATTATTCGGTGAACAGTGTGTCGGAGCGAGTTTGGCACGAATGTGTGCGAGGGTGGTTCTGTTGAGTGGAGTTTAGTTAGTATTGGCCGATTTATAAGAGAGACTCAGTCTGAAAAGAAAAATTTTCTCTGTGAGTTCCGAGAAGACAGACAGGTTTGAAATTGGACGATAGCTGTTGAGATCTTCTCTGACATTAGAAGTGCAGCAGTTACAAGAGTTAAATGAGGATGGATAGATGTCGGTGGAAAGAGATAAGTTGCTAAATATAATTGTTGTTATAGCTGACACATGAACAGAGGCACAATGTTTAAGAAGAGAGGTTGGTATTGGATTAAGACTGCATTGCCTGTTTGGGAAGGACTGCAGAAGTTTGGATTCTTTGCTGTAGGAGTGACGCAAGTAGAATTGAGAGGAGTTACTGACAGATATGGGTGACGTAGAGAGGCAGCTTGATTGGTCATGGTGGACTTCTAAATGGTGCGGATGTTATAAATTTTTCGGAAGAAAAAATTAGCAAGTGAAGTGATTAGGCGAACTGTGAGGTGGTTTAAAGAAGCCGGTGAAACAACGTCCCAGAGCTTGCGCGAGTTAGAACTTTTAGATGCAATTAGGTCAATAGTAGAATGTGTTCTGTGAGAAAGTAGAATAGTAGAAGGAATTCTCGGCTGTAAGTTCTGTACAGATGTATCCAAAATGGCTTAAAATCATGAGTCTTCTTATCCCTAAGTTCTCTACTCGGAAGCAGGTGCTTGGTCTCAGTGGCGCCACCCTCTCTGTCAACAGCTTGGATCTTTAAATCCTTTGTATCCGTCGTATCCGTCTTCAGTCAGCATCCAGTGCAGTAGTGACGTACGTGGACTTCCACTGGTTATTCAACCTACCATATAAACAAATCCCTCTTAGAATGTGCTGAATTCTTTTGTCTTAGTTTTATTGTTTGTATTAATGCATTTTCCTTCTTTACGAAGTCTACAGCCTCTTTATTGATCCAACTGATTCTTTCCATTCGTATCCATATCCACATTTCAAGCGCCGCCAGTTTTCTTATGTCGTCTTTTCTCATCGTACAAGTTTCCGAAACGTAGAATATTACGCTCCATAGTGTTTTAAGGAGTGGACTCATTAGTTCCCTCCTTCGGCAAAATGCTTCCTTTCCCAGTTCCCTCCTTTGGCAAAATGCTTCCTTTCCCATTGCTATACTTCTCATTTCTCTTTGGCGTCTCTATATCATCTTTAGTGATAAGGCAGCCTAGGTAACAGTGACAACTTGACTGGTTCTATCTTGTCTTCGTAAATTGTGACGTTTCTCTTGCTCTTTACTCATATTGTATAAATAATCACATATTATGTGATTAGAATTTCTGCATTACGTAAATTTTAAAAAGAAATCTACAATTTTGCATTTAGTATTGTATTGCAGCGTCTTCTGAGACATAATCCTACAAAAGGATATTGGCATTAATAACAACAACACGCGATACAATTATAAATTTATTATTATTATTATTATTATTATTATTATTATTATTATTATTATTATTATTATTATTATTATTATTATTATTAACTAGACAATTTATATAGCGCAATATGCATGGATATGCATGGCAAAAATGGCCAAAGACAAGAGCGCTTTACAATACTACGTATAACCGATGGTGAATAGGTGAGTCTTAAGATTACTTAGAAAAAGTCCTAGAGAGACAGAGTTTGTAATATAGTCCGGTAGTGAGTTCCATAGTTCTGGATTGCCCCGTGTGACAGACTTGTCTCCGAACTTAGCCGTTTTAGACGGGGGAGGCACTAGCAGTTCGACTCGATTGCCAGATCTAAGCAGCCGACGTCGTTCCAGCCAGCATCATGGTCCGCTATCAGAGGGAGGCGATGTAGTAAGGACAAGTAGGGTCGTGTAGCGCTCGGTAAGCCAGCAGGCATCGCTTGTAAACAATCCGCTCCAGTATTCGTAGCCAATGGAGCTTATCGCGAAGCAGCGGCGTGACGTGCGTATTCCATTGAGTTTCGAAAATGTTGCTGTAGGTTTTTTGTTTCTAGTCACTGCCCTGTGCTTCACGTTTAGTCCAACAATAGTCTTCCAGCATAGACGGACTCCACTTTCCCTGTTAGATTTTCTCTATGCTGCTTTTTGATGAAGTTAACAGAAGCTTATTTTAATCCATCCATGAGTGAATATTAGTGAAAGCACTGGCCAACAATCTCAAGTGATGAGTTTGTTTCAATATCAAGGGATGAGTTTGAAGAAAATTGATCAAAAGAGATGGGTCGGGTCGGGCTGGGTTCTAACAATTGGACCCATGGCCATCTCTGCATGCATGTGAAAATATGGACATATCAGTAGATTTTTCAATAAATCACTTCGAAAAAACCTGCACCCTCTGACAAAAATGCGTTCCGGCGGGCCTGGAATTGCGTCATTAGAATTTTTTTAAACGAGACTGCTAAAATGTGACCTTTTAAAACGTTGAACGCCCCTCGTATAGGAGAAGAGACAAGATAAAACGAGATAACAATATTAACAAAACAATATTTGTAGATTCTTGACGGAAGAGTTCTGAGTATATCTCACGATTGTACTATTCGTCTATGGGATGCAACTGCTCTGCCTATGAATGAAGTGAACCACTCACAAGGCGCAAAGACCGCTGTGGATATTAGCAACACTGATAACAATACCCTTAGCGGAAAAAGCAATGTCCATAGAATGGAGAGCGATCGATTTACTCCTTATATACCGTATTGCAATGGTAACTCAACCAATACGGATTCAACCCCACTGCCACCAAATATCGATGGGGACGGAGAAAACCATGCAATAGATTACAACTTCTACTTTAGCAACACAATGGTCAATTGATTGCTGACGACTGAATTTGCCTAAACAACAAATCTTTGACCGTGTCTGTCCAAATGACTGTGTCGTGCTTATTGAAATAGAATGTAGCGCGTTCTTCAAAGCTATTAATTATTCGTCCACGCTAGATTGCATTATAAATATATAGAATGTCAGAACCGCATATACACAGCTTGTCTTTAAAGCCATTCATATATATAGACCTTAAACAGTGCACTACACAGCTGCATTAGTCGCTATTGTCATGTAGCTAAGTTAGCTAACTAATAAAAACGAATGTTCGTTTGTACATTATGGCTAATCTTCGAAAGTTCTTGACCGAATGCTTCGAAAAAATTTACACATTCGATTACAGGTGGTTCGATTAGGGGCTGTCCATTAATTATGTCAACAATTTTTGACCCCTCACCTTGTCAACAACTGTCAACTTTCAGTGACCCCTATAATTATGTCAAAAAACTTTTGACCCCCCACTAAGACCAGTGACGGTCCCCTAAAAAGTTGAGGTTATTATTTTTGCAGCGATGAGACCTTTTTCATTTGTTTTGTTAATCGAGTGTCATAATGTGGTGATGATGACCTTGTTTTTTTGCTTGTCATGCTTTTTTCCGTTGTAATAACTAGTGTTCCATGCAATCTCCTATTTTTTATCATTTGTAAACAAATAAATTGTTGACGTCAACTTCTCTTGACCACTCCCCCTGTCAACAGCTGTCAAACTTTTCCAAACCTCTTCCCCCTGATCTGTTGACGTAATTAATGGACAGCCCCTTACAGGATGATTTTTATCACAGACTCTCGTCAAAATTTTTTTTACATTCACCTGCGTTTGAATTTAAGCGAACGAACCATAGACACCTTAAATTAAGGACTAACGGCGCTCGTTCTCGGTATTTTTACCTTGGGTTCATCGCTTAACCGCAATTCGCGGTCTTAATGCTGCTGAAACTGATAGTAATTTTACTTCTCATTGTGACGTGATAGATAACTGACGCTATGGAGGCCACACCCACTGGCCAACAGAGAACATTCGTACAGCAGTGTAGTAGTAGCTAACTGATATTGTGGACAGTCACTATTTAGACGTGAACCTGATTACATGTTTTATAACTTTTAAACTCGGGACCATCCTGTTCAAGGCCCAACACAGCTCTGCTCCGCCATATCTAACTGATATGTTCTGCTCGACGGCTAAGTTGCCTGGTCGGTCGCATCTGCGCTCCGCCTTGACCAGCACACTCGCAGTGCCTCGAACTCGGACAGGCTTCGGTGACCGCAACCTGGCCGTTGCTGGCCGGGTTGTTTGGAACAGTCTGCCAGCAACATTGCGTCCCTATGACTCAACCATGACGCTTTTAGGAAACAACTGAAGACAATCTTGTTTGATTGATCCGGTTCGCAAATGACATGAGCGCATTTGCTGCTTTGCGAATATTTGCGCTATAGAAATGTTCGTAATAATAATAATAATAATAATAATAATAATAATAATAATAATAATAATAATAACTTACGTGTCCCTAGCTCTATACCTTAGCTGTAGGCCTAAGAGTAGACTACAGTGGCGGCTCCACCGGGGGGGCCAGGGGGCTCGTGCCCCCCTATTGAGAGCCTGCCCCCCAGTGCCCCCCTTCAGTTGGGACCCTATACTTAATGCTACATACATTAAACAACAAATGGTTGGCCCCCCATGATTAGAAGTTGCCACCCCAACGGCCCCCCACTTGCCAAATCCTAGAGCCGCCACTGGTAGACTAGTACCTCGGCACACGTTATACTCATAGGTTCGACTAATCACCAGAGCAGTGTTGGGAAAATTCATGCAATAAATGATTTAACTCAAACTCTCAACTCATGCTCCATGAAAAGAGTTTAGACTCAAACTCAAATCACTGTGCTTTGAACGAGAAAAATATTACATTGTATTACTTTGTATAGAATTGACGAAAAATCAAAATGACATCGATCTAAACGTCCAACTATAGCCACAGTTGAAAAATATTTTCTGCGCTGAATTCAAATATTTATTTCTATGTGGGAATAACGCATCCCAGCGCCCGTGTAGACCATCAGTGTGTGGGGGAAGTATAGCTACCAATGCCCCTGAAAGGGTCAAATCAAACTCTTTAATTATGTGAGTTAACTCATAAACTCATTTTTTTACGAAACTATAAGTGGTTCGCAATATACAAGAATGCTATGTTGGATTTGAGTAATAAGCTTACAATGACTTAACTTCCGTATAAGCAGACCACAAAGCATTTTAATTCTGATTTTAAGTGTATCAATAATTTATGCTAGTGTCTGCAACACGGATATATTCGTTCAAACAATTCAATAGGTCTATCGGCATAGTCAACGTAGTTTAGGGAGTTCCAATGCTGAACAAATGTCATTTAATTTTTATTTAAATTCCGACATTCGGCAAACAGTATAAAACAGATAGATGAGATTTTGCAAATGAGTTTAATTTGCTAGTTTTTAAAAGACATTTAAAACTCAAAATCACAGAAATAATGAATCACTTCAAACTCGTAATTCATGTACGTTGAAAAGAGTTAACTCAAACTCACAATTCACTAAATTTCAGTTAATTCGTTAATTCACTTGATTTAACTCATACCCAACACCGACAAAAACAGCTTAAAACTTAATAAATAATTGACGTCAAACTCAACTCTAAATGTTCGAATACAGTATTAATTGTCAGGGATCGATTTATACAAGCGTGAATTGCTGAAACTTAATGTTAATTAAATGGACAAGCGGAACAATTTATTTAGAGCTCTTAAGGTGCCTTTCCACTTGCATTCAGCCAACGCGGCAGTTGACGTCGCGCGAGCTGCCACCGCCTGAATGATAAGCCGGTTTCAAGTGGCTACGTTTCCACTAGCGGGCTGCGAACGTGAGGTGGTGAAACCAACACGTTGAGCTCCCGCCTGAACGTCGATGCAATTTCTTTCGAGCCGTAGCCGCGGTGGTTTTTACTTTTCAACGAATCAGGTGTCAGTTCAAAGGTCACGCCTACCGCCAAATTACAATAACAACAGATAACCGTTCGCGTGAAAATGGCAAACTACAAGAGCGATTTTGATATAAATATTCTGTATAGGTGGTTGCTCGTCCAATATTATGGGACAGCAGGACAGATGAATATAATTAAAGAGAGCGAGAAGAAGCCGGCAGGCGACAGTGTGGCTTGAGATTGCCGAAAAACTGCGGTCAGATTGCGAAAGGACTCGATCCTTGTCAACCATCATCAGTTCCTTGAACAGGCTATGATATGCTCCGTGCAATTCTCTGCACCTTATCCAAGGACTCACCCAAACCTTCCTTTGCTTCCGAGATTTCTTTTCCTTCTTCTCATTTGATAAAACACGTAACGATCCCGTTACGGTCACCATCATCAAGCAACATAACGCAACAAACTCCTCGTCGGCCATTTAGGTTGCGCTACATCAAATGTTCGTGGGCGTTATTTTTAGCCCGAGTCGCTTGCGATGACACCGCGGCGGCGCAACATGTTGACTTGCCGCGTGCGTCTTTTTTTCTGCAAAAAGCAGAAGGTTATGCATAGGGTTTAGGGTTAGGAGGTTAGGGTTATGGTTAGGGTTAACTAACCCTAACCTTAACCCTGACCCTAACTCTAATCCTAACCCTAACCCATAAAGTTGTCTTTGCTTTAGAAATATTCACAGTAAGAGCGTCACGCGGTTCATAAATATTCATATAACCTTCTGCTTTTTTGCAGAAAAAAGACGCTTGCCGCGTTGGCTGAATGCAAGTGGAAAGGCAACTTAACTTAAGAGTCGTCGTTGGTCTCCGTCTCGGAGTCAACCTGTGTGAAAAACATCTTTGTCCTTGCGGCGTCCAGGTAGCGGAAGACGGTTCGCACGGGCTGTCGTGTCATCTGGGTCCAGGCCGTGTCCTTTGACATTCCATGTTGAATGACCTGATCCAGAGAGATTTAGTCAGGGCAGGAATCTCTTCCATCAAGGAGCCGGCTGGTCGCTGTGATGCTGTCGATCCGATGGGAAAAGGCCAGACGTCATGACCCTGATCCTCTGGCAAGCTGGGCGAAGCCTTGTCTGGGACGCAACGGTAGCAGACACCGTTGCTCCCACATACCTACCCACCACTTCGCTCACTGCAGGAGCCTCCGCAGAAGCCGCTGCTGTCAGAAAAACGTCCAAATATCAAAGTCTGGCAGCCACGTACACCTTCCTGTCCATTGCATTCGAGATGCTAGGCCCCATCAACAATGACGCTCTCTATTTTCTTCGCGAGCTGGGTCGACAATTAGCTCAACAATCCGGAGACAAAATGGAAGGCAGTTTCTTGTTCCAGCGTTTGCCAGTTACAATTCAACGCTTCAACGCAATCGCCTTCCGAGGTACTTTTCCACACCTCGAACTGGACGGGAGTTAGCAGCACACTATTTCTATGTCTTCGGACAATTTTTTCATAAGTCCTTCGGGAATGAAGTACCGAGGGCATAATATATATATATATATATATATATATATATATATATATATATATATATATATATATATATATATATATATATATATATATATATATATATATATATATATATATATATATATATATATATATATATATGCCGAGGGCTACTGCATGCAATACTGACTACAATTTTAGCTTTGTTGTTAGCAAATGCCTAACAAATGAATAGTAATAAATAGTAATAAAATATAAATAGTAGTATTAATAAATACCAATAATAGTAATAGTAATAATAATAATAATAATAAATAGTAGTAAACATTTCGGAATTTTTCCGGAAAAGTACCGCTATTTTCTTGGAAATTTCCGGGAAAATTCCGCAGATAATTTCCGAAATGTCCGAACTCACAACCCTAACAGCAAGTAACGTAACAATATTAGTGCTGTTACGGTTAACCGAACCGAACCGAAACCGCGGTTTTTCGGTCAAAACCGAACCGAACCGAACCCGCGGTTTTGACCATGCAAATTGGACGGTTTTCTTCCGTTTTAACCCTAGGTTAGGGTTAACGCTAACCCTAACCTAGGGTTAAAACCCTAGGTTAGGGTTAGGGTTAACACTAACCCTATGATCTCTTTTTTCAATGCATTAAATGCATTTAATGCATCTTGAATGCAGTTCAATCAATGCACAGCTTTTAAACGCTAAAATAACGAGTGTTGTTCTTCTGGAATGTCTATATTTCTATGATGAGTCAGTCTGACGTCATTATTGAAATCAGTAAAAACAATTTTAAAAGGGCTGCATTAGTAGTGTCGCGCAGTGCCAGTTTAGTGTGGAATGCCAATTAGCTCCGGACACCTTCAAAATTGAGGTAGACACCCCCACCCCCAAATCCACAATCCTAGAAATATCCCTGAGGCTAACGGAGCGGGTTCAAGCCCTGTTAGTGCCCCTATTGGCTTTCACACGTGCAGTAATGCCTTCTAAGCCACTTTAAATCATTCCGAGTTTAAAATTAGGCCTATTGGCATTTGCATCAACTGAAAAGAGGTGACTTAAATAAAGGGGCCGTCCATAAATGACGTCACGCGAATTTGTCACTTCCCCCCCCTACGTCACGCAACGTCGGACCCCTAAAATATGACGTCACATCGGGCCGACCCCCATTTTCAAAAATCGCGTAACGTCATTTTATTTTTTATTTCTTATTAAAGTCCTCAAAAAGGTCATTCTTGTATTTTTTCCTCTCGAAAAACCCTGACAAGCAAAAAGAGGTCATAATTGTATCATTTTTCCTCTCCAAAATCCCTGAAAGCAAAAAGAGGCCATAGGGTTAGGGTTAACCTATTGCTAACCCTAGGGTTAGAGTTAAGGTTAACCCTAACCCTAACCTAGGGTTAAAAAACCGAACCGAACCGAAACCGCGGTTTTTCGGTCCAAACCGAACCGAAACCGACCGAGACTGCTCGAGGTGAAACCGTAACAGCACTAAACAATATAGGGTACTACAATGTATACAATCTGGCATCTGCTTGCTTATTTGGCCTCTGTGCTGACTGGGTCTGACCTAACTGCGTAGAATATACTTGGCAACGCATCGCTGCAGCTGTTCGAAGAAGTGCTCGTTTTAACGAAACGAGAGACTATTCATATCGAAGAGACCATCGTCATGTCCCACGTTTCAACATCTCCTGCATAGACGGCGCCGCAACGACCGGTAAGACCAGCAGTCTCTTACGCACGCCGTGTACTTTGCGTTGCTCGTCATTAACCGAGGCCTGTCCTACTACTGCTGACGTTGCCATACTGAAACACGAAATGATTCACAGAGGATCCGATGGATCACTCTTTTAGGAGACTGACTGAAAATGCCCTCGGAATATCACTCGTCTAGTTTGAAACCATTGCACATGCGCAGTTGAAGGTGCTAAAGGGCGACATTTCTATTTAACGAAGTCATGTTTCGTGAACAGTCATTACAAATGGAATTGACAGTTGGTCAAACTCCTGCAGAGACAAAGGAAGCGATAAAACTGTTAACAGATTATGAAAACGAAGTCAGTAAAAGTGCATTTTAGGTGCGTAAATTATTATTTTTATGTTAAACGTAAATGAAACATTTATTATATCATAAACAACATTTGTTATAATATCAGAAATATTAGCAAAGCAATTTTGCCATAAAAGAACATTTATTAAGTAAAAAATTTTAAACAGGCAGCATTTATGTCATTGGCCGTTTTACAAACTGGATAGTTCTCTCCGATCATTTTCAAGAAGGCCACAAGCATATCTTTGCCGCAAAACTTGTTGCAGAATACAAATTCGTGAAGATATGAAGGAACAGTTCACGGGACATTCCAAACTGACATCAAAGACTTTCTCAGTAAGCCACGTGTAGCTAACCTTCTTAGACAAGCGTTGCTGTCAGTCAGCTTGGGTACTAATGAAGCCATGTTCCAAGTTTCATTTTCTACTTGTATTGGAATGACTGTTTGGTGGCACAATCTCGTTGTGCGAGGTCTATCAGCCATGATGTGGGTTGAATTATTAAAAATAAGTAAATTTTTAAAAAAGGAATTGAACACAAATCCCCCAGAAATATTCCTGCTCCAGAAAGCGCCCTATGAAGTGCATAAGTATACAAGTAAGCAGAAATGCGAAATACATAAAGAAATAATTTGCACACATAAAACGCACTTTTACTATGGAATCTTACATCATTTGCGGCAACGACAACCATAAATGCATTTACATCAAGGGTAGATTTGTTTGGCCATTTCATATTATGGATGACATTCAAATGTAACCGTGAAAGTTCAGTTACATACTAAACATAGTGCATTGATGTTGATGCATTGGTTATTAGTTTTATAGTGCTGTGCAGAAAATATAATTAAATCTCTGCTGGTGGCATGCAAATGCCAAAGATTGAACCCGACTTGATAAGGCAGAACAGACACGCTTCCAAATGAAGTGTCACAACATTGTTTTGTGTGCTTGATATCATTGTTGTCGTCACCATCTTCATCAGCAACGGCAATGGCAACGACAACAATGACAGCAACAACAATGACCATGGGCTCAATAACTGTTCATATCTGATGTCATTATTTTCCAGCTTGCTCTGATACTTGTCTTTTTAGAGCCCTATGGCAGAATTCTTGAAGACTGTTTCTTAGGGAGTGACCGGAAACCCGGAAACGCTCCGGAATTCATTATGGCTGGATAGTGTGGTATTTGGCAAAATCCAGATTCACCAAATACTTATGTCACGAAACTACCGAATCCAAATGTTGATTTTTTGCTTTGATTTTTAATTTCTTTGTTGAATGATTTGTAACTTTACAGATATAGTTTTACTTTCACTTTGAAGTTGCAACTGTGACTTTAAAACTTTTCATGATACGTTATGCTTGTCAGACATGTGATAGCTTAATGAGTATTTTTAGTTCTGAGGAAATGGCTATACTTTTTACTGTCAACCCCAGGTAGTCTACCTGCAATCTCAAGACTTGCAAGGTCATTCTAATTCTGTTCAGTAATTTTTGCTTTGCATTCGTCAAATGTTGATCCAAGGTAGCCAGATCCGATATCCAGTGGCAAATACACATCCAGTCATTCTCTACTGACTTTACACTAATTGTTTATATCAAGAGTCTATCCGCTGATGCCTGGTGGAAGTCTGGTGGTTAAACCTAAAGCTGATTGGTCAAGCAACATAGTGGTTGGCACAAGGTTATATATTTGGCACACATCTCTCATAGTACTGTATATACTCGCGGATAGGTCGATCTCGCAGATAAATCGACCCCATCTTTAGGTAAAAAATTAAGGAAATTTGCTATTCGCTCATTCTTGACAATATGAAAAATTTAATTTAAAAAAGTATTGTAATATTTATGTAGCACCAATATATTACAATTAATATTTATGTGGTGCCTATAAATTACAAATCTTAAAATCGCTGATGCTAACTTTAAATTATTTAGATGCCGTAGCGTATGTTGAAAGTGATTAATTATACAAAGTTTTAGTGCAATTGATTATATAATTATTTTTGACATCCTCTGTGTGAAAACTTTGTCCGACAGTTGGTACCTCGCGTATAAGTCGAAGTCAGGATATAAGGCCTGTGAATTAGCCTTAAATTGCTTGACTTTATTGCGAGTACATACAGTACGCCTGATCTATATTGAAATTGGATCAACGGACCGCCTCTCTATTCCCCAATCCCGACGTCTCCAAGCTGTTTGTAAGGCAAAGTGGTTGGGGTGTTTATTTTTCACGAGTGCTTAATGGTTGGCGGCGCGTGGAAGGGGGCGGCCAAGGAAGGTGTGTAGCCTGTCAGGATTGTAGCACTATATAATGTTTTATGGACCTGCGCTCAAGGAACTGTCGCAAAAATATTTTAGCGGCCGTGGAAATATATCCTGTTCACGACGCCATGAGATGAGCCGACTGTGAAGTAACTGAATGCTTGAAGTCATCAAGTTTTAATACAACAACAAACGTCAGATTGATCGGATAGAGTTTTACAATCGCAGCGCGCGAGAACAGTTCCTTGCAGCCATCAACCCGGAAGCACCGCGTGTGTGTCCATAAAACATTATATAGTGTTACAATCCTGACATAGCCTAGGTATGCCTTAATTGCTCTGTGAATCCGAATCTCAAGCCATGTCTGAGCGGACCTTGGTGTTAGTCACAGCTATTGTCCTGGTAAATGTACGATTTTATCGTAAACACCAATAGTTGAAGGCATCTGTTTCCTTGTAGTCCACGTCTTGCATCCACAGATAAGGAGTGGCAAAATATATCTTTTGTATAAGCAAATTTTTGTATGCAAATAGATAGAGAAACGCCAGATATGATGACCAGATACAACGATCAAACGTCTTTATGCCGTTTCCAGTCCCAATAAGATGTTGACTATGCTATATCCCATAATGCATTGCGAGGAGAGTGGGTGTCATGATTCATCTGGACCGCCAGCTCATTGTTTAGTAGACCAGAATGCATTGCTCATCATGATTGTTGCCTAGATCGTAGCATGATTTAAAGTGGCTTAGGAGGCATTACTGCCTGTGTGAAAGCCACTAGGGGCACTAAAGGGACTTGAACTCTCCAGCACGTAACCCACTCTGCCATCTTCCGCCCCTATCTGGGCCGCTGACCATAAAACTGGGTCGAAGCGGTCTTTTCAAGAACTACTTGGGTGGTCCCAGACTCCCAGTTAAAGCTTGTAATGCCTTAAGGGCAAAAGCATTAGTTAGCAATAGTTTTGTTGGCATGCCATTAATTGTAGGGACCAGCTGGAATTGCCTCGGATATTCTCCACGGCCGAATATTAGTTTTTTTAGAAGCATTTGCCTCGGCAAATAATACGCACGCAAATAGTTATAAATGGTAAATTAAATCAAACTCTGGTAAATTAAATCAAACTCTTAATAGGCCTACATAATTCCATTTAATCTAAATATTATAGTCTATGGTTTCCGCCAACCTTCGCCATTTCCGTTTGTGAATGCGGCCGCCATTCGAATTTGTGGAAAATGACGTTAATAAATATTAATATTTGTTCTGGAATGTATAATCCGAAATTAAGTAGCAAGATTTGGAAAATTTTCAACTCTCTCTGTACTTGGAGTTGCTGTTACTTGGTTCGTACCCGGTTTTGACATATGGCACATATCGGATTCGGTACTAAGTGGAAATTGTTTACTTGGTTGGTCCCTAATTAATTGATAGGCCAAATGTAACTGCCTCAGAGCGACAGTGCCTATTTAAGAAAGGAGCCAGACGTCCAGCGTCTTCTGATGGAAGCGTATTTAAATACCAGTAGACACAACATGGTTTAGCATTGTAATTTATTAGGAAATGCGTTTCTTTACTAAAATTCTTTGGGAAATTGTATTGACTCGCAGATAAGTCTCCGGTTTTAGGTAAATTTTAAGGCATAAATTTCTCAACTTATCAGCAAGTATATACGGTAATAATAGTCTATTGGCTTTGCTTTGCAAACAGCAAAGTAGTGCAGCAAATATGGGCTTTGCATTAAGCTTTAGCTTCCCATCTTGCAGACTGCTTGGCATGGTCTTCCTTTTTTGTTCAAGCCATTCATTGTTCCGAGCATTAGAGCTTTAAACCTTTTGTCCATTAACCCCCTATAGTGCCTATACCATCCATTAAAATTTTCATATACATTGTCATGGCAGCCATTTATTTTTACATGGCAATGTATTGTATTTATTGATTTATTTCAAGACAATTTCTATAGCGCCGTGCACTAGGCTAAGGCCTACGACAAGGGCGCTGCACACAGTCAACCATATCCTGAACTAAAAAGGTGCGTCTTTAGTTCTCTCAGGAACAGTCCAGCTGAGTTGGCCTCAGTCACTGCAGTCGGCAAGGCGTTCCAGAGCAATGGGTTCCCGCGTGAGAAGGACCTGTCTCCAAACTTCGGGGTTTGTGACGGAGGCGGGACGAGCAGTAGGACACGATGGCCGGAGCGAAGTGCCGACCTCCGTGCTTTCAACGTTGATCTTAGTACTAGCTCAGCCACGTACTGTGGACAGTGCGGGTCCTTTAATGCTCAGAAGGTGAGCCAGCAGCGCTTTTGGATAATGCGCTCCCGGGCTCGAAGCCAGTGCAGCTGGTCACACAGTAGAGGGGTCACATGGGCTCCCCAGGGGCTGCTGAAAACGACCCGAGCGGCTGTATTGAGCACGGATTGCAGACGATTCAACTTTCCATCGGGGAGGCCCAGCAACATGCTGTCGCAATAGTCCAGCCTGGGCAGGACAAGGGCGCGCACAAGGTGCGCTGCCCAGCTGATCGGAAGATGCCGGGGGACTGACCTAACCCTCCATAGGTGGTAGTAGCAGCCGCGGACAACATTACTGATATGCTCCTCAAACAACAACGTCTCGAGTAGTACCCCCAGGAGTCGCAGGCACTTTGAAGGGACGCCGGTCACATCACCCAGCGTGAACGGTGAAGGGCTCAGGAGATGCTTCCTCCTGGGGGATGCACATCCACAGGAACTCTCGTCCGTCCACTTGATGATCACCATGATGCAATCGAGGAAGCAAAGTCTAAGTCTCTTCATGTCGGCAGGTAGACAGGAAGAATACAGTTGCATTTCATCTGCTTAGTCAGTCCAAACGCGATAGCGATTTTCCTCAAGCCCGTGATGAAGAGAATGAACAGCAGAGGGCTGAGAACTGACCCCTGTGGAACACCATGCTGAACAATTCGCTTTTTCGACGTTTGACCGCCAGACCGGACTGATTGCGTCCTATCGCTGAGGTAGAACCAGCTGAGGACTCGACCCCTGAGGCCGTATGAACTCTCCAGCTGCTGGATAAGGATAACCATTGATTACCATTGATTGATAACAGACTGATGCCTCATGATTGATCACGAGGCATCAGTCCATTAGCGTCTAAAAATTCAATCAGCCGCTTGCTGACAATCCTCTCCAGGAGCTTGGAAAGGAATGGCAGGTCTGACACTGATCGGTAGTTTGGTAGTTTATTTAAAATAATCAAAATACTTCAGAATTTGAGATGTAGAAGCAAAGGAAACACTAAAAAATTGATAATAAGGTCTGATTCAGTATCCCTTTATCGCTTTAGGTCCTCAATCACTGAATTTTTACTTGTACATCCAACGAATGTGTTGCGAATGCTATAACCCTGGGTCGTGTAGAGCCCGGAACGTCAGGACACATCTCTTGTATGCGACATGCTCAGGCATTTGCAGCCAGTGTAGTTTCTCCTTGAGGAGGGGAGAAATGTGATCCGTGCGCTCCGCTCCGAAGATCATCCGTGCTGTGGCATTTAGGACTCTTTGAAGGCGGTCGAGTTGGCATGCTGGAAGGCCTCAGAGAAGACTATTGCAGTAGTCCACTCTGGTAAGGATGAAGGCACGGGCTAAGAGGATCCGCGACGAGGTAGGAAGGTACTGTCGTATCTCTCTGATACGTCTCAGGTGGAAGTAGCAGATCCTGGCCACTGCGCCGATGTGGCGATCAAACGTCAGTGCTCTGTCCAAGAGGACTCCTAGGAGGTGGGCCTCTGTGGAGGGGCGACAGACAAACCGTCGATCAGCAGTGGCGAGGGGTTTAGTTGTTTGATCCTCCTCGGAGTCGCAAACTACAGCAGCTCAGTCTTCGACGAGTTTAGAGCCATGCGGTTGGCATCTGTCCACTTTTTGACTTGGTGAGTAAAGCGCTCTTGACTTTGGCCCTAGCTATGTTTCTGTGCTATACAAATTGTCATGAAGAATAGAACAGAATAGAATAAATGTTATGCATATTCATTTTAAGATTTGAATCAGAATTTGCAGTTTAGGGTGGCAGTCTTTGCATTCTGTCCTTTGACACCACAGATAAGTTCACAGACACTCTTATTGGGAAAATTATTCTTGCCAAGAATAATTCATTCTCTAACATAGGCTACAATACAATATCACTATAACCCATTTTGTAGCCTAACATTCTCCAGATGTTGATTATTGGATAGTTTTCTATTTTCATAGAACCAATGTCCTCGAGTGCGTTAAGTGTGACATTTTTAAAATTAAGGATCATAAGACAATTAACCATGGAAGCAGTTTAGTCACATTTATGAGTTTTAACATTTTATGCAATTTACATCTAATCATGTGGACATTTTTAAAAAGTTAGCTTAATATTCATATGGGTTAATGTGATTTGCAAAGTCATCTATTTTGGACTTAAAGAGGAATTAGTTGCTTACTTCGCTTTGCATTAATTTTTTGGTTAGCCTTCGTGCAGATTGGTTGCGATGAAAAGAAAATTCGTCATGGAAGCAGTTTAGTCACGTTAATGAGTTTTAACATTTTACACAATTTACATCTAATCATATGGAAATTTTTAAAGAAGGTAGCTTAATATTCATTTGGGTTAAGGGGTTGTCCACAAATGACATAACTCGCCTAGGGGAGGGGGTCTGGGCATTTATTACGAAGTGTGACGAGGGGGGAGGGGTTCCGTAAATGTGACGTAATGCAACACAAATTTTTAAAGTGACCTTTTTTTGCTTGTCAGGGTGTTTGGAGAGGGGAAAATACAAGGATGACCTTTTATGCTGGTCAGTATGTTTGATGTTTGTAGATGGAAAAATAGAAGGATGAATGACCTTTTTTGCTTGTCAAGACTTTTTGGAAGACGAAAGGGGGGGTTCGGTCCGTTGTTACGTCATATTTTAGGGGGTCTGACTTTTTGTTACGTCGCTTTATGTAGCGGGGAGGGGGTCAAAAAGTGCCAGAATCGTGTTACGTCATTTATGGACGACCCCTAATGTGATTTGCAA
The DNA here is from genome assembly GCA_018105865.1 of Metaphire vulgaris. Taxonomy (NCBI): domain Eukaryota; kingdom Metazoa; phylum Annelida; class Clitellata; order Crassiclitellata; family Megascolecidae; genus Metaphire; species Metaphire vulgaris. The sequence continues at coordinate 40,341,443 of CM030832.1, read as the reverse complement.
AGTCAACCTTTTTTGGACTTAATTAAACTTTTGGCAATGTTTGAACCCTTGTTATGGTGTGAATATTAAGGATCATATGTTAATTATTATTATACAAGACAATTTCTAGAGCGCCGTAGGCATAGCTTACAAGGCCAAAGTCAAAAGCGCTTTACAAGAATGAGGTATTAAACAAGTGCGTTTTCAGTTGTTTCCGGAACCGATCCGGCAATGTCTTAACCGTAAGCAACTTTGGGAGAAAGAGTTAAGTCTTCACATACTATTTCATGCATATTAGTCGCTAGTGTAAATGATAATTCTTTTGCTGGAAATTGCCATCTGTGAACTTAAAGAGGAATTAGTCGCTTACCTCACTTTGCATGAATTTGTTGGTTAGCCTTCGTGCAGATTGGTTTGCAATGAACAGACAATTCATCATGGAAGCAGTTTATTCATAATAACCTCTTTACCATCCATTAAAATTTCAAATCGTTGCCATGGCGGCCATTTCTTTTTACACGGCAAAGTATTATTTTAGAATAGTTTAAATACTTCAGAATTTGAGATGTAGAAGCTAAGGAAACATTAAAAAATTGATAATTAGGTCAGATTCAGTATCCCTTTATTACTTTATGTCCTCAATCACTGAATTTTTACTCGAACATCCAACGAATTTGCTGCGAACACTATAGCAAAAGGCCGGTTGCTAGAACCAAGGCAACTCCGGTTCAACATCATAAATTTCCATTCTACTGCAGCCAGAAACTTCAAATTCGCTCTAATTGTATTTATATTAGCTTTTACTTTTGATTTCGGGCGATTTATCCTCACTTTCTGGTGGAATATCGCCGCATAGCAGTGAATCTCCGCCTAGGTGCTGCCACTAGTGGATCAACTATTCGTTGGAGTGGGCGAAATAAACTTGCTTTTTGACGAATATTCGCCAAACTACTTGATATATCTACTACATTTACCGAAGAGAACGATACTGAAGCTATATTTAACGTTTGGACGCATTTTTTCGGGGTCGCCGGCTAACTAGCGGTCTGGAAAGTAGCGGACAAATATCTTTGGGGTTGCCGCTACGAATGCGGCCATTGGATGATAAATATCTTCGGGGTTGCCGGTAAAGGGGTTAATGAGTTTTAACATTTTACACAATTTACATCTAATCATGTGGAAATTTTAAAGAAGGTTGCTTAATATTCATATGGGTTAATGAGATTTGTAAAGTCAACCATTGGGCTTAATTAAACTTTTGGCAATTTTTGAACCCTTGTTATGGTGTGAATATTAGTTTGATCTTGACCTGAAGTGACTTACTGATAGAGTATAGGAAAACATTGCTGTGGTTCAAATTCAGATGGTTCTCATCTAGTGGCACCTGAAAGTGGTGTTGCAGAATATGGGTTGTGTCCATACCACAGGTAGAATTACACGGGTATGGTTTCTATAAATGTGCTAAAAATTCAAAGTACCGGTAATCAGAATCTGGAAGACAGCACTGCAATCATGTACCATAGAGAGTTTCTTGAGTGGTTTTCGAGATATTGCTCTAAAAATATACACCGAGATATTCATTTTTATGATGAACCGCTAAAATTTGGGCGACCCTAACTGTACTCACAGCATCATAGTGCAATATGTTACTTCTTGAAATTAAGCCCAGATATTGTGCATTTGCTGATGTTATGTAGTTTCTCACAAGTGGAAAAGATATGATGCAATTCTGAAACGGTGATTGGGAAGCACTGGTCCAATTGACATGAAATGATCGAAATGCTGTTTATTCATAGAATGTTACAATAAAATATATGACTATGTTGTAACTGATTAGTTTACTACTTGTGTAATTAACAGATCTATGTGTCCTGGTTACATTGGCTTGTTATCCAGCTATATCTGAATGTTACGGCATGAACCTAGCATCAGGTTTTGAGTGGGTGTATGTTTGTCATTTTCTTATTACTCAGTGCTTTGTCAATAACTAATATGACTGAGAGAGAGCTGTATCATGTTGTCCTCATGGATGAACTCTCCTGCTGGTCTGAACTGTCTTCAGTGCAAGCTGTCAGTTTGAAGTCTTTAGAGAAAATCAGGCTATGTGGGGTGGAGTCTTCCCTTGCCTGACCGGACCGCTGCTGCTACTGCTGCTGCTGCTGCTTAGGCAGTGTGCACCAAAAGCCGCAGGCATCAGCTTGGTTACTGAGTCAATATGAAACACAATCAATGAGTGTGACGTAAATACCCAGTTGGCAGTTGCTCTTCATTCATAAATGCATTAATATGTAGCAAGCGAGTGGAGGCAGTTGGACAGCCTGCTAGATTCTTATGAATGAATTGGTAGCACACAACATTTGCTTACGTTTTCTGCTTGTCAGTATTGCTGCTGTTTTCTTTTTCTTTCTCCAATAAATGAACAATGTACAGCACAATTTGAAAGGTAGAAAGCAAGGTACTCTTAATAGTTTCATTCATTCAGTCATTGCTTGGGTAATGCTTTTATGCAATGTTTTCATATTTTGTGTTTCACCAGTTTTTCTCATTGCTTGCATATGGGCATCCATTGACATATGACCAGTATTTAGCTTATCTTGTTTATGAATTAATGCATTATTTTTCAGTTTTCAGTTGTCTTCTTTTCTTTTGTCTCTTTCCTTTAGAACATATGACCACTGAATTGAAACCTTGTTATCTGCAGCATATGCTTAACATTGCCTCTGTATGACCTTAGCATAGTGCAGATTTATTCTGCTGCATATATTTCATTATATATCTATAATATTAAGATTCTTATCTGTATGTCTCTCTGTCTGTTACCTTCAAGCGTTCTGATTGGTTGACTATTGGTAGACGGTTTAGACCGTTTAGTCCTTACGTCGCGATGCGTTGGTGGGCGAGCGTTGACTATTGGTAGACCGTTTAGTCCTTACGTCGCGATGCGTTGGTGGGCGAGCGTTGACTATTGGTAGACCGTTTAGTCCTTACGTCGCGATGCGTTGGTGGACGATGTTCGAAGACGACGTTGCTATTGGTAACAATTGTTCGTAGAACCGGTTTAGTCGAGTCATTGCAGCGTCAGAGGGCTGGGCGTGCGACGACGTTGCTATTGGTAACAATTGTTCGTAGCTTGAGGATCTTAACGTGCATTTAACGTACAAAAAATACGTGTACAGCGTCACAAATGGTCACAGTTGCGTGATTTTAACGCATATAGGCCTAATTATTACGTGGCGCAGAGCTTGGCTAGGTGGCGATCATTGAAATGTTGTTCAGCATGAATTCAATGATTGGGTATTAGGTATAGGTATTGGATTAGTAATATCCTGCACTGCGAGCGAAGCGAGCGCGAGCGAAGCGAGCATCGTTCTAGTATATATATAAAACAGTATATATATAACAGTATATATATAACAGTGTATATATATATATAACAGTATATATATATATATAATCTGAAATACAATGGCATCCTCTATCTGTCTACCAACCTCCCCCAAGTGTCTTTTGTAATTATTTTAAAGTAAATGTTTAAAAGTTTGAAATTGGCTCATAATTGTATTATGGAGTAAGGTTGTTAAGGCCGCTGGTTTTGAAGGACCGGTTAACCGTTCAAAAAAAGACCGGTTAACCAGTTAACTGCTCGTTAGCAGCAGTCTGGTGTTGTGCCAACATCAAAGCACTTTGATTCCGCGGCGCCTACGCCGGCGTCCTGCACGGCTACATCAATGCACTTTGATGCCACCAGCGCCTATGCCGGCGTCTTGTGCTGCTACAATAGAGCATTTTGATGTTTTCAAATTGAAATTACGGTTAACCGGTCAAAATTAAAAGGACTGGTCCTTGCTCTTAGGACCGGTTAACAACCTTATTATGGAGTCATCATCTTTATTTTATATCAATGTTTATTTCATTGCCCTGTGAAGCAGGACTTACTTGTTCAGTAATTCTGCCTTCATTTCAAAAGGTTAAACCTACTAGCACCACTAGGCTTTTCCATCTTTTTCTAATGGGTAGTCACTGTAACCACCGCTTTCTTTCTCAGCCTGCTCTAAGAATTATATGTAAATTGCATTAGTACTATTTTTGTGGTTGATATTTAGCATATGACCTTCAATCGATGACTTTGGAGAGACTAGAAGCAAGCAACAGTGAGAAGAATGAAAGAACAAGAAATGGAGTGAACTTGCAGACAATCCTGCACGATGAAGCAGCCTTCAACAGTGCCAGGAATCTAACTAAAGTCAGTGTCCTAATGTGCAACGCTGACATAGAAGATTTTGGAAATAGGTCAGGACCATTCCATTGTTAACAAGCCACTGTAAACTATATGAATATATTATGAATAGATTCCAAATGTTTCATAGAATTAATTACTCATGCATGTTTATGCAAATGTCTGTCACTTGTGAGATTTAATGTTTTGCCAGTCAGAGATGTCTTATTAATTCATTTAACATGTGATTACCGGTACTTGCCTTTTCTACCTCTAGCTTAATTCTCATGAATTAGCTCAATTCAGCTGAGTGTGATTATTCCAGCATTTGAAACAATAATACCCGTAGTATATGCTATGTAGTATATCCAATATACCCATAGTGTTTTGGACTGACTGTTGAATATGGGAGCAATAAAACTCATTACCAGTATGAAATTAGGAATGATGCTAGATTAGTAACTATTAAAATGCTCCAGGAGGCCTGATGTCCATATGTAAACTTTATAGAGCTTGCATTAAGAAGTCAGTGTTGCTTATGTCATTAATATGATATTGGTGATTTGAGAAGTGAAGTTGTTGTCATTTCAGCATTCTTATCTCAGAGCTATTGGCTTTTTTATTTTAATGTTAGTGTTATAACTAACATTACCATTGCTTTGCCCAGAGAGTGTCAGTCAAGAACTGTGAAGCAGAGATCTATAGGTAATCCAAAGCAATCCATACCCGTCTCTTCCCAATACAGAAGCCGTCCTGCATTCTATTACGTAGTTTTTCATATCTGTTGAAACTTTCTCGAGTATGATTTTGCTCTATCAGCTCTATCAGCTGCAATGAAATGCATTGCCACGCATATACTTGGCTACTTTTTCATCGTTGCTATCATTCACATTCATTATTGAATTTACATTGAAGTACTTGTCTGTCTATGTGAAGAATTTGCCAATAAAATGATTGAATATTTCTCCGGCGCATCAGGCAAGATTATGTGTGGAACTCCTAATCACCGATTCTATGTTTGTCATCAGCTTGTCTGTCTTTTGGCAATTCTTGGTGTGATCATTGAAAACAATCTCTTGTTCTCAAAGCTCTTTGATTCTGTCTGTCGTTCTGCTCACTACGACAGATGTAAACAGAATCCAAAACCTTATCACTTTTGCATCACTCATTCCTCTGGCTAATGCCATGATCTCTAGTTGTCTGGACTACTGTAACTCGCTCTTCACTGGAATTTCCACTTCAAATCTTAACTGCTGCTGTAGGGAGTTAAAAACTCACTGACTAAAGGAGCCATCACTAGAACAGACAAATGTGATCATATTGCATCTGTTATAAAAAACACTTCACTGGCTACCTATCAAACTAAAGCTCAAATTCAAGACTTGTCTCCTTGTCCATCAGGCACTTCACACTAAATGGCCATCATACATTCGTTCCATCCTCACTGTTGAAGATCGCAAGCACTAGACTGCATCTTCTGATGCTTTAACTCTTTTCATACCTAATTAGCTGCATGAGCATCATCACCAGTAATTTCATTTTAATCAATAGGTTTTTTATGTATGTCGCAGATGCACAGAGTTTGATATGAGAGATTGTCAGCTTTGTATCATAATTATCTAGTGGAAAAAATCAAAATGAACTCTGCATGATCTATAACAATTATATTGAAACATGAGGGATTAAATAATGATGTTCAAAAGTTTACCATGAAGTTCTTCAAATAATTCAACACAAGTTCTCAACTTGACTTATGAATGGAAAAACGACATTTTGGGTTCTTTCACAATCCAAGTGTGATTCAAAATATTCTCTCAATAATGTATCTTGAGTAACTGGCCATCATAATAATTCCCTAGTATCTCATCAATATCTATTACCGGGATGAATTTAATCAAACAAAGTAAAGTAGAATCCAGCATGTTTGTTCAATATATAAGCAACCTATCCAGAATGGTTGAACTTGGTAAGAGTAATTCAAATCATAAATCCGTTCTCTGTATTCTAACGATTGATGAATCCATACAAATCTCTACTAAATCTGAATAGTTACTTTGTTCAAAGTCTCACATTCAGTATTCTCTACTCACAGTTTCAATATTATCTCACATCTGCATATTTCTGCACAGTTTCTTAACACAATTATCAAAACATTTTCTCTACTCTATCAAGAACATTTTCTCCCTTCTCACCTCTAACCATCTCTCTCTCTCCTCACTTCTCTACCATCCATCTTGTACAATCCTTGTACACCCCTCATGCCCACTTCTCTCTTTCTCAACTGTACACTCCCTCATACACCTCTCGTACCCATCTCTCTCTGTACGCAACCTTCTTCATTCTACACAAATCATTGTATGCAATATATATATATATATATATATATATATATATATATATATATATATATATATATGCAGCTTAAAGCTTAAAGTTCACCCTACAAAACTAATGCTAACATAGCACAAATTTAGTTGATATAAAGTAGGAACGTCACGATAGTATAATTGCAAATTGTTTAACATTGTCATCCTTGATAATTTCATGCAAAAAAGCTCAAACTTGATTTGCTCTTTTCACCTGCCACGAAGAATACACCTGGTAATTTTTTTAATGATTTTTACCACATTCTCTTTATCTGACCTATGGTTAGTTGACATTTGCTGTCTCTACTAAATCAATTTGCATTGATGCTTATTTTCAGTTAAACACTGAAAGTTGATTTACACCGCAAACCAATCGCCTTTACTTCTGTAATTTGAATTGTCACATGATCATCTGTCAACTAGACACTCATAACTTAATTTGCTGTGGGAGTGCTTCTGAGTGATTTTTCAGAAGAGGCGCTATACAAATATTTTGTTTCATTACATTGTTACATTACAAATTTCTGTTGCCATCTTGTACGAATATCGACACAGCCGGTAGAACTCTAGACTAGACACACGCTCGAGAAGGCTACGACACTGTCTTTCACACTAGATTGAGCGACCTCAGTTCTAACTTCAATTGGAATAACATCAAAATGGACTTTCAAGATCGTCATCACACATTTGTCATCAACATGCCAACAGTGTCAAAGTGCCCTTGGCTTTGGCCTTGGCTTTGTTGCGGCGCTATAAAAGTATTCTCGGAAATAATAATTTCGTTCGTTTGGCCATTTGTACACAATTCACGGCTTCTTGTACTAGATAGGGACCCATCCATATAGTATGTATGCAAAAATTGCATATTTTGACTCCTCCCTCTCCCATGTTGCACACCGTACATTTGTGGGACACCCTCTCCTATGCGTATGTACACAATAGCAATCCTCTTCCCGGGGGTAATTAATCTTTAGCCATAGTCACAAAGAATTTGTTTTAGGTTGACTATTAAATAATAGTTTTGTAAGTCTGCCTGCCAATTAATTATTTAATTATTTAATAACAGTGGGAACAATAAGCTACTCGGGAGTCGGGACCCTTTGTTTGACCGTGAGAAAGTAATTGTGTTCAAATCTAATGTTTGTGTGTATTTATCAGTCTTCTACCTCAGCGGTTTTTTAATTGTTACGTAGGCTATTTATAAATTTGTGCATATATACGAGTCCCTCCCCTCCCCGTATGCAAAATCTTCTGCTGGTAATGATTACTTTATTTGTAATAGTTAACTTAGGGAGAATAAATGAATAATTAATAGTGAATAAATAATAGTGTACTTAAATAATAATTGCGTAAACAAATGTGTCTTTGCAGCCACAAGATAATTCTTATAAATTAGACATTTGATCTTGCTTTTAAACTTATACATATACATCAGTGGCGTCATTTCACACTTTTTTGGGGGGGGGAGGCGAGACATTTTTTTGCAACAATTTTTCAAATTTTTGCTTTTTTGCAATTTTTGGGGAATTTTTGCAATTTTTCGACCTGATGAGTTTGCAAAAAAGTTGACGACCTTTTTTATTTGCTTGTCAGTCCTTTTTACGATTAGTTACTTCAGATTACTCGACATCAAGCACTCCTTTAGGTCTTTAGGGGCTTTGCTGACCTTTTTTTGCCCCCAATGCAAATGACGTCCCTGTTTTCCTGTTTTTTGCACATTAATACATTATAAATTAATATTTTCATTTCCTTGGGGGGACCCCCCCCCAGCCCTCCCCCAAATGACGCCTCTGATATACATATGCATTAAAATAATATTTCATTGCATATAATATTGAAATTAAAATAATATTTCATTAATTAAAATAATAATAATTATTATTTTAGTAATTAAAATAATATTTCATTGCATATAGACTTTTCATTTAGACTTTTCATCTTTTCATTGTATTTAAACTTGCTTTTAAACTTATATAAACAATGATGATAGCAATACAATGGCATCTTAGTTATTAGATCTTGTGCAATAAAATCGAAACCTCACGATCCAGATTCATATCGTGTGTTTCTGACCTAATCTTCCATGAGCCATCCTGAAAATTCCGTACCAAATTTTCCAGTACTGAATGTTTCAGGCACCTGGTCATCCACCTATCACATGTATTTGTATCTGAACAGGAAAGAAAGACTTGTGACTGCAGAGACAGAAAAAGTGCACTCACTTTAACAGATTCAGTTTTCTGGAAGATCGTGATCTGGTAAAGATTGAGGTGCACAGGACACTGGGAAGTTATGTTTCGCTCATTGATGGTGTATATCAGGGAGTGCACAACCTTTCTTAGGCCAAGGGCAAAATTGAACTGCAATCTCAAGATGTATGTTCGATAATTTATATCGTATTTTATATAAATCTTCAAACAAAATTGACTTTTATTAAATGCAGAAATGAGCCACAAAGCTTGCTACAAAGCAGTAGTAAACCCAATTGATGTGGATGTCCCAGTCTGTTGATTTATAATTTCCATAACAGAATTGATGTTCTCTGGCAAGTTTTCTGTGTTTTAATTTGCTCTAAAAGCCGGACAGAACATGTTGGCGGGCCAGATCCAGCTCGCGGGTTGTGCTTTCCTGGTGTGTATCGTGCATGCAGGATCAGTGACTATCTCAGTTTTAAAGCTGGCCACATTATAAGAAATGGAGTTGACTTTAGCAGGGCTTGAATATATACACAAATGAAAATTTAGTGAACTGTCTTTAAGTGGGTTTGACTTAATTTTAATTATGAGAAGATAACTGTAACTGGTGTAATTTGATATCCAGAGCTTGAGGAAACAATATTTGGAACTAAGGTTCTCTTTTCTTTGTTAAATTTAGTATATATTAACTATTTTGAATTTTTGGAAGCTATGGAAATTTCAAAGATGGCTTCATTTTTAATTGGTTGCTTTGATATATATATATATATATATATATATATATATATATATGTGTATATATAATTTTTAATTGGTTGCTTTGATATATATATATGTGTGTATATATGTGTATATATGTATGTATATGTATATATAATTGTATATGTATATATAATTGTATATGTATATATAATTGTATATGTATATATATATAATTGTTAATTATAACTATATTTTATGATTCACATCAATTCTTCATCTTTCTTATTTATTCATTAAATGACATTAAATTGCTGTCGACAAAAGCAGAAGACTCAAGTCTCTGTATTTTGCCTAAGGTTTGAGTGCATTTGATGTGATGTGACTTCAATACTAGACATGTCAACAAAGTTTAGCTTTCTCACTCATTCTGAACTTATTTTGCATACAGGGCATTAAGAATAACTTAACCATCATATATAAATGTTCATTATGTTGTTTGTTTAAAATTTTTGTCTTAAAAATCACACATCTGTCATTTTATACTCTTTTGTTGCTTTTGTCACAGATCTGACATTTATCATTAACCGCTTAAACTGCACAAACATTAAGCATTATTTGAAAACATGTGGTAAATATTGAAATTTTTCATACCTAAGATTCTGCTTTCAGGTGCTTTAGTTTCTTATTTGCTGTTTAATTCTGGTTTGGGTTTTTTTTATGTTTTTGCAAAGTTTCATTAACTTTAAAACAACATTATAGTTTAGCTTATCAGAGATCATATATTTGATGCCTCAATTTTATTTATTTAGGTTTGTAGATTGAATATTTGTAGATAATTGTGACTGGTAGATAGTAGATACAGATTAGAAAGTGATCATTTCACTGCAGAAATGCTAAGGTATATTTGTTACTATTTGGGAGAACAAGTAATTTTATTTGGCTAATAGCAGATGCTGAATGAAATTTCCACTCCATCAATGATTACCATATATACTCGTGGATTACCGTTTATACTTGTGGATAGGTCGATCTCACAGATAAGTCGATCTCGTTTTTAGGTAAAAATTAAGGAAATTTGCTATGACCTGCGTATAAGTCGACAACAAAACTTTAGGAGCCTACAGGCTTCTTGAATTGCATTATTACGCCTGATCTACATTGAAATTGGGTCAACAGGCGGCCACTCTATTCACCAAAACTGACATATATTATCCAAGCTGTTTGCAGGCCAAAGTGGTTGGGGTGTGCTTGTTGTTCACTGAATGCTTTATGGTGAGTGCTTTATGGTTCCCGGCAAGAGGGAGGGAGGGGGAACAGCCACGTGCATTTGTGCAGCTGGAATGTGAATAGGCCTCAATATCATCAGCGTACATATGTGTTTTAAAATTATAAGGTGCAAACAAGCGTGCAACATCAGCAGTATATAGTATATACAAAAGCGGCCCAAGGACTGAACCCTGAGGGACTCCACAAGGGACTGGAACTTCATGGGAGTAGGTAGAATCAAGCGATGCAATCATGCAGCGTTCAGAGAGATAGGATTTCAGCCAGGCCAGAGAAACACCAGAGACACCAAATGAGACAGAGAAGCGCTGTAGAAGAATATCGTGGTCAACCATGTCAAAAGCAGCACTGACTTCAAACAGGGCAAGAAGAGTGACTTCTAACCGATCGATGGCCCTATAGAGATCTGAGAGAAGATGCAAGAGAAGCGTTTCAGGGGAGTGTGATGCCCGGAAACCAGACTGGTATTTTGCAAGCAAGTCATTAGCCTCAAGATATGGAAGCAGCTGAAGAGTGACAACCAGACTTGGAACCGGGTCACATTTAGAGACCCTGTGACCCAGTGACCCGAAAAAAGTGACCCGGTGACCCAGTGACCCAGTGACCCGGTTCCATTATAACTGTAGCTGTAATATATTCTTAACTTCAGTACACAAGTAAAACTTGAAATATATTGTTTTTAAACCAAGAAATATTTGAATATTTATCAATGACGTCAAGTAAATGTTGTCATCACACCATAAGATTTTTCATTACATTTTATAACATTCCATAGAGTAATAATACCAATATCCCTCAATGATAAAATCAATTACTTGTATCTGTGGACCTAACTAATATCAAGCGGAGAGTCTCTTCAGCCTTTCGGGGATTGATGAACCTGCATGCTTAGCATCTGAAGAAGATTTTAATACCGGGTCTATAACCGAGTCATAAAGATGACCCGGTGACCCAGTAGACAAAGGTGACCTGAATGACCCATTGACCCAGTGACCCAGTTCCAAGTCTGGTGACAACCTTCTCAAGGACCTTAGATAAGAAACTGAGGTTTGAGATAGGGCGATAGCTTGACATTTCAGACTCATCAAGGCCAGTTTGCTTAAGCATAGGCTTAACTATTGCCAGTTTCTGCAATGCAGGTAGGCAGCCTTCTTTAAGAGACCTAATGCAGAGCAACATTTAAAAAGGCAAAAAAGTCAATATAGTTGTGCACGATAAAAGTGGAATTGGATCGAGTTCACAGGTTATCGTAGGCATAGAGAGGATGACGCGTCGAAGAACATCCAACGTAACTTCGTCAAAGTCCTGTAGACAAACATCTGTAGGTGTAAACTCAGACGGCTGTGAACCAGCAGTAGCATCCCTCACATGACGAACTTTAGATATCAAGTAATCCACGAACTGATTTGCAGTAAATGATAAATCCGCATTCAGTTGTGAATTTGAAATCTTTGTGCGACAGATAATATCATTGAATGTTTTCCTGAGTCTATGGAGGAGCAAACATTACGTGAAATTTGACAATCCCAGTAGTTTCTTTCTTTGTCACGAAAAAACTTATGCATGTCCCTGATCATAAGTAGTCTCACGACGGTCATCCGGGTCCTTTGTTCATCTGAATTTCCGCTCACACTTTCTAACACGATGTCGAAATGTTCTGCATTCTGCGTCAAACCATGGTGACAGAGGTTTTTGATGAATCTTAACCTTGCATACTGGAAGAAGATCATCAAGTAACCGTCTTGTTGTTGAGTCGTATAGTTCAAACAGTGTACTCACAGAAGGAGATGCAAGGTCTTCTAGGTTTTGGCACAAAGGGCTTGATTGAAGGCCTTGGCAGAATGCTTCACCATTGAACTTTTTCCAGTTACGCACATTCCTGAGGATGTAGACAGGTTTGCTGGATGGAAGCGGAAAGGTTGCCTAGACAAGGCCTTGATCTGATATTGCAGGCATACATATTTAAATATCAGATGCAGGAACATCCTCATGAGTGATAATGAGATCCAAACATCCTCCATTGATGTGAGTTGACTCATTGACCAGTTGTACAAGCCCAAATTGATGAAGGATAGCATTAAGAGTTTTAGCATTTGGCAAAGAAGGCCTTTCCATGTGGATATTAAAATCTCCAGCCACTATCACATGCGGATTGAATATGGCTAATTGCTCCAGGCAATGTTCCAGTTCACTGAAAAATTCACTTGTGACAGGTTGTGAACCTGGCTGATAGATGGAAAGAACAGTGCAAGGGCCATCTGGCGTAGAAAATGCCAGGCACATTGACTCAAAGGTAGTCATGGTAACATTGATGGAGACCTGTTTTGTTTTATAAGGGGTCATCCATAAATGACCTGACATGAGTTTGACACTTTTTTGACCCCTTCCCTACGTAATGCGACATAGCAATAAGTCAGACCCCCCTAAAGTATGACGTAACAATGGGCCGACCCCTTTTTCGTCTTCTGAAAGTCTTAAGCAAAAAAGGTCATTCATTCTTCTATTTTTTTTCTCTCTCCAAACATGCTGACAAGCAAAAAAGGTCATCATTGTATTTTTCCCATTCCAAATACCCTGATAAGCAAAAAAAAGAGAAAAGGTCGTCACTTACAAAATTTTGTGTTGCGTTACATCACATTTATGGAACCCCCCGTACTTGGCAAACAGCATCAAACATAGAATTCCATCTTTTGGGAATGGAAATAGCATACCTTTTTCCTTATCACTGCAGATGTGCTTAACTGCATCAGCAGCTTTGGAGCTCCTATGCACACTATTCCAAGCAGCTTGACATTTACCCACCACTGAATTGTACTGTCTGCTGTACGATGGAGTTGCAAAGTGCTTTCAACTATGTTTAAACTGTCAAAAATATAAATATTGCCCAAGTTCTAAAATTGAAACATGAAGTCATGTCATAAATCCATGTAATAAAATAAAGGATATTTATTGTTGCAATTAGCACCTATCTATCTTGTGAGCATTATCTGTTTTTCTTTTTAAAAAAGTTTCTTGTTTCCTTTGTGTACCCCTTGGCAGTGGCTGGTGTACTCCTAGGGGTATATGTAGCAACAGTTGAAAACCTCTGCTCTATATTCAATAGCTTTTTCATGTGTTTTTTCTGCAGTTCTTTATTTTATTACTATTCTCAATTGCTTCTCTATTCTTATTAATTAGGCTATCAGCTTTGTCCTAACACTGCACAACACAATTTTTGCTTCCTTAACTCTGTTGCTGTTTCTTATAGATTTGAGCATGCTGATCACGAATATCCATTCAGATTTTGCCCATCACTTGCAGTTTTTGCAAAATATTTTTTCATGATTTTCTAAACTCTATTTCAGTCAAAAAGTTACATCTCTGTAAGTTGCAAAACAACAATGCATCTTTGCAAGCTGGTCTTGTCCAGGGATGATCAGGCCAGACTGAAAGCTGTTCTGTGAAAATTTGCAGCACGCACATGCCTAGACAAGTTGGGGTTAACTTACATCAGCAGTCAAATTAATTATAAAAGTGGCACTCATCCACAGATGTTGTTTATTGGATGACTACATAAAGTTCATGATAATAAGATTAACTGAGTCAGGCTCTGAGACAAATGTTGCAAGTCGCACATCAAATGTGAGACACCTATCAAAAGTATATAGCAAGTAGGTATAATATAGCAAGGAGTCAAGGACTAGCTCTTGACTTTGGTTGATATGTCCCGTCAATGTCTAAGTAGTCGCGATACGTTCTCCATTTGCGGCGATTATACAATTGTGTCTCAGAGATGCTCATTGATGGCTGTCTTCTGTACTTCGGCTGTAAAATTGGTGACAAAGACAAAGAATGGGCATCACACATTAACTGTGCAAATTTTGACTTTCTCTGCCAAAAACAAGAAGTCAGTCGAATACCCGAATCTACCTTCAGCAATGAGACTCATGCCACATGACAATAGTTTTCCAATTCCAAAACCACCAGATGGCTGAACTTTGGATTAACCAGATGAAGACACTTCAGTACTGGTAATTGGCAGTGACAATGATCCGGATTTTGAATCGTCTGCGTCAGGTTCTCCACATCTCATAACGCAATCTGAACTAAATGATCTGGTCAGAGATTTGGGTCTTTCAAAAACAAAAGCCGAATTGATGAGTTCAAGACTGCAAGAATGGCGTTTGCTGTCACCATATACAAAAATTTCTCTGTTTTAAAGGCACCAAAGTGATATAACCAAATTCTTTGAACAAGTTGACAGTGTTACTTTCGTGTCGACATAGATGGATTGTTTTTTGTTTTAGGTTGTGACCAATATCCACAAGAGTAGCATCTCTTTATTGATTCATCAACTTTAAGCCTCAAAGCTGCTTTTATACATAATGGAAATGTTCACCCTTCAGTACCTATTGCCTATGCAGCACACATGAAAGAAACAGATAATGAAGCACATCGATTACAGCAAATACAACTGCAATATCTGTCTGCAGAGATCTGAAAGTCATTGCTCTGTTACTGGGACTTCAACTCAGCTATACAAAGTACTGTTGTTTCATCTGTGAATGGGACAGTCTTTACTCAATGCAGAGTTGTCAAAGTCATAGTTCTTCTCGAGCCTCACGGGCTCATAGGGTGGCGCTGATCTCCGTTGCTATAGCCCTCAGCCAGGCGTGCAGTGCCACGGATACTGGGCTAGTGTATCGCGTAGCGTACCTGTTTGACTTATCACAGTGATTTTTACCACTGCTCCTCATTTTACCACCGCAAAAAAGGCTAAGTTGACCTTTAGGGCTTCTACGGGACTCGAACCCGCGACCTCCTGCTCCATCACCCAACGCTGTTACCACTCT
Organism: Metaphire vulgaris; assembly: GCA_018105865.1. Taxonomy (NCBI): domain Eukaryota; kingdom Metazoa; phylum Annelida; class Clitellata; order Crassiclitellata; family Megascolecidae; genus Metaphire; species Metaphire vulgaris. The sequence continues at coordinate 40,325,869 of CM030832.1, read as the reverse complement.
GCTAACTTCCCGCCCAATACAGAGTTGGCCATTCTGAAAAATTAGTTTCAGGACAGAAAAATGTGGGGCATGAACCCCTTGTCGACCCAGCAGAGATTTATTTGCCTTCTCTTCACATAAAACTGGGACTTGTGAAGAACTTTGTGAAAGCTATGAACAAGGAAGGCAAAGCTTTCTGTCACTGACAGCTGTTCCCAGGAATAAGTGATGCCAAATTCAAAGAGAATATTTTTGTTGGTCCTCATATCAGGCAACTTATGAGTGGATAGCGCTTCGAAGATCTGTTAATTGGTACAGAAAAATTTTGTGAAGACCTTCTAAGACGTTTTCAACAATTTTCTTTGCAACTATATATCCCCAGACTACAATCACCTGATAAAAAATTATTGAAGCAAACAGAAGAATGAAGTGCAGCATGTTACTAAAGATTCATTTCCTGCATTCATATTTGCCGTTCTTCCCAGTAAATCTTGATGCTGTTATTGACGAACACAGTGAAAGATTTTGCCAGTTAACACTATTAAATAAATCATTTATGATAAATGGTTAACTGTGTTTCTCATAGTCTTTATGTGATGTGGCAAAACCAAAACTATATTTTAGTATTTTAGCACATCACCCAGCACCTGTCACAATCACAAAAAATGTTCAGGGAGCAAAACTTTGAAAAAAAATTGTTGTGCAGTGTAATTCATTCTCTCCCTGACCATTTATTTGATTTGCTGCACAAAATCTCCATATGTTCTTCAACATCAGATTTGAGCCAACACTTAAATTTTTGCTTTTTTTAATAACATATTTGGCTTGTTTGCTTGCTTATTGATATAACTTTACATTATATTCATTCCCGCAGCCACAGAGTTGACTTTTCTGTGTCAACTGTTAAAACACTTCTCAGTTACTAGTTTATATTATCTTTAATAGCATCAATGTCGTCAGGATGGTCAAGAACAATAGGAAATCACTCAAATCCTTGAACTCATTTTTGTTTCCAGCTTAATATAATAATCAAAAGCAATCAATTAAATGAGTTTATCAGGTGGTTATGGATTTTTTTATCATGGATGACAGATAAACAATACACTTAATACTTTCATTAACCCTTTTGCAGGTGAAGTGCCAGAAATGTCATTTATGGTTAATGGGTGAAGCGCCAGAATTGTCATTTTCACTTAGTAAGGGTTGGGGCTAGGGTTAGGGTGAGTTCACATGCTTTAACATACTGTGCACTGTGTGCAGAATACAATGTTGGTCTTTGCATTGGAGACTGCTTCAGAATGTACCACCCTCTCACTGTCTATATGTAGTATAGTGCTTATCTGTGGTGCAAAAACATTTTGACATGCATTGTTATGTTCACAATAGTTTCAGGAATTATTTCTATAAGCCAAAATTTGGTTGTGAAAAAAATTCACCTTTTCTGGTATGCATTCACAATTTTTCACCTGCAAAAGGGCTGAGACTGAAACACTTTCTCAAGCTCAAGTGCATTTCTCAGCCGTCCTAACTGCAGTGGTAATAATATGGCAATTTATCAACTGCATCAACAGTGGCAATACCTTGTTTACATTTTATCAAGGGGCCCATTTTTCAAGTTACTCGTAATGTGTAGCTGCTGCCAAGGAAACACCAAAGTCTTGCAGACACACTATTCACAAAGAGGGTTCTTTTAACTCTCTTGACCTCTTGAAATTCATGACAACCAATTAACTTTATGTTTGGCTTCTCTTTATTGTCTGAAAATGCATCAGTTCAAAGCACTGATGCAGTTGCCACTCAAGACTTAAATAGGAATGTGAATCTTTTAATGTACCATTTTAGGCACTTTTTAAAAATATTTAAATAGCAAAACACAAGGAATGTTTTGCAAATTAATTTTTTATGTGTAGTGCTGTCTAATGTGTGGCCCATGGGCTGATTTTATGTGGCCCTCCAGAGCTCAAGCAATTTTTCAGGCAATTTATGTGAGAAAATTAGTCAATTGACCTAACCAGGTACTCACTTGAGCAGGGATCAACATAATCAAATATATAGTGCATTACAGCTAGTGTTGTTTTAGTTATTTGTTTGGTTTTAGTTACAGTTATAATTAGTTAATGCCAACCTAGTTTTTGTTACTATTAGTTATAGTTATTGCATATAGTTTTAGTTATAGTTACAGTTATAGTTAACTAAATATAACTTGAGAACGTTTTAGTTAGTTAGTCAAGTTTTACCGGTAGTTATAGTTAGTTATAGTTATTGATAAAACAAAATGTACAGTACACTTGATTTCAAAGAAAGGCACAATAGTACTATAGGAACTGCCATTAAGTGCGGAAACGATCTGTAGCTTTGACTTAAAACATTATTGACAGTTACAGTATAGCCACACAGCAACCATAACTAATTCCTCAGTGTTTTGTTCATATTCAGAAACACTCTGGGTTGACCTCTGTCCGATTCCTTTTTCTTCTATGTCTACTGTACATTCGCTGCTGTTCTCGCCCACTTTGTATTGAAAAAATCTGAAAAATCGAGCTACATTTCGGCCGCCCGCCGCTTACCGGCATTTCTTTAGAAACTTTTGCCATGGATCACAGAAAATAACTACTGGTAATTCACGAACTGTACGCCTAAAGTATTTGGGATGTTGACTGTTGCACAGTGGACACAGGCCACCAGTGTTTAATCTAGGCCGTTTCCAGGGTGAAAATTGCCCTTCCCCCCGGAAATTTCAAATTCCCCCAGGAAATTTTGGAATACTACATGGACTAACAGCGGCCCCTAGCAGAATTCCCTCCTGGCTTTGTCAGTTCCCCCCTGGCTTTTTCAGTTTCCCCCCTGGAGTCCAGGAGTCTAGATTAAACACTGCAGGCCCAGGCCAAATGTACAGTTGCCAGCAGAGACTGGGACCAGTTAGTTATCGTTATTAGGTTTCAGTTATTATTAGTTAGACATGTTTTAGTTATCGTTGCTCGTTAGTTATTGGATCAAGCATTTCAGTTATTATTAGTTACAGTTATTTAGTGGTGTTTTAGTTATAGTTACAGTTATCGTTAACAAAAATCTTTAGCTTCCGTTAGCGATTATTTTTGTTATCGTTATCGTTAACGAGATCAACACTAATTACAGCTAGCGTTCTTCATGCTGATATCCATTGGATGAGCAAAGGAAAGGTACTGGCATGATTCTGGGATCTAACTGAAGAAGTAAAAATCTTCATTATGATGAATACCAAGAAAGAAGTGTTAAATTATTTGGAAACACCAGTTTTTATTGTAATGCTTTCATTTCTTACTGACACCACGGACCGCTGAAATGCTTTAAATTTGAGATTGCAAGGGTAATATCAAATGTTAAATCAAATCACATCAAATCAACTCTAATGAGGGAAATTAGTGTTTTTGAAACGAAGTTGAACTTATTCATCAGTCAATTGAATCGGTCAAATGTTACACACTTTCATGCACTTTCCAACATTGTGCAAGAATTTTCAGATCTATTCAAAAGTGAGCAGTCCTACATATCATTAAAAAAGTTGCAAGTGGATTTCTCTGCTCATTTCCGAGACATATGCAGGCTCACTCCTTTGCTATTTTTTTTTGCTGAAAAAAATTCGCATGTGATATTTCTATCATAGCCACAGATACACAGTCATGAGATGAAGGTGCAGTATACGTTGAAGTGATCGAAATGCAATACTTCATGGTTCTTTGCGAGAAGCACAATGATAAGCCACCGAGTTCTGGATGACTTATGTTTCTTCTGATGAATTTCTACACACTTTGAAATAATGCTGTGCCTATGTCTGTGAAGCTGGATTTTCTGCAGTGACCAACTTCAAGTCAAAAAATGAAACTCTCTGACTGGCGAACATTTAGCATGAGCTGTGGTTATTCAATTTCAACCACAAATGTTAAAGATGCGAGTACAATAGAAAGCCAAATAGCTTGCTAAAAAGTGTTTGAATATTAATTGCTATATGCTTGTTTGCTGAACTATCATAAATCATAAATTATTACTTACTAAATTTTATTTAAGATAAACAGTTGTCAATAATTGTTATAGTCAGTGCTTTTTAGTCTATTTAAGACTAATCTTTAAGACTAACCTCATGGCCCTCAGCTTCAAGAAAATATTTTCAGTGGCCCGTGGTGTCAAAAAGGTTGGACAGCACTGTTCTATTATGGAATTTATCACGAGTATCAGCCACATAGTTGGTGAGTGGTATTAATAATAGCCAGTTTTCAATTTCTGAATTAAAACAGTTGGTGAGTGGTATTAATAGTAGAGCCAGTTTTCAATTTCTGAATTAAAACCTACCGTAATTAAACTTTTCTGCTTGAAATTGAAGTAGAAGACTTAAACATGTGAACAAACTAGAATCAAAGATATTCTGCTCAACCTAGAGAAGTATGGAGAAGAGTAGTACCCAATAGGTCTGATGTGCCAACCTGGATGGAGATCTGGTTGAGATCAAATATACCTGTTGCTAGGCACTAAAGACTGCAAAATTGTTTTGTATGCATGCATGTGTAACTTTGAGCCTTACACAGCATCACTTTAGCAGACCTGTCAAGAGAATTTCCGGATCCCTGGGCAGAACAGTAATGGGCCCCAAAATTTGTTGATAAAGTTTGTGAAGCATTTATAATGTCCTCAAAAAAAGTTCAGAGATTTTTAAATTCTTTGAAAGTATACAATCCCAAGGGTGAAAAAGTGGTGATGACCTTTATTCTTATCAGAATTTTGAAGATGTTAAAGACACGAAATGCCTTGCCTTCGGCGGGCCCTTCCCCCGCCCTCCCCCTGATGTGCCTACAGCATTCACCAATTAATAAGTAATATTGCATGTGATAACTTTGATGTGGCCCTGCCCGGGGTCCCTGGACAGTTGTCCTTACCTTCCTTCTCAGCAGGCCTGCACTTTAGGGAACTTTGTCCTTAAAACTGATGTTCATAGAAATCCCAGAATACCGTGCTCCGCTCCATTTCAGAGCTTCATTGATTCAAATTTTTTGATGGTAATAATGTTGTATGTGATTGCCAACAGACATCATTTGAAATTTGAGATATCTTAATGATTTTATATTTTATCTTATGAACTAAATCAGTCAACCCTGCAAAGGATTTGTGTTTTTGAAATTTGTGATTTGTGGTAGTATCAAACTATCAATTATTATGATGCATTCAACTTCTACATTGTCATAATTTTGAAAGTTCATTTTTTGTTTAAAATAGATTAAAATATTTTATATTATTTGAGTTTGATATTAACTTCACAATTTTTAAAAGTTTCATCTTGTTTTATCTTTACTGGTATTCTTCAATCATTCAGTGAAGCAAATGTGTTGCAATGTGGATTCAAATAAGCTTCTTCTAAATTCATCAAAAACTGAGTTCTTGCTATTGGGCACTTCAGCTCAATTGACCAAATTTAAATCTCTGGATTCTGTTATGCTTGGATATTCCACTGTTGTTTCTAGAAGCACTTCTGCTCGCAACCTTGGTGTGACATTTGAGTCTTCCCTCTCTTTCACTAGTCACATAAATTCAGTCAGCAAAATTTCTCATCATATTCGGGATATTTATCGCATCAGACATCTTCTCCCCAAGCCTGTTCTTATTCAGTTAGCCAATGCATTGGTACCTAGTTGCCTAGATTATTGCAATTCCCTGCTTTTCAACATTACAAATTCAAATATGCAGAAACTCCAGAGAGTACAAAATTCCTTAGTTAGAGTCATATCCAAAACCAAGTTTTGAACATATAACTCCAGCTAGACAGTCCCTACATTGGCTTCCTATCAAATACCGAATTAATTATAAAATCTGTCTTTTAGTATTCAAAACCATGTTATATAGTGAACCCAATTACCTCAAGATGCGACTTATCCCTTGACCTACTAATCATTCCACTAGGTATTCGGCAGGACCTTCATTTGTTGTTCCTTATTCTCGCACAGTCTTTGGCACTAGTTGTTTCTCAGTGTGCGCTCCTAAGCTCTGGAATTCACTACCAATATCACTTCGCATAACTAACAACTTATCATCTTTCAGATCTGGCCTTCAAACACATCTGTTTGACTTGGCTTATCCTTCTTAGATTGCTCTCCTGCCGTTTCGGACTGATCTTCTGGCTTGACCTGGCTCTAATGCTATTTGGATTTGGTGCGCCATCGGCTGATGCCCTGGGCATTATGATAGTGGCACTATAGAAGTTGATTGATTGATTGATTGATTGATTGATTGATTGATTGATTATAGAAAGTGTGGTGTTGCTGGTTTTTCAAGAAATTAATAAAACTTGATGTCGTTGGTTTTATGCTCATCGTTCATTATTTGTTGATGATTCATAGGCGGTCAACATGTCTATTGTGTTGTCAGCCAGTGGTGAGTCCAGGAATTCTTGGTGGGGGGATGAAAAAATTAATAGGAAGTTGGTGGGGGGGGGGAATGCAGATGAAAAGTTAAGAAAAAAAGAAATGAGAGAAAAAGTAATTCTTAGTCTTTTTGTCGACTAAATGTTAGTGTAAACCTTCTTGGAAAAGGCTGACAAGCAAAAAACGTCATTCTAAATATTTTTCATTAGATCTTTTATAAACTTACCTGAAAATAAGTTGACAAGCAAAAATAAGATCGTCCGCATCCATGGCATATTAAGCGAGCAAAAAACTCTGGTGGGGGCTGCATTCCCAGTCATCAACATGGTGGAACTGCCACTGCTGTCAGCTGCAGTGTAAGAAGTAGCATTTATTTAGTACTGGTAAGTCAACTTACATGTATATTGCATAGAAACATGTAAGAAGGGCCAAAGTCAAGAGTGCTTTGCACTTTATACACTTCATACAAAATCTCATTTGGATGAACGGTTCTCTTATAATCTGCATATTGTCTTGTTTGCAATTATATTTATTGCTGGTGATCTGTTACTGGTTATGTGTCTGCAGTATGTTGTGCATCGATGGAGGAAATGATGGCGATAGAGATGTCATTCTGCCTTATGGCAAGATTATTCATTTATCATCTAGTCCTTCCTCTGCGTCAAAATCTGTGCCGGTCACCGTCTTTGAGCCATCAAGTAACAACTTGGAGGTAAATTATCACAAAGCAGAGCAGAAGAATTTCTTCGATGGTCTACTTGGCTGTTTCAAACCAGTTTGGACAATAATTGGCAAGGCTGCTGTTTCAGAGCTTAAGCAACAAGGTATCTTTGTTAATTCTTCTGTTTGCGTGAGTTAGGGTAGTACTTTCCTTTTAATTTTATCAAATAATCATTTGATCGCTTTGACTTCCATTGTGAAAATGAAGATGATAACATCATTGTAATTCTTCTTCCTTATGTGTCGTCCTCTATCAGAGGGTTGCAGTCATTTTCCTCCATTTCTCTCTATCTTCTGCTGCTCTTTTTAGGGCGCCCTACTCATATCCTTCCACTTGCTAAAGCTGTACATTGTCGATGATGATGTTGCACTTCTTTTTTCTTCACTGTAATTACTTTTCCTAAAAGTCTTCTATGAGGTTATTTTGAGGTAGACTTCCAGATCCACTGGAACTTGGCTCAGGTCAGACATTTGTCCTCCTGCTGTGCCTAGACGAAGATGCTGCCACCATTTAACTCTGTTTGTCCTGACCACTTTCAGTTTCCAGATACGTTGATTCTTGTCATCCAGTTGCTTTTACCTATGTTGTCATTGTGACTTTTAATTCAGCTCTTCCCATTCTAGTTTTCCATATTTTGTCAAAAGAATACCTGACCGTAAAAGTGGGCTGTAGTACCTCAAAATTCATATTTAATCTCTAAATGCAGACATATTTTTCTTTAACTAATGTTATATTCTTCTGTCTTTCCTTCTGTCATTCCCTATTGGGTTAGATGATGGGTCTGAATGAGTTCCTTCCACTTCTGTCTGTCTCTTGTTGCCATGGATATTTGGATGAAGTTCATTTGCATTTCTTCTGCATCCTCTTTTAAATTTCCTATTCATGTTTTCCTTGGTCTTCCTTTTCTCCTTTTCCCTTCAACATAATTGTATAGTGATTTGGTAGTCTTTCTTTCTTCATTCTTTCGACATGACCAAACCATTTCAGTCTTCATTTCTGTATTGTTTAAAGTATCATTTCTTTTTGCTCTGTCTTTGCTCTGATTATTTTGTGTATTATTCTTCATCTTCTGCTTACTCCTACTACTCCTCTTAACCAATTCATTTCTGCAGTCATTAATCTTCTTTCGTCTTTCTTCTTTATAGCCCAGCATTCTGATCCATATAATAGTGTTGGTTTGATCAGTGTATTATATAGTTTTAGCTTAGTTTTCAATAATATTTGTTTGTATGGCCATATATTCTGAAATTTTCCAAATGCTGCACTTGTTAGTCCAATTCTTCTTATTATGTCTTCTTCGCTTAGTCCACCTTCTGTCACTACTGAACCTAGATATACAAATTTTGGTACTTGTTCTATTACTTCCTCCTTTAGTTTAGCTTAATTTTTCCATTCTTGTTTCCCGTGACCATTGTTTTTAGTTTTCTTTATATTTATTTTTAGTCCAACTTCTTCTCCAGCCTTGTTTATTTCATTAGTTAATGTTTGAGGGTGAGTTCCTTTGTTATCATTTACAGACCTTAAATGTTGTCATCTGCAAACCTTAAATTATATATTGTTTGTCTATATATCTTTATTTCAGCATTTTCTTCTTTTGCATTTTATGCTGCTTATGCATTGCCATGTTGAATAGTTGTGGGGATGAGCCACATCGTTGTCTCGTTCCATTTGTTAGCCGAAGCCATTCTTTTAGTTCTTCGTTAATTTTCATTCCGCTCAGTGTTTTACTTTACAAGATTTTTATGAACTTCACTAGCTTCTCTGAGATACCGTAGAACTTAATGGATCCATACTCCAGCATCACCACTCCTCTCTATCTTGAGCTTAAGGAAGAAGATACCTGAAGATAAAAAATCTTCAGGGCTGAATACTTGTTTTTTCTGTATTGTTAAACATCCACTCCAGCATCGATGTCCTTGGTTGCCCTTTCTGTGCTTTTCCATTCATCTTTCCTTCTAGTACGTCTCTTAGTAGGTTTGATTCTTCTCTCAGAACATGGCCTATCCTCTTCTTTTGTCTTGTATGAATAGTGCTTATTTTGCTTTTCTTCTCTTCTATCCTCTTCCAGACTTCTTAATTTGTATTTTTTCTGTCCAGCTGATATATTTTGTTATTATTATTATTATTATTATTATTATTATTATTATTATTATTATTATTACCAGACAATTTCTTCAGCGCAATAAACAATACTAAGGTCCAAGGCAAGAGCGCTTAACAAGTCGAGTCAAACCCTATCAAATAAATATGTTTTAAAGTTTTTGCGGAAGGATTCAGCTGAGGCTGCCTCGGTCATGACATCAGGTAACTCATTCCATAGCATCGGGTTAGCTTTGGAAAAGGACCTCTCACCGAACACAGGGGTCTTCGATGGCGGGGGGATGATCAATCTCATTCATTGGCCCGACCGGAGTCGTGATCTCCGCTCATTCGTGGTTGTTCGCTGGACCTGCGTAGTGAGGTATTCCGGACAGGACGGGTTGTGAAGTACGCGGTAAGTGAACCAACAGCGTTTGAAGACAATCCACTGTCGAACACAGAGCCAGTGGAGGTGGTCCCGCAGCAAAGGTGAGATGTGGTCACTCCAACGGCACCCGAAGATGACACGCACGGCCAGGTTCATCATCGCCTGTAGGGAATGCAGCTTGCTGTCCGGTAGGCCAAGCAGGACACTGTTACAGTAATCCAACCTTGACAGTACAACCGCCTAGACCAGCTGTATCGCAGTGCTCACTCTAAGGTAGCGTCGGACCTGCTTGACTCTGCGTATCTGATAGTGGCAGCATCGAACTTCGAACAGCATAATTCTTCGCCAGGTTCAGATTTCGAATGCCTCTACTCTCTTTATGTCTTTCTTCCTGAGCGTCCAAGTTTCTGATCCATAGAGTGTCACTGGCCAGATCAGTGTTTTGACTTTTGACCAATCATTTTTTCAGATTTCTGTTAAAATTCCTTCTCAATAGTTCTCTTCTGTTTGTAAAGGCTTCTTTCCCCATGGCAATTCTTCTCATTATTTTTTTTATGACATTGTTCGATGCCACAGCAAATGGGAGTGAGCCACACCAAGACTTATTCCAAATGTTTGAACATTATTAACAGGCAATGCTGGTAGCAACATGTTACTGTAGCACATTTCTTTGATAACTAATGCAGTAATGCAGTAACAGATTTTTTCAGTAACTAATTAAACATTTAAGTACCATATTTGCTTGCAGATAAGTCGATAACAAAAGTTTAGGAGCCTATGGACTTCTTGAATTGCATAATTATGCCTGATCTACATTGAAATTGGATCAACATACAGCCACTCTATTCCCCAAACCCGACGTCTCCAAGCTGTTTGTAGGCCTAAGTGGTTGGGGTGTTTGTTTTTCACCGAGTACTTAAGATGTCTAGCCTAGGTATGCCTTAATTGCTCTGTGAATCCGACTCCCAAGCAGTGCCTGAGTGGACCTTGGCATTAGTCACAGCTGTCTGAACTAGGACCTGCTAGACAGTGCAGCTTATAAATAGGTTGTCCTGGGAAACATACGATTTTCCATAAACACCATTAGTTGGAAGGTATCTGTTTCCTTGTAGTCCACGTCTTGCATCCACAGATAAGCAGCGGCAAAATGTATCCGTTGTATAAACGAATTTTGGTACGCAAATAGATAGAGGAATGCCAGATGTGATGATCAAACGTCTTTATGCTGTTTCCAATCCCAATAAGATCATCAACAATGCTACATCTCATAATACATTGCAAGGACAGTGGGCGTCATGATTCAGCTGGACCCAGGGTTATTTCTAGGATTGTGAATTTGGGGGGTGCCTATTTGTAAGTATCATTTTGAGTTCCCAGAATGCTGCCTTGGCCATTCCTATTCTTGATGTTATGTCTTTTTCACATTTCCTGTCACTGGTTATCATACTGCCTAAGTATTTGAACTGTGCCTCTTGTTTGATTTCATTACCATTTAGTCTACTGCATGTGGATGTTACTTTGCTCTTGGTATGCATGCAGAAAGTCTTTTTTATATTAATCCTTAAGCCTTTCCTTTCGCTTTCTAATGCTAATTTAGTTAGGTGTTCCTGCAGTTTTTCATCTGAGTCAGTAAATAAAGTGGCATCATCTGCAAACCTAAGATTATTTACATTTCTTCCTCCAAGTTTGACACCTTTTAGATCTTTGATCACTTTTATGATTTCCTCTCCATATCAAGTCTGGTGACATTCCGCACCCATGTCTTGCCCCTTTCTGTATCTTAAGCTATTTTCATATGGCTCTTTTTATCCTGATTGCAGCTTCCTGTTTCCAATATAAATCATGCAGCAGTCAAATTTGACTCATTGATCCTGTAAACAAAGTTCATTTGAATAACTCTCATGTGATTAACTGCTGTCTGATTAATTGTCTAGGTGATTAAATGTCTGTGATTGACTGTCGTGTGATTAAATGTCACCAAGCCATACCTTCGTGCATGATGTAGCTTATTTGTGATGCTAGACGATTGGGAAATACCATTTGAGAAAATATCTGATCTGCAGTGGCTTGGCAGTGGAGCTCAGGGTGCAGTGTTTCTTGGAAAACTCAATGAGGAGCCGGTTGCCATTAAGAAAGTTCGAGACATCAAGGAGACTGACATTAAACATCTCAGGAAGCTTAGCCATCCAAATATCATTTGCTTCAAGTAAGTATCACTGCGATTGATATTTTTTATTTTCAGATGGCAAGTCATAAGTTGAACTTCCGGTAGCGCCATTTTGGCTGCTCGCACGTGTCTGTACCTGCTTCGGAATATCGCCACTCTTGGCGGTTTTACCGACGTCTTGTGCTTATTTCTTTGTGCTAATTGCGTGGATTCACTGGATTGTCGCCTAGGTGTCGTTTTTGAAACGGTCGGCGATCATCTTTGCATTTTCTCTGTGCTGAACGGATCGGATTTATGTCGCCTGTGTCTGCGTGGTTGGCCCGCCATTTTATCTAAGCAATCAGCTCGTCAATGGAGTCTACAGGCTATAAAGGGCAAAGACTGTTCCAGTTCACCTGCGGAATTCCATCTTCAGTCGGTTCCCATCAAGTTCGGCAATGGATTACTGTCTCGCAGATGACTGCCCTCAAGGATTTGCCGTCTGATTTTTGCCATATGGAGAATTTTTCTCATTTTTTCATGTGGTCCTTTAGCATCCTTTCTGATTTTTTGCTGACTCTTCGACGGAATGTCTTCTTGCGGAAGACCGCCTTCTGAAGGGCTCACTGCCCGATTTCGACACGGCAGCGACATCTTTCGTGCCATCTGAGCAGAGTTTTTCTCAAGACCAACATCTTCCATTCCATGTTGATTTGTCAGCGTTGTTGACAGTGCCTTTGACTTTGGCCTTCGCTGTGCTATGGCGCTATAGAAGTTGTCCAGTACCATAACCATAAGTAGCTATTATTTCATAGGCATTGCAGTGGTTATCAAAATATTTTTATGCCTGACTTCATAAAAGCTAGACATTTATATTAGACATTTATATTGCAATCTTCATGCAATCCAGCTGACAGAACCATTCAATGCAAAAGAACAGATATCCGTGAAACAGACAAGGTTTCATCTCACAACTGTTCACAAGCATTGTTTCTGTTTAACTTTGAGTATGGCATCCTGCTTCATCTATCAACAGATAGATTGAGCTGAATACATGTATGTGCTGTGTTGCAAATGATTTAGGTACAGACATTTTCTACAGAACCCTTCTGACTCAGGAGCCTTCTTACTTGATGTGTGTCTTCTAAACAAATTCTCAAAACTTGTCCTTCATCTGCTGTGTTGTCTGTGACTGTGGTAACTGCTCAAACCCAACGACCGGGGCATCACTAAGGACTGGGTTTTCGTCATGGTCTCCACTACTGCTTTCTCTTCTGAATCTGAAGTACTACTATTTCTTTCTATGACAAGACTATACCAGGGCCTGATGCAGTTGTCTCACCATCATCACCAACAGAGTCACCCAACACGTTGTCGTCTATCTCCATGAATATAATGATCAAGCTGCTAAAACTATGGAAGAACAAATCGGCCAGCAAACTTACAAAGATAAGACTGATCAAGGCACTACCATATTTGCATGATTATTACCCACGGGTAATACAAGAAATTGCAAACCACAGCCCCTCTTGTGGGGTATATTTGTATGCGGGTTATACTGGAAACTTGAAACAAAGAATTTAAAAACACTGCTTTAAACTAGAAGTTCTATTAAGAAGTCACAGAGAGATGCGGTATAAAATGAAATTTCAAGATTGTGTTTGATGGAAAACTAACCATTAAGTTGCTTAATATTGTACCCAAGCTGGTTTGGCACCTTCTGGTTGTCTTGCACTTGTATGTTTGTACCTCGGAAAGTCGCCGTTCTTGGCAGTTTGCCGGCATTTTCACCCATTTTTAGTGCTAAATGAGCAGGCAGTGACCATCTCGTCGTGTTTGTGTAGTCGTCTGCACTTTCTCCAGGTAGATTTGGACGTTTTTGGTCGTTCGCCATCAAATGTCTGGACAGCCATCTTGTACGAATAATGACACAGCCAGTAGAACTATAGACTAGACACACGCTTGAGAAGGCTACGGCACTGTCTTTCACATTAGATCGAAAGACCTCCGTCCTAACTTCGATCAGAATAACATCAAAATGGACTTTCAAGATCATCATCATACATTCTTCATCGACATGCCAATGATATCAAAGTGCCCTTGACTTTGGCCTTGGCTTTGTTGCGACGCTATAAAAGTATTCTCGGAAATAATAATTTCGTTCATTTGGCCATTTGTACACAGTTCACGGCTTTTTGTACTCAATAGGGACCCATTCGTATAGTACGTACGCAGAAATGGCATATTTTGACTCCTCCCTCCCCAAGTTGCACACCTTATATTTGTGGGACACCCTCCCCTATGCGGACGTACACAATAGCAACCCTCTCCCCGGAGGTAATTAATCTTTTACCATAGTCACAAAGAATTTCTGTTAGGCTGACTATTAAATAATAGTTTTGTAAGTCTGCCGGCCAATTCATTATTTAATAACCGTGGGAACAATAAGCTACTCGGGAGTCGGGACCCTTTGTTTGACCGTTAGAAAGTAATTGTGTTCAAATCTAATGTTTGTGTGTATTTATTAGTCTTCTACCTCAGCGGTTTTTTAATTGTTACGTAGGCTATTTATAAATTTGTGCGTACATACGCATTCAATCGAGTCCCTCTCCCCTCTCTGTATGCAAAATCTCCTAAATCCCAAACCCCCTACCTCTCAGTGAGTACGTACTAAATTGATCGAACCTAGATGGCAGCAGTTACTTTATTATTGTGGTGTAGTATCTATGGGATAATAATTAGTTTATGTGCAGCAACCTCTAATATCGGCTCCTCTTATATAGCCATGGTCCATAAAAATAGGCATATTATTGTTCTAATTAGAGCAAAGTAAGCTATCTTCTTTTAATAAAGAGAGGAAATATGGCACTCCATACGTCCATTGACAAAAGTTTATTTTTCCGTGTGACCAAGCATTTCGGTACAAATAATTCCCGTATAGTGAGAATTTTACTACCATAAATTAATTACCCTGATGAGTGGTTTATTTTCAGAAATAGAAAGGGAAAATATAATTTTAGTCTTTTAGTTAATTTGGATGAAAAAATTAGGAAGGAAACATGGTATAAGGCTCTGCCCTTCGGATATATTGACCATTCCCTGGCTGATCATTCACCTTTTCCATGGCTATTTTAAGGAAGGCTAAGCATGAAAGAATAAGCAGCTACTGTTGTACTATTACCAAAGCGCTATATAAAGCCACAAGATTTTACTTACTTACCGTACATCATAGTGTCGACACCTTCAAATACCTGAAGACTAACATGTGTGGGTTATATTCGTGTGCGGCTTATGCTGGGACGTTGGAACATAATTCGTAATTTTCCACGGGTTATACATGTATGTGGGTTATATATGTGTGCGGGTAATAATCGCGCAAATACGGTTGTCTGGCCCATTGGCTTGTATGACTGGGAGTCATGGACACTAAATAAAGAGGAAGAAAACCGAATTCAAGCATTTGAAAACAAATGCCTGAGAAAAATGATGAGGGTTTGTTATACAGATTTTGGTGTCAAATGAGACACTATACAAAATGGCTGGAGTAGACCAAGAATTTCTGACACATATAAAGTCAAGAAAATTGAGATATTTAGGGCATATCGGAGGACTCTGTTGAAAAAGTCAATAATAACGGGTTTAACAGAAGGAACCAGGGTGCCAGAACTAGCTGGATTGATAATATTATGAAATTGACCAACATGAAGGAAACTCCACTAATGGAGGCAACTGAAGAAAGAAAGCAGCAGAAAATTATTGTTCAACTTTGCAGCCAACCATCATTTAGTGATGACAGCATCATGACATGACATGTATTTTTTAAGGTCTTGACTATTTTGCTTTAGGCTTTGTTTGTATGCTATCTCGAGAGAGAAAGATTGTATTTTAGGCAGTCGGTATCACTTGGGAATTTTAGAGAAAGAAATTGATAATGTAGTGGCAGCATATGCTGTCATGAGTCCATTCCTATTTATAGATCATTGTTACTGTGTATAGCCTTGCTGTGAATTTTAATTATTTTAGTGCATTAGCCTTTTGGTGGTTTGCTCTGCATGATGATGACTGTGGTGACCATATATAACTTGCATTACTAACAAAATGACATTTCTATTGTTGCTTATTACTGTTATTGAATGAATTTGACAGAGGAGTTTGCATCCAGTCTCCTGTATACTGTATTGTTATGGAATACTGTGCATATGGACAGCTGTATGAGGTCCTTCGGGACGGTAGAGATTTGCCACCTTCAATTTTGGTCAGTTGGGTGAAGCAGATTGCCAGCGGCATGAACTACCTCCATTCTCATAGGATCATTCATCGAGATCTCAAATCACCCAAGTATGTGGCAGGAATATCAGATGAGTCAAGCTGAATTTTAATGTTGAATTTAATTTGAAATGTTGCCACTTGTTGTAAACTTCCTTGATGAATATTCTTGGTTGGTGGCCACAAATGCACAATAGACATGACAGGTCTCCCGTTGTAACCAGACCAGATGGTCTCTGTATTTGAAAGGAAGGTATTTCTGTAAGACCTTCCTCCTGATTATGATTAGAGGTATCAATGGGTACTATTGGAGTCTATTACCCAGGAAGTAAAATTGGGTATGGGTACCCATGGAAACATGACCTTTATGTCAAACTCCCCCTCCGGTTGCTGCAACTAATGATTCAAGACCTTCTACAGTTAGAGTGGAGAACTGTTGCCACTCTGAGACAGATCATTTGTGAGCAACGGACTGAGTTTTAGTTCAGCGTTCACTTGGCCCATTCATAGCCAAATGTCAGTGATGATGGGCTGTGTAACAAAAGATGGCGAAAGCGAGGGAATGCAGTTCCTCTTCATTTAATACCCCAGAATACCCCAGGCCGTAGTTCATGCATTGATGGCATTAAACTTATAAACCAATTTTGCCTGCAGTACCAACAGACCATCATCAGCATTAGCCATGGGCTCAATGCCCGTTGGCGCATAATGCCATCTTCACAGTTTTTTGCCATTCTTTCCTGTCCGTTGCTCTGTGACTCAGATCCTGTAAACTGCTTCCATGCCATTCCTCAATATCATCACACCATTCCTTGTGTGGTCTTCCTTTTATATTGGCACCTTCCATTATTCCAAACATTAGAGCTTTGATCTGTCTGTCCTCTTTCATTCTGCATATGTGTCCAAATAGATGGAGTTTCTTTTGTTTTACTCTTTGCAGCATGGTTTGTTTTGGCTGAATTCTCATGTATAGTTTTTCATTTGTGAGTTTTTGATCCATCCGATTCATAGTGTTTTTCTATAAATTTCCTTTTCAAAGACCAACAGATGCAGAGCAGAATTCCAAGACATCAGGAGACAAACTTCCTATTATATCACAATACTAAAACCATAAACAATTGAAACCAATATTACATAACTTGTAAATATTGTTTTTCTGTGACAGTCTGTGCAATGATTGCATATATGTGCTTATTGCTTTGATGGTACTTTATAATTAGTTTATACTGACACAAAGACATGTGTAATCAGGATTTTTAAACTATGACCTGCGAAAAAAATTGCTACTAAATTTAGCCCATCGTGGAAGAAGTTCACAGAACACTGATTTATACCAATTTATACCCATAACAGTTTTCAACTATAAAATTTGGAATACAATTTCTTAAAATTTAAATTTAGGCCCAAAGCTAGTGATAAATATAATAATTTTTTTATAACAAAGAACCGAATGTATAAGCCTACCTTTGGCCATATCCGAGTGCTTTGCTTCACTGCGATGTCTTCATGACTTTGTTGTAATTGATTTGCTTTTAAATTTTTTTGAAATTACAGGGTAGAATCAGTTGTGTCTGATGGAAACGCTGGGAATTGTTTCTGCAATCAGTTGTATGCATGCATATATGTTACAGTCAAAGTGTGAAATCAGGCAATGTTGAACATTGCCTGAAATTTTTAGGCAATGTTGCCATAAGCCGTTTCACTCGGGCAATGTAGACATTGACTGAAACTTTTAGGCATTGTTTAACAATGCCTGAAATTTGCTCAGATTTTCTACGCACTTTGCCTGAAATCTTTATCCATGGTGGAATAGCACTGTATATGGAGCTATGCATGCACCAATGCGTACGGGAGGGAGGATGGGGAGGGGGGTCACGACTGAATTTGTACATACGCTCATTCAAATTTATAAATAGATGAAAGGCTGGCATATTCACACAAACATTTGGTTTGAACAAATTACAATTACTTTCTCACGGTCAAACAAAGGGTCCCGACTATTGTTCCAACTAAGGTTGTTAACGGTTAACCGGTCTTAAGAGCAAGGACCGGTCCTTTTAACTTTGACCGGTTAACCGTAATTTCAATTTGAAAACATCAAAGCGCTTTGTTGTAGCCGCGCAGGACGCCAGCATAGGTGCCGGCGGCACCAAAGTGCTTTGATGTAGCTGCGCAGGACGCCTGCATAGGTGCTGGCGGCACCAAAGTGCTTTGATGTAGGCACGACACCAGGCTGCCACTAATGATCGGTTAACCGGTCTTTTTTTGAACAGTTAACCGGTCCTTCAAAACCAGCGGTCTCAACAACCTTAGTTCTCTCAGTTAAAAACCTTTAATTTAATAGTAAACAAATGCTTTTTGGCTATGGCTAAAAATTAATTTTCACCGTGTGGGGGGTTGCTAATTTGAACGTACGCATAGGGGGGTTAACCAAAATATACGGTGTGCAACAGGAGGGAGGGAGTTGAAAATATGACTTTTTTGTGTGCGTACTATATGGATGGCTTCTTAAATGTTGCAAGCAGTAATATAAAACAGTTCTGAAACATTAATTAATAACTGCCAAACCTTTATTAAGTTCATATGAAATAAAGGAACAAGCAGTAGTAGAATACAGTTCTACAACATTAATAACACACACACACATCGGTGACTCGGGGCAACCCGCTACTGTGGAACGCCCTTCCGGATGAGATAGCAGTGGCAACTTCTATTGAATCCTTCACTTCAAAACTAAAAACGCACCTGTATCGCAATTCTTACTGTGACTGATTGTGAATCGCTCTTGCCTATGGCCTTAGTCATGTTTTAGCGTTGATAAATTAGCTAATAATAATAATAATAATAATGATAATAATAATAATAATAATAATAATAATAATAATAATAACATATATATGTTACAGTCAAAGTGTGAAATCAGGCAATGTTGACATTGCCTGAAATTTTTAGGCAATGTCGACATATGCCTTCATATCCCGATTCACTCGGGATGCTATTTCATCACAGATAAGGATTTCAGGCAAAGTGTGTAGAAAATCTGAGCAAATTTCAGGCATTGTTAAACAATGCCTAACAATTTCAGTCAATGTCGACATTGCCCGAGTGAAACGGCTTATGTCGACATTGCCTAAAAATTTCAGGCAATGTCAGCATTGCCTGATTTCACACTTTGACTGTAGCATATAGTTGATAAAAACAGTGAAGCACTTGATGCAGTGCTTTAAAATTATGTTGATGACCTGTTTTATGTCTGTTAGTTGAATTCACTACCTCTCCTTTTTGGTGCACTCTGTGTTAATTACAGAGTATTACTCCTGTGTATTCATTAGGAGGCATCCTATTATGTAGAATAATGGGCATAAGCTCAGTTATTTAACATGCCTTTTTAAAAACTTGGACCAAAAGCTTTTTCTCTATTATAAAGCAGCATTTTCCCCTTAGTATTAATCTTCTTGCTAACTGATTCATTGGTCAATTTCTCAGTTGATTAGTTTTCAACTTTAAATTAAAGATTACAATTTATAAAAATTTAAATTCAATCTAGACATAAACTTACACCAGATGATTTTAATTTTAATTTTTAGAACTAGAATTATTAATTGTGACTTTGGTATTAAGTCTGTAGTTTGCAGAATAGGCAACTAGGTGCTATTATCAGAATCTTTAGAAAAGCAGAAGAATTATTACTAAGGAACCACTGAATTTATATTAGGCATTGTATAATTGCCATGAGAAAGCAACAGGAATCAAAATAGAAATAGCACCAAACTTATGATCCCACAGAGCATCATAACAGTGGACATGAAGACCTTATTGGATCATGAAATTGTTCTAATGATAGAAGCCTTATTAGACAACTTGACAGGAAGTGATACATTTGATAAGAAACATATTTATTTTTATTTATTCTACATTACATTTATGATAGGCTGATAGGAAAAGAAAGAAGTAACATCAATACTAAATGACATGAAAAAGAAAAAAAGCTGCAGGACCAGATGGCATCACTGTTAAAATGATACAAAAGGCAGGAGACATAGGAATCTCAAAGACAACTGAACTGCTAAACCTAATCTATGATAACAAAACAATTCCTGAAAACATGGGTAGGTCAATTGTCATTCCTATTCCAAAAAAACCAAACAAAATGCTTCAGACTGTGAATGATTCAGAACAATTAGCCTAATTAGCCATCTGGTAAAATTACTTCTGAAAATACTGCTAAGGAGAACAAAGAATAAATTAGACACAAGGCATCTGAAGAACAATTTGGATTTGAAGAGGACTGTGGCTGCAGAAATGCAATATGCATTTTAAGAATGCCAAGTGAAAGATGTATTGAGATGCAGAAAGACTTGTACAAATGTCTCATCGATTATATTATGAAAAGGCTTTCGATAATGTCCAGCATAATGAACTTTTTAAGTGCCTGGAAGGAGCAGGATGGGTGGGAAAAGATTTAAGAATATTTATAGAAATATATTGATCCAGAAAACAACACCTTGAATAACTGGAACAACTGGAAAATGGATTCAAATACCAAAAGGTGCCGGACAGGGATGTGGATTAGCTTCAGAATTTTTTCAATGCATATGGAGAAGAAATCATGGAAAACAAAGAGGAATTAGAAAAAGTCAGAGTAGGTGGACAGTAGGTGAACATCAATAACACGGGCCTTCATAGGAAAAGCTTTTTCCATAATTTTGACCTTCCTTTATGTTTTTCTGCATGCTGAATCCAAAAAATGAGCACGAAATAGCTCCATCACGTAGTTTTTTACACGGATGTCAGATGGCGCCAGCTTAGGGAGTCATCTGATTTGATGAGCTAGCATCCCTCTTCTTGTTTCTGAGTCATCTTTGTGCCTCATGGCATTTAGTATTTGTATGTTTTTTTTTTAAATTTAAAAATGGCAAGTCGTCTTTGTGTCAATAGTTCTAACAGTGTATGTGGTGAGTTTAGTGTCAAGAAACATCAAAGGAACATAACAGAGTTTGTGAAAAAGGTGTCCTTTGCTTACTTTAGTGTGAAACTTGGAGACCAAGAAAAGTCTTGGGCACCACTTAAGGTGTGTTATGTTTGCATAGAAGATTTAAGAAAATGGTCATATGGGAAAAAGAAATCTTTAAAATTCGGAGTTCCCATGGTATGAAGAGTATAAGTTCAGTGGCAAAATAAATTCAAGCATGTTTCAGTGAGAAATTTGACTTTTGATAGTATTTGAAATGTTCCACAAATTACCGCTAGATGGCCATGTATGATTTTGTCCATACTTACATACTAGTTTACGTGATAACTGCTTACGAAGGAATTGTTATTAAAATTATTATGAAAAGTTGCCATTACGTTGATTTGTACATAAAATGCAAAAGAATTGGTCAGGCTGAGGTGGGCCATCTAAAACTGTCCCGCGGGCCTCATTCAGTCCGTGGGCTGCGGGTTGGACAGCACTGCTCTAGCTGTTAGATCTGTAGTTCAGGAAGTAGTGCTATGGTTGAAAAGTTGAAAAGTGGGAGTTAAAGTTAGGCTATTGTTATAGGAACAAGTTTTGAGTTACTGGAATCTAAGTTGGAAACCATACCAAAAATAGTCAGTTTTTAAGCAAAATTCACTGCCATTTTTATTGTTGCAGAATCTTGTTTTGAGGAGAAAGGAATTATTGAAACTTTTATTATTGTTGTAAAACCTAAAAGAATTGTTTTTTGCCTTAATCAACATTTTGTCAGGTTCATTACTATTTGTGAATTGTTTATTATGGTTGTTAGTGTTCTCATTGCTAAGAATGATGTCGTAAAGATTTCTGATTTTGGGACAAGTCGCGAATGGAGTGATAAGAGCACCAAAATGTCATTTGCTGGAACTGTGGCATGGATGGCACCTGAAGTTATTCGCAATGAACCATGCTCTGAAAAAATTGATATCTGGTTTGAGCTTTTTATATAACTGAGCAAATTAACACATTAATGACTGTGAAATTAGTCTCAACATTGTTGTTTTAATTTCCATATTTTCAGTAGTTATCTGTGAAGACTTATGGTTTTCATGAATTTGTTGCCTATTTTCAGATTTTAATTAGCACCAATATCTTTACTAAGTGTAACATAGAATCTGATTCCAATGTAATCATTCATTTCATTCATTCATTTGTTCACATGGACGACAGAGGTCCGTTGTGCCAATCTCGTGTTGCGCGAGTTGTGACCGCGACCAATGGCTGAGTGCCATTCATGAAGAATTGTGGAAGGAAGACCATCGCTGATCTGCTGGGGCCATGTACGGCGTGGTCTGCCAGGAGGTCTTCTCCAGCTCGGAGGAGGACGCGTCTCGACGCGTCGAGCAATGGCGCAGGCAAGAGCGCGATGGACCGGAATGTTCTTGTCCTGGCGAGCCACATGACCGAAGAGAGACAGACGGCGTCGCGTGATAATTTCTGTCACTGGCAGGAGGGCAGTCTGTTTGGAGACTGCTTCGTTGGTCACGAAGTCGAACCAGCGAATGCAGAGAAGCTGTCTCTGGCAGCGCATATGGAATGCCTGTAGTCTTTCAGAGTCTCGTGTAAGCAGAGTCCAAGTCTCAGAACCATATAGGAGAATTGGCAGGACGCAGGACTGATAAATTCGGATCTTAGTACCGAGCTGTATCTGTCTTTGGCGCCATAAATTTTGAAGAGATCTCATGGCAGATGCAGCTATGCCGATTCTGCGAGTAATGTCCCGCTGACACCTGCCATCAGAACTCTGGACACTACCCAGGTAAGTGAATTCTGACACATTTTCCACCTGGTGTCCATTAACGTATATGTCTCCTGCGTCTCCTCCAGAACCTAGATTCTGCAGCTTGGTTTTTGTCCAGGACACATGTAGCCCTAATTTGGAGGCTGTCGACTCAATCTGATTGAGTGATGTTTCTAGGTTCTTAACGGACGTTTCCAGAAGAGCAACGTCGTCAGTGTAGTCTAGGTCTTTGCAGGTGGCTTATGTCGATCTGAAATCAGCCTTCGACTCTGTAGACCGTCAGGCACTTTGGATGGCACTCAGAGGTATTGGTGTTCCAACGTTCTTATTGAGCTTAATTAAAGACCTACACGAGGGCACGACTGCAAGAGTGCGCATCAATGGCATGCTATCTGAGACATTCTTCACTGCCTCAGGAGTCTGTCAGGGCTGTGTCCTGGCTCCAGCACTCTTTTGCAGGGCTATGGACTGGATCCTGGAGCATGCTATTGACCAGACCGGGATCACCCTACCGGAACATAGCTTCTCCGACCTAGACTAATCTAATCATCACCTTCTATAGCACCACATCATAATACAAAGAAGCATCAGTCAATGGTGCACCAAACCAAACAATCAGATGACAGTCTATGGTGGATAAGCCAGGTCAAAAAGATGGGTTTTAATCTTGTTTAAAAATTTGATAGTGAATTTGAAAATTTTGATAGTGAATTTGAAGTGCACACATGCTCTTGAATGAAATCAAATGGAGACTATTAGCAGCTGGTGTCTGAGTTCCAGAGCATGAGCAGCAACAGAGGAAGCAGGGTTGCTATTATTGCCAATACTGTATTGTTTATTTGGTATCGGCAATACTTTTTTGTATCACCTATTGTATTGTTGATACTTTTTAAAGCAAGTATTGGTTTCTGTATTGCTGTTACTTTTTACAGTGAAAATTTTTGAAACTTGATACCAATACTTTTCTATTGCAATTATCGGCACCAGGGCTGGAGCGACCCACTCTGTGGGATGGTCAATACCAGTTGTGAATTTCTGAACCACATTAAATTTGCAAGCTGCACTACTTTGGTCATGTGATGAGAAACAGCAAAGACACCTCAGAATGATCTGTGATAACAGGACTATTAGAAGGCACAATGAAGCATGGCAGACCTAAAATATCTTGATTAGATAATGTTACTATGTGAATATCCTTGCTGGATCCAACCTTCTACGAGCAGCTTAGAGCAGAAAACAATGGAGGTTACTTAACAGTTTGCACAGCCTACCTCTAAATTGGAGGCTGGCTCCAGCAAACATTAGCTGCCAAACAAAAGGATCTGATCTCACCAACAGTCTTTATCAATCAATCAATCAATCAATAAACTTCTATGGCGCCACTATCATAATGCCCATGGCATCAGCCGATGGCGCACCAAATCCAAATAGAATTAGAGCCAGGTCAATCCGGAAGATCAGTCAGAACAGCGGGGGAGAAATCTAAGGGGGATAAGCCAAGTCAAACAGGTAAGTTTTAAGACCAGATCTAAAAGATGATAAATTTTTAGTTTTACGAAGTGATATTGGTAATGAATCCCAAAGCTTAGGGCCACATACAGAGAAACAACTAGACATATCTAGAATGGATAATGGACGAAGATGAGGAATGACACAGAGTCTCAATACGTGGACAGAAGATTGGCAATCTATGATTTACAGATGACATCGACTTTATACAAACCCTGCATGACAAGCTTCAGCACCTGCTCCAAAGGCTAAATGAGAAAGGAAAAATAAACACCAGCTTCAAAGATTAAATAAGAAAGGAAGCAAAGCAAGCCTGATTGTGAACAAAGCAAAAACAAAAACAATGGTTTTTGGAAAAAAGAACACTGAACTGTCACTGTCATTGGATGGAGAAGAAATTGAAAAATGTAGAAGAATTGTGAGTACCTTGGTAGCTTGTTGACATGGAACAATTACTGCTCCAAAAAATGAAAAGGTGGATAAGTAAAGCAACAGGATCTATGTTGAGAACAGCAATGAAGGGAAGTGTACCAGGCAAAAAGACAAAGGCACTGGATGATGAAGACAGATGCACAACCTCACAAAACCTACGCAAAGAAGAGGCACGACGCAGAGAGGAATGGAAACAATGGAACCCTGATGGTGATGATGATGATGATGATGATGATGATGATGATGATGATGATGATGATGATGACGATGATGACGATGATGATTGTGGTTATGGTTATGGTTATGGTTATGATTATAGTATGATTATGATGACAATGACAACTTTTTGGGCTGCCCTATTTTGACGTATGTGATTAAATATTTGACCAAGAGCTGTGTGGAGTATCATTATCACACTGAAGAATCAGTTTCTATGGTTGGCATGATATCATGCATGATACAGTTCTTATTATTTATTTAGGTCATTTGGTGTTGTTTTATGGGAGTTGTTAACGCACGAAATTCCATATAAGGATGTTGATTCATCGGCAATCATTTGGGGTGTGGGAAGCAACTGTCTTCATCTGCCGATTCCATCTTCAACTCCTGATGGAATAAAGCTTCTTATGACTCAGTGTTGGTTAGTCAATTGCAAACAACCCACTCATGCATATTTCTTCAAGAGGGTTTAATTTTTCATTGTGCAAAGAGTTACCGGCTCTGTATACATTTATGCACCTTATACTAAACACATATAAAGGAGCTTGGGTGAATATTCCTTTAAAATTGGTAAACTAAAGATCAAAACCTTCTAAAACCTTCCACTTAAAGATATTTCTGATTGGATAAAATGACTATTTTGATTTACAAATATTGTTAGTGCTTTTTGGATGGACAATAGAGTATAATATCATTTATAGCAAATATATAAAATAAAATATTTAAGCAGATCTGGTGTGCCTCTATATATTCATGTGAGCCTCAGCCTGTCAAGTGTCGACCATTGAAAGCAGTTAAATTTGCAAAACATCAACTCTAGTGTACAGTGGCGGCTCCAGGATTTGGCAAGTGGGGGCCGTTGGAGTGGCAACTTCTAAGCATGGGGCCAACCATTTGTTGATAGGTATATAGTAGTAAGTATAGGGTCCCAACTGGGGGGGGGGCAAGCATTCATTAGGGGTCACGGGCCCCCGGAGCCCTCATGTCGAGCTGTCATTGCTAGTGCATAACAAATGTAGATTTTCAAGATATGTTCTACAAGACTGCTGCTAATGTTCTTTTACTAAAATACTTGGTAGATTTTGTGTTGTTTCTTTCAGTTATGTTTCTTCTAAATGATTTAAGAATAGTTCAGTTGAGTTTAGAATTTTGCTCTTTGAATTTGTTATTTACAAGAAAAGTTCAGTAAGAAAGGAAAACAAGGAAGACCAAATGAGATGATCAATTATAAGGATGGCATTCTATTGACGAATAAAGAAGAAGTCATGAAAAGATGGAGGCAATATATCGAAGAACTGTACAATAAAGAAAAAGACCTGAAGAAATTACATTAGAACCAGGAGAAGATGTAGACCCGATCTACTAAAAGAAGAAATAATAAAGGCAATAAAAGAACTGAAAAACAACAGGGTTGTCAGAGTTGATGAAATACTGGTAGAGATGCTTAGGGTCTGGGAGAAGAAGCAACAAAAGAATTAGTAGAGATATACCAAGAAATTTATAAGACTGGGAATGGCCAAAAGACTTCAAAGAATCTATAATGATACCTATAGAAAAGAAATGTAAAAGGTACACTCCATAGGCTCAGCGCCCGTACGGAGAACCGAAGGGTTAGCACCTTCAGTTTTACATAGCAACGGCTGAATGAGGGCGGTTGCCGGCCTTTCCCTCGCCGCCTTTCCTTCCACCGAGTTAACACCCGATGTACTCATTCACATCTGAGTCGACTGGGGGTGCTTGGGACAGAAACAACCGAAAAGTTTCTGCCGCGGCTGGGAGTTGAACCACGGACCTCAAGATTGGCAGACCAGTGCGCTAACCACTGTTCCACCGCTCACCCCTTAGAAAAGGAAGCAAATGCAAAAATTGTCAAGACTTCCGAACAATAAGCCTCATTTGCCATGCATCAAAGATCCTGTTAAAAGTGATGAAAGAGCAAATTGAAGCAAAAGTAGAGGCTTTAAAGCTTCTGGGAGAGGACCAATTTGGATTCCGGAGAGGAAGAGGCACAAGAGATGCCATCGGTGTGATGAGGGTCATAAGTTAAAGATTATTGAATGCAGGAAAGATGTGTATGTATGTTTTGTTAACTATGAAAAGCAATTCGACCGAATGCAATGGCCTAAATTATTTAAAGCACTGAAAAGACTAGGAATTGATTGGAGGGACAGAAGGCTGATTAGGAATTTATACATGGAACAAACAATACTAATACGGATTGAGAATGATAACTCAGAGACGGGAGAAATCAGAAGAGGATCGCTACAGAGTTGCCCACTATCACCGCAGTTATTCAACTTTTACGTTAAGGAACTAATGAGAGAGGCACTAGAGGAAGAAAAAGCGGGAATAAACATTGGATGAAAACTGATACAAGCCATACGCTTTGCAGACGATCAGGTGATGCTAACTGGGAGTAAAAGAGAGCTATAAAGAATAATGGACAAATTAAATACAACATTAAAAGAATATGGCATGAAAATAAACACGCTAAAAACAAAAATCATGGTAATAACAAAGAGCAAAAATCCGCCTAAATTCACCATAATGGTTTATGGAACGGAACTGGAACAGATGACACAACTCTGCTACCTTGGAGCCTAATAACAGAAGATTCCAGATGCCAGGAGGAGATAAAGAAAATAATAGCGATGGGAAAGAAGCTTTTTTGGACAGAGGAGAACTGGTAAGAGGAGGGCTAAATAGGGAACTAAAGAAGAGACTGATAAAAACATTGATATGGAGTGTCACTTTATATGCCTCAGAAACCTGGACTCTCCAAAATAAGGACATGCAAAAGCTGGAAGCATTCGAAATGTGGCTATGGAGGAGAATGAAAAAGTTAAGTGGGCGGACAAGAAAACAAACGATGAAGTACTACAGATAGTGAACGAACAAAGATTGTTAATCAGCACCATCAAAAAAAGACAGGAACTGGATTGGACATGTACTAAGGGGAGAAACATTGCTTAGAACAGTAATTATTATTAATATCATTATGTTATGTTATGTTAATTGACAATTTATATAGCGCTGTAGCATAGTTAAAAATACCAAAGTCAAAGCGCCTCGACAACGCTGACATGTCAATGAAGGTAAGAAGGTGGCGATGTTAAAAGATCCACTTGGATGGTAAAAAGAACTTTGCTGCCGTAAAGAAATCCGGTGTTGAGGTTGAGTCCTTGTGAAGCGGTCCTTCCTAGAAATAGTTCAGCAACATTGACACGTCAACGAGGAAACAGAATTAGGTGTTGAGAATCCGCAAGTTGAAAGTAGGAATTCTCCGTACGGTATCAGCCGGTATCCGTACGGTATCCGGCATCCGCTGGTGAAAATCCGAAGAAGCCGTCTTCCGCGAGAAAATAGTTCGTTCCCGAGATCGACAAGACTGACGAAGGTGGAGATTCCAATGATGTCCAGAGCGGCAGTCAGTCGCTGTTCCATTGAATTTCATGCAACAACCGATTAAAACGGCTGACTTTGGCAGATTCTCAACGGGCGAACAATCGACTAGAAACTCCAGAACAACGTGAAAAAGTACAGGACGGCAAGATACTCCTCAGAAATCCTGCGAGCAGAACGCAGTTCTCATGAAGATGGAAGCAACGTCCAGAACAGCAGTCACTCGCATCCACACCAAGTAGCAATTTCTCTTGTAGATTGTCTTGTACTGTTGAACTTGCGTTGTAATGGATGTCGTCCAATGAACCAGTTTGTGATCGTGTATTCCCATCTCGACCACAGTCACCTCATGCTGTTGATGCCTTCTGACAATATTATTACATCCAACAGGCCACCAAGCTCGTGAGTTGGTTCGTAAACGAACTGTTTGAGGTCAAACGAATCGATGAGTTGTTCGAGCTTTTTACTGTCAGCGTGTAACGGCCGTTCAAGGTGAACATTGAAATCGCCAATGATATGAACTCCAAAGTTAAACATCAACATCGATTGAGGAAGTATATAAGTAAGAAAGACAAAAGGAAGACCAAGGAAGATGCTATTGGGCTGGATGATGAAAACAGATGCACAGCATCACAAGACCTATGCAGAAATCAAAGAAGATGCAAGGCACAGAGAGGAATGGAAACAATGGGACCCTGAACCTGTCCCAGGACAGAGAACTTGATGATGAAGAAAAGTTGCCATGAGCCAGTCAATGTAGATTTGTGTGATTTGTGTGATTAGATATATATCCAGTGACATAGCTACTGGGTATCCGGTGTGCCGGAGGCAAGATGTACCAGTGCTGCCCACAAGTTCTAAATAATGCTGATAATCAAAATATATGTTTCTCATTGTCACCCTCTACCTTTGAAAAAATGACACTCAAGTTCTCAAAATGTCTGATAACCATCAATGTGTTAATAATCTGACAAATGCATTATGTCCATTGTCCATTGTCATTGATGCTGGATCATGTGTATTGGATGCTGTATTGGATGTGGATTGATGCTGGATCATGTGATATTTCCATTCGATTTCTGCCTTTTTTCATCCATCTTTCATTACAACTTATGCAAATGTCTTAAAGTTTTTATAATAATTATAACACTAGATAACCCGACTCATGGAAAACCTGCAATTGCTTAAGTATTTAATTATTTTCTGATGTAAAGGCTGTGCACTTTGAAGTTTTAAGGTTTTTAAAGTTTGAGTAAAGGTGAACAACATTTTAAAAGTCTATTTTTCCCTAAAGTGGTTCTCTTTTTTCAAAACTAATGATTAGCAATTCAAAACAATGGAGCTTTAACTCAATGAATTAATTATTCTATTAAAATGTGATATCATTTATGTGATATCATTGTTTTATCTTTATTTATCTTTTCTATAGATATAAGTTTAGCAGCCAAGTTCCTAAAATATAGTTATAGCAATTGCATGGCTTATTTCACTGCCCCTGAATTTTGAACTTTATAATAATGTGTTTTGTGGTCTTGTTATTGTCTACTTATCAGAATTAATTAAGGTGTTCATGACAACTACTTCTTAATGTTGTTGCTCTGTGCAAATGGATGATTTTATGGTTGTTGTCAATGTCAAATAATTCTATGTAACGTAGGAGTCCGAAACCACGAAACCGTCCATCATTTCGAATAATTATGATGCACCTTGAGATAGCGACTCCTGATTGGCTGAGTATCTCTGAGAGTGAATTCTATCACTTGCAGGTGAGCAATTTTGGAATATTGGCAGAACTTTATCATAGGTCTGGTTTTCAGTTACATTAGCAGTAGCCAAACACTTATCTGACTTGTTTACAAGAGAGGAGTCATACAGGGTAGAGATGTGCAGGTAGAGCAAAATGCCTACCATAGCCGTGCAAAAACTTCCTTACCCTACCCGTAGCGCTATACCCGTACCCGACCCGTACCCATAAGATGTGTACCCTACTCGTACCCGTATCTGCGGGTATGGGTACAAGGACCTGTACCCGTATGCCCGTATCTGTTCCTAGAGACTATAGAGAGGCAGCAAGCCAGCAACATTAATGTATTAATGAAAGCAAAGCACATTTTTTAAACATGTCATATGTTGACAAGAATTTTTTAAGAGGCACATTTTTAGATTAGGATAGATCTAGGACTTAGGAATCAGGGTAATCTAATTCCCAAATAGTAGGCCTGGGTTCTTTCTGGAGGTACTGGACTACTGATTAGTAACATTGTGTAACACAGCTTGTCAGCTATCTTAAGCCTACATGAATGTCGGACAAGGACTAGAAGACTCGATGGGCCTGTTTAAATTATTTAGTAGATATAGTTTAGCTATGAGAAGGCATTGGAGCTGAAGTTAAACAACAAAACGATTTACCAAAGGAACATTATCACAGCAGGACGCCATTACAATGATTTTACGTTTGATTATGTTTACTGCTTTACTGATGATGTCAGATGATGTCATTTGTATTTCCTTTTAAGTTTTCAGTAAGTAAAATGCATGCAGTGGCATATAACTGTCTGACAAACTGAACGCAATATACAAATTACACTAATACACTTTACTCAATAATATTTTTTCTATTACTGCATTGATAATTGCTATAGTAGTGAGAAATGAAAATATCATGTTTTTACGGGTAGAAACGGGTGTACCCGTACCCGTAGTGCTATACCCATACCCGTAGCGCTATACCCGTACCCGACCTGTACCCGTAAAATGTGTACCCTACCCTATGCGGGTATACCCTACGGGTACGGGTAGGGTTTACCCGCGGGTATGGGTACGGGTAGGGTATACCCCGTGGGTACGGGTATACCCACACATCTCTAATACAGGGCTGTAATCTTTATTCTTTTTTCAATATCATCACAGAACAGCTAATGAGGAAAGCAATCCTTGGCTTCCATAGTGGATTTAGGATCAGTGGAAAGCTTATCAACAACTTACGGTATGCAGATGACATTGTCTTACTGACAACTTCACTAGCCGAATTGCAAGAACTGGAAAGATGAGCAATTTTCTATGAGCGATTGTCCATGTGAGCAATTGTCCATGTGAGCAATTGTTTTATGAGAGATTGTCCTTTTGAGCAATTGTCCTATGAGCAATGTCCATATGAGCAATTGTCCATATGAGCAAATTGTCTTATGAGTCCATATGAGCAATTGTCCATGTGAGAAAAGTGCAGTGAGAACTTGTGAGTGATCATTCTATGAGCAAAAGTTCTGCTACCACTTACCTATTTGTGCAGCCAACAAACTAGGTATCACATACAGCTGTGCTGGATTAATTATTTTTTATGTAGGACAGGAATTGATATGAATTACCCAGTACTTTCACCTAAACTGCTTATTTTAAAAATAATTGCTTGTAAAAATCTGAGTATGTTGCTAAGATTTTGACCCAAAGGGAAAAATCAATTTAAACAAAAAAAATCAATTTAAATCAAAAGCATCTGATCTTTTATTTTTATTAAGAAATTGTGATTTTTGTCAGCCCGGCTTTTAAGGCTTCATTGTGCTTTGGCAAATCTGGGCTAAATTGACCAGGATTTAAATTGCATTTGACAGGATGTCTGTAGTTGCCTCTTGCTTGATTTGAACCAACTGATTTGATGTTGCTATTACTGAGTTTGCTAAACTGTAAACGATTCCAATGTTTTTAAAGCGTTCATATCAGTAAAATTAGGTGACATTACAACAAAAAAAGAATAAAAGCATTAATTAGTTGAGCTCCTTCATATCCAGTGCTGCTTCAGAAAGTTGAGATGCTTTTCCATCACAGAGAATCATCACATTCCACTTCACTTCCTGTCTGTTGGGCCCCAAGAACTACACTCTGATTCACGATGAACATCACCTCGTCAATCTGCTCGCTGAAGGACACGGACTTCTTGAAGCACGGCCGGAAGCGTACCGGACCATCTTTGAACCCCTCGGGCTCCGTGTAGCTGCACATCATGGCACTGACGAGATGATCGAGACTGAACGACCATGGACTAAGATCATTGCTGGACTTGGACATTGACCGTTGCTTCAGAATACCGTGCAGCTTTGGAGATCTCTTGTGTATGACAACGATTTTGCCAGGAACAACATCTACTAGAACTTTCTTTTTGACCTTTGCATCCTTCATAATCTTCTCATCTTCATAAGGACTTCCTGGAGGTGAAGCAGAGACCATATCCAAGGCATCCAGGTGTCTTTTTAAGCTGACTACATTCGTAAAATCTCTCACATCAAGATGCTGAAAGCTGGTTCCAATGAAGTATGTGTGCCACGTTACTTGTGACTTTTCTGCCTTTGCAATCATCAAAACAACATTTATTTCAGAAACATCGAGGTGACAATCGTCCTCCACAAACCGACATTTGTTGCCAAACTTCAGGCAACACTTATCATGCAAAAGGGGCAATTCATTTTCCACTGACGTTACCATCCTCAGGAGAATGTCTTGGGAAGATCTGACAATTAGAGATGCATCTTTGCCATTTACTTTTGATGCATCTCTGCCATTCACTTTTCTAACCTCAAATATGAAAGTTATAGGAGCCTGGAAACTTTCACAGGCAGGAAGGACATAGCCTGAATCTTCAACCTTGGTGTAAGACAGATTGTCATTGTCTTCCACTGCATTTAACAAATCAGGATCTGAAACATCAACGGAGTTCTCCAAAATTCTTTCAGCAGAAGGCATATTTTTTGGATTTTAGTTCCCTAAACTAGTCTCATCATCTTTTGGTGGTTTGATCTCATGCTTTGATTGCTCACTTTACTCTCACATTATCAGTTTAGTAGCTTTCTTTAATGAGGTTATGCTTATCATAAGTATCACTTTCCTTGTCATCTCCAGAATAATTTAAAGTAATGTCGTTGGGGTCTGTTGCTTTGTGTGAACTTGGCAGTGATGGGCAACTGACTAAAAGACATTAGTTAAGCTATACTAAATTTAAACTAGAAATAAGTAGTTAAACTTTTAGTTGCAAACTAACTCTGAAATAGTTAACTAAACTAAAAAAATATAGTTAAACTTTTTGCATCTAATTTTACAACTATTTCTTATGTATCAGATATGTGTTCGTGAAAACATAGACGATGCTTGCAACATGAACATATCAGTCAATGAACCACTGATATCATTAATTATTGTCTATTTAATATTTAAGTCTTAGTCTAGACTGCAGGAACACAAGTTTGTCAAGTTTGTTTGGAAAAAATGACCCAGAAAAGAATAGATTGAAAAGGGACTGTTATTGAGAATTCGGGACACCAACTAAAACGTTTTAGTTAAACTATTTAGTTATTAACTAAAATTTTTCAGTTAAACTAGCATTTTAACTAAACTATTTATATTTAATTAAACTATGAAGATAACTAAAAAATTTAGTTGAACTTTTAGTTAGTAACTAATTAGTTAACTAGTTGCCCATCACTGGAACTTGGTTTCATCCAGTTGTTCCTGATCTTGACTTTGACCCAAGTTTGTGATTTATCTTGACTGTTGGAACAATAATTTGTAGATGGAGTGGAAGAGTGAAATTAGAGAGCAACTTCAAAAGATAAAAAGTGAAGGACAGCAGTATCCTCACTTGGAACAAGAACTAATTTTGCGACGACGAGAAGAGCTTAGGTGAGCCATTTATGCCTTAGATGTTTCTGCATTCCTCTAATTGTTTCTGTGTTCATATTCTTAGAAATTTTAGACTGTTTGCTAATTAATATAACAAAGAATTTTAAATCATCTGTATTAGCAAATAAATGGATCGAATTTGGTTATATTCAGGATATTAGCCACCTGACACAGTATAAGTTGCTCTGAACTGTAAATATTCATAATTATTCTATTTCTATTCTATCCAAGATGATTTATGCAGCACAGGCTAATAGTCAAAAACAAGAGCACTTTACATCAGCAAGCATATAATTAATTAAAATTAAATTAGTATTTGACTAATTCAGGATTGCAATTATGAGTTACTTATCGTATTAGAGCCCCTACATTAGTCAATGTGTTATGCAATGTATCATAGATGTACAGTAGAACACAACAGACTAGAATGTGTGAGTCACTGGCTGACCAACTGATAGCCTTGTTACTGGGCAGTTAGTTGGCTGACGCCTGACGGCGGCTGGGCACACAGGTATGCATCGCTGCAGACTTGTACTATGGAAACCATGGGCATGGCCTAAGTTAGTCAAATTCTTAAATTCTCTACCCGTTGACCTTCCAGGTGCAAACAGTCTAGGCTTCCATCAACTATTCTAGCAATAAGTCAGTGGAATGAAATCCTTCCAATTCAAGGCAATCTCTGTCTGTCTGTTTCTCTCTCTCTCTCTACCGGCAGCCACATTCAAGTGAAAGAGGATTGTAATTAACAATTAGAGATTGTAATTAGAGATTTGGTATTAGATGTTTAATGGATTGATATAGGCCTATGGCATTTTAGCATATGGGACAAGTGGTACCTGGTTTGTACTCGAAACCGCAAATATTTTCCTCAAGAAACTCTGAGTTGGTACCCGATGAAAAATGCCTACCTGGTTGTTCCCTAATTTATACATAGTGTTTATAGCACACAAAATTAGTGTGACAAAATTGTTAAATAGTAACACACCACTTCTAATGCTGAGCTGAGAGTAGTTAGGATTATGCTTTCCATGTAAGTTATGTCCTAGATATTCAGAAGGGGGCGCCAGTTGTATTGTGGCGAAGGTGTAAGATAGTATGCTTAAGCATTTTTCTTAAGTTATGTGGAACTCCACCATAGCTGGTGGCAAGCCCTGGTTGAGAAAGGAAGAGCCAAACACACACATGCACAAACACACATAGACGCTCATCGTCTTTGATACGGACGCGTCTTTAAGCAAACAACACACACACTTAAGTTAGGTCCAAGATACTTGGTAGGGGGGAGGGGGGGTAGTGGTCTAGTGGACATGTAGGAGTTGCAGAATTGCTGTTTAAGCACACTACTAGAAAGCCAGCTCCAAACCACATATATAAAAGCCTTAGACATTAAGTAGGGGCCGGTAAATTGAGCCAGTGTACTGAGGTAAAACTTGGATGACTGATTGAAATAGGCACAGATAAGCACTTATGTTGGCACGAAGGGCTGATCTACTGTGAAAGCGGTCCCAAGGGGTGGGCATGCCCCACAAAAGATAAACTTCCACTATGAGAAGTTGGAAGAAATCTTAAGGGCTTGAATTTGAGAAAGGATCTCAGCACACATAAGTTGGACGGATTTAGTACTTAGCAGATAAAATACTAAGTTGAGTGTGCCATTAAGGTGCAAGAATTGGAATAAAAAGGGCTTGAGAGTTAAAGTCTTAAGAAAGTGTGTGGGCTAAGGTCACACAGATGAAGTGCCCACAAAGTTATAAGAAGTGTGCAGTCGGTAGCATTAGAAAGGTGCACAGAATAGTGCTCACAGAGCAATAGGGAGGTCGAGGGCTGAAGAAGTCGAAGTCTGAGAAGGTCATCGACGTCAGGCACATCAATAGGAAAAGGGCACCCTAACAACGAGAACGTCAGGAACACTGACGTCGAGTACTTCATGAAGAGAGGGGCTTCTGTGAAACGGGCTTGAACATAGGAAGCACACTTGAGGAATTGAGGTCGATGAGTGTCGTGTGGCTAGTCAGGTTCTTAGTCAATAGCTGAGAGGACAACTATGTGCCTTGAGTCAAGCGCACCCATGCAGTGGATTGGCAACGGCATTCTGGGAGTGAGAGATATTAAGTTTGATTCACTGAAGATTTAATATTAGCGAACAAGGACGACGAGAAAGTCGGGTGCCTAAGTGAGTGTTGCTACATTATGAAGAACTGAAATTTAATCTCTTTGCTGTTTTGGCATTGTATTGTGTGAATTGTGTCTCTTTTATTCACACAATATAATGCCAAAACAGCAAATAGATTAAATTTCAGTTCTTCATAATGTAGCATGTTTCTTTTCTTGTAGCATCAAAGAGAACAGCTGTAGTAGACAAACAGAAGGTGGAATAATAGAGGAATGTATGAGTGGCAGTGGTTTTCAGCACAGGAGAAATCCTACTAAACTATTTAAAATCTTATTATTATTATTATTATTATTATATTATTATTATTATTATGAATAATGAATGAATGAATGAAGTTTATTTATTTTCAACTCAACTGAAGGAACTTTGAACAACATGCTGTACAAGTATGAATCATAATAAAAAGTAACATTGAATAATGAAAAAGAAAATCAAGGATTACATTTTTCATGAAGAGTAATGGATACAAATAAGGTCATATTCCTGGATTATATAGATATAAAAGTACAAGAACCATTATTATAATAATTAAGCCTTATTTAATGAAAATCATAAACATTAGCTAACAAAATTAGCCTTCAGAAGATACATAATCTATCAAGAATTAAAGAAATTTAAGATACAAGATCATATATCTGGTTATATCTGTAATTTCTAATTTGTAGCAATTGTATCAAGTTAGGAAACATTAATTATTTTTAGTAACATGTAACATTGACATTTAACAGGGGAAAACACGTTAAATCAGTCATTGGTGATGGGATTGTCTAAATTGTTAGCTATAATAGTTAAGTACATCAAATTTGGTTGGGTTGAGAAAAAGATACCAAAGGGCCTTTGGAACGAAAATCCCACAAGTAGGTATCTCGTAGTAGTAACTAGTGGCTTTAGATTATTACAAAGTAGATGACAAAAGTCTTCTCTATGGCCAATTTTGAGCCGAATCAGCTACAATTGATACTGAACTCTGTCAACTGATATAATTTGCTTTGTGCTTTTGTTTCAGACATGCCCAAGATGTGAGAGAGTTGTATGAACAGAAGCTCGAGCGTGCCAACAGTATGTATATGGAGCTGACTGCTTGTATGCTGCAATTGGAGAAAAGGGAACGGGAACTCGTCCGGTATTGTGTTTTTGTTATATTTTGTCCATTGTTTATGACCTAATATTATGAACTATTGCCTTGTTGACATAAATTAATTAATGCAGCTCATTAGAGCGCTGCAGTCTACAGTTCTTCTTTATACTCTAACAGGACTTTTGTAGCATTTGTAGCAGTATGTGCTGGTTTGACATACCTGTACCTTGGCCATCACAATTGGTCATGTCATTTATTGCATATTAAATTATTTTATTATCTATAACGAGTTATGTCATATTTGTGTATTGTCAAATATGTGTATGTGGAGATTATAATGTTATGTAGCAGGATGGCTGGATTGGCTTCCTTGTGGCTTTGATTTTATTTTTTATTATTTTACTGGAATTCTGTTAATTTGAAATTCAACATTAAAGTTCAACAGTTCACTTAAGCCATTAAATGGGCGCAACGAGCCTGACTCGTCCACTGCTATCTTTTGTTATTCGGGCATGATGAGCATGACTTGTCCTGCAAGTTTCATAGTGGTTCGTCAACCGGGCACAGCGTTTCAGACTCGTCTTATGCTATAAATCACTAGTATATATCCATTCACTAGATTACACCTTTTTTTTAGCTAATTCGCACCATGTGATAGGGAATATATATTCTTTGGACTGAGGGATCAGACCTTGGGCTACGCTGTGTAGAAAATAGCTTTGAGAAAATGACTTGTTCGGGTTAGAGTTGATATAACTTTACCAAATGTTGACCAAATTTCCAACTTTTTGATTTATTTTGTTACACCGACACCCCCTACAACTTTGCCCCTCACCCGAGTGGGGTTACCACTGAAACATTTTCGCTAGGAAGCTTCTAAAAATTTTTTTGGGATGGGTTCTATATATATATATAGGTTCTCTATATAGGTGTGACAATTATAGGGGCATAACCTTGAGTCCAGTATTGTCTAAGATTTTTTGAGCTTGTGTTACTGGGGAAATTTGGGAAATTTTTGGTGAGCTCTGACCTGCAGTTTGGGTTCAAAACTGGGGTAGGATGCTCAGATGCCTTATACACAGTGAGGGGGTAATAAGTCACCTCAATAGAAATTCATGCACAGCTGTCATTTGTGCTCTCGACATTTCAAAAGCTTTTGATAAAATTAGTCACTATGGGCTGTTTTTGAACCTGATGCAAAGGCAAACCCCTTGGTATTTTATTGAAGTTTTACTCAACTGGTATGCCAAATGTAATGTTATGGTTAGATGGGGGTACAGCCTTTGTACTCAACAGTTTTGAATGACTGCTACTGTTGCTATGTAATGAAGATTCACCTGGACTTAACCTGGATGTGCATCACTGATTTTCATGCTGTATTCTGGTTGAACAAATCTGTAAATATCAGTTGCATTGGTCATGAAAACCTTGAAAACCTGTGCCTCATTCTTGGAATCCATTGGCACCACTATGTAACCAACGCCGACATCCTCCTACAAACCAGAGTCTCGCCGCTCATGGACTCCATTCGTAGGCGCCGTCTAGCACTTTTTGGGCATGTAGCCCGACTAGAAGCTGTGGCTCCCCAGGGAGCCATGGCCCACACTTTGGGAACCACTCCACCTAACCAGATCCTGCGATGCTGTGTCGAAGTGTTCTGCCTGACGCCACGTGGAGACGCAAGCCTGGGCGTCCAAGGAAGAGATGGCTCGACCAACTTCAGCAACAAAGTGGTTCAACTCCCACCTTTCTATGGGAACAAGCCATAATGCATGGTCATGGCAGAGTGGTGACGCAACGGCCCCGGCCGGGTATGCGATGATGATGATGATGATGTTGATGATGATGATGATGATGATGATGATGATGATGATGATGATGATGATGATGATGATGATGATGATGATGATGATGATGATTGGTCATGGCTGTAAAGCAAGAATTTTGACTCACAATTTCATGAGCCACTGCAGAACCGCTCAACCTCTGCACCCAAAGCTCCCAGGTTTAAATATTGCTATTTTTTAATACAGAGTCTGTGGTTTCTCATAAATCTTACTTAATAGGAAAATGTTAAAGTTAATTCTATGATTAGCATCGTAGAATCAACCACATGCACAAAAATTGTGAAAGAAACAAAAATGTCACCGTAATCTGAAATAATGGTTTGGTGATAATTTTTCATTTACCGGTATGTGGAACTTAGAAGATAAAAATCCTCTGGTAAGTAAAGCAGAGACAGGGTGTTTACTCTTTTTTTTAGGTCTTTGAACTTGTTTGAGATAATTGCTCGCTCTAGGCTGGAATCAGTGAATCTGATTCGCTTACTTCCTAAATTTTTTCAGAACTTATTTGCTGTCCCCAAATTGATTTAGAAAATCTTGTGGCATTCTCATCTGAGACCCGATGGTTGCCATAAATCAGAATCTATATATTTGGAATGGCAGTCCAGAATATTGCCTCCTTCTTGTTGCATGCATCGCGAAAGAATGCTGGAAAAATATCTAACGTCTGTTACATACACTAGAACTTCATTATAGCATACTTAGCGGGCCTGTATAATTTGGTGCGCTATATCTGAGGTATAACAGTTATATCCTGTATCATCCAATACATGGGTGCATCACACAGGACTGTACATTGTGGTGCTTTTTAACCAAGTATATGTTACTGTATAGCGAAGTTCTACTGTACATGTTTTTAGAAGAGAGCACGCCATTCAAATTTATGAAAAAAGACAGAAACAAATAACATCACCAAAGAGTCATCATGGCAGCAAATATGATAAGATGAGTCGCTCCCCGAGGAAGAAAACTACTGCATCAGATTCCAATAAAGGGTACAAACTTGTCAACACTTTCAGACTGCTGCCTCAGGGAGTTTATAATCTTAGCATGGTCTATAAATACTATAACAGTTATATAACTGTAGACAGCATATGCTTCTCTGCAGTTGTTTCATATTAGCATCTATAAGCCTGTTTGTTAAATGTCTGATGCTCTGAATCCCTACCATGAGATGAACATTGAAAATACTGCATTGTATACTGTGCAAAATTGAGAGGGATCAAACGTGGCTACTCTTCATGGCTGGCTAAAAGAATGAGATTTGATTGCTGGTTTAGTGTGAAAATATCTAAGGAAAATATAAAAGACAGTAAACAATTTAGCAATGATGACTTTATTTATTTATTTATTTATTGAAAGTTAAGATTTCTGTGGTAAATCGTCCTAGAAGGACTACTCGAACACATTACATTGTACATGAATAATGTACTTCATGCGGCTGCACGACTTTATCCTAGCTATAGTTGCATTGCATTCCCTAGGTCATCACGTCAACATTGCATTTTTCACAGCATTTTTCAGTATGAGAATCATTGTTTCAGTAGAATTTAATTGCAAGTTTCATCCATTTGCACTCGATTATCTCTGTTATGATGCAGAACTGACAATTTCTCACAGTGAAACATTGACTGCTGTTAAAAGTCTTCTGTCTAATTGCACTATATCACTAATTTTGTTGCATTAATGTTCCAGCATCACCATTTTTCACCACATTTTTCACCACATTTTTCACTATGAATATCATTGATTTTGTTGAATGAAATTAGGCTCCAGAGCTCTTAGCCAACAACTGCAGATATGTTTACAGTAATTTGATGAATTTTATATCAATGGTGAACTGGCTTAAAGTTACTCTATAGACCTCACATCATGTAGTCACCCAGAGGTGGATTTACATTTTGGAGGCCCGGTACAAATATTTCCATGGAGGCCCTCTGGCGCCATCGTGGTCACTTAAAGAAGTAAAAATAAATCAAACATAATTGAACATATGAAACAATTAAATGCCATTTCAATACTACAGCAATCTATGTCCAAACACTACTAAAGTCTAAGCAATACAAGCATTCGTGTATATCTCCGAAAATAAATTACTTTAAAGAAAAAAATAATTTAAAAAGTCTTTAAAAAATTATTATTAGAAAAGGGAGGCCCCTAAATTTGTATTTTGAAGGGAGGCCCGGTACCGATGTACCACCTGGTACCGTGGTAAATCCGCCTCTGTAGTCACCACAAATCATTTTCTCTCCTCCCTTGGATTTTCATCCATTGGTGTCAGCTACATACTGAATGGCCTTTTGCCATTCTTCTCTTCTGGATTTATGGAGTATGGTAAGTGCAGTGCCAAGATATGATATGTTGGCTGTAATTGGAGACTGGAATTAAAAAGTGGTTAAAGATTATGAAACGTTGGGTGGCATAATTGGAAAATGCAAGATGGGTGAATCAAATGAAAGATAAGAGCGTCTTCTAAACTTCTGTACAATCAAAAAGCTGTCAGTAATGAGCACTTTTTTTTTAAAAAACAAGAACAAGCAATGGACCTGGATGGATATCACCAGATGGAATGGCTAAGAATTTGATAGATTGCATAATAATAAACAGAAAATAGAAATCAAGCATACAAGATGATAAGATCAGACCAAAGCTTGTTATGATAAAAATTTTAATGAGACTAAGAAGAGTACAGAAAACAAGTAACAGGGTAATCTTTGATTTGGCAAATCTAGGTGATGGAGAGAAAAAGGTAAAGAATGAACTACAACTTAAAGCAGAAGTAAATAGCACAGCACCAAATTCCTCAGTAGAAGAACAGTGGCAAGGAATTAAAGAAACTGGATAGAAAACTTAAAAGAGGATGCAGAAGAAATGCAAATGAACTTCATCCAAATGACCAGGGCAGCAAGAGACAGACAGAAGTGGAACGAACTCATTCAGACCCATTGTCCAACCCAATAGGGAACGATGGAAGTAAAGAAAGAAGGTTAAGGA
This sequence comes from Metaphire vulgaris, assembly GCA_018105865.1. NCBI lineage: Eukaryota > Metazoa > Annelida > Clitellata > Crassiclitellata > Megascolecidae > Metaphire > Metaphire vulgaris. Next base: position 40,283,849 of record CM030832.1, on the reverse strand, counting down.
AACAACCATGTAAGTCTAAAATTACTTGAAGAACTTTGCTTGCATGGGAAACAAGTGCAATCATTGTGTGATTACTGCATTGCAATAGATTTTGTACAGCATTGCTCTGCCTATGAATAATCATTATATTATGTACAGTATTTGTTTCATATTTTTATTTAATTTCAGTGCCTCTTCAACAATTCTTCCAAGTTCATTTTTAGTTCCAATATTTGACAAAGATCGCTTCAACTTTCATAGAAAGGACACTTCTTCTAAATCGAGTCATAGTTTGATGCCTGCTAAATCTCATCCACTTGTTATTCAGAGGAGAGACGATACATGTGTCATATTTCATCCTACCTCATCTGATACACAGAAAGGGCATTTAGGTAATGACCATTATGTTCACATTGGTAGTCTAGCAAATATGTATTTAACTCAAGAGAGACTGTTTCAGGAATTGTTCCCTATCCATGCCAGCTAATGTATGGATCCAGATGTTTTGGGTCAACATTTGCCGAATTCAGACCTAAGCAAATATTGCCTCACAGGGTTAGAATGACTCTAACTTACTACTAAGTAAAGGTATCAGAAGTCATTAAAACTCACTAACGAGACTACTCAGTTACTGCAAGCAGCCTCAACTAATTCTTTGTGGGGCATAGTTCCGGTTAAATTTAAATTTTGTGGGTATGTTAGCTTAAATTTGTGGGTGCATTCCTTAACTTCAGTTAAGTTGCTCTTCATTAAAACATGGGATGTCAGAATAATATTTGAATTTGGTATTTCATGACATAAGTATTTGGCAAATCCGGATATTGCTGGATATCACGCAATCCTGCCGGAGTGAATGCCCAGAGTGGTTTCCAGTCATTCCCTAATGCCAGCTTAGAGACTAATTTTGTTATTACAGGGAATCATATGGACTTACTTGATTCAGATGATGACAACTTTAGACTTCATTGCTCAGGAATAGCTAACGAACATGAATCATCAAGTTTTCCTGTTCATTCCAATGTTCGTGTAGAGGTAGAAAGCAGTGTTGGAAGCGAAGATGTGGCATTTAATTTAACTCAGGAAGTGACACCAACCTTGGCTTCGAACAATGCATCGCCGTCTACATTTGAGCTCGACAGCTGCAGTTGCCTTCAGCCTACAGTACAGTTAGCTTCTCTTATTGCTAGTGATTATCCTTTTGTGCAAGTTACAAACAAAGTGGATGCAGACTTGAATGAGACAGTGGAGATAAAAGAAATACAAGACAATAGACATGTCTTTGGTTCAAACTGGAAAAATCTTCCTGGTATGACTAAATTAACTTCTGTTCTTAAATCTACACGATGCCTACAACAACTGCAAGACTTGAGGGAAGACCTTCCAAGTGGCATACAGAGGATATCTCATAAACTGTCGAGTGATGGAGATGCTGTATCAAGTCAACCGTCTTCCTGCATTGGTAATGAAACGTCATCATCTGCCTCACATCAGGTTTGCTTATTATCATACATTCTAGATTCTAGTGTTGAGTTAAGATGAAATGAACTTAAGAAGCTTGAATGAGATAGATGTAAAATTGTGTACAGTCCAGCATTTGATATGATGTGCATCAAAACAATGCAGAAATCATTATATAACAAGATAGGAGGGAGTATTATGCTTCCTAAAGCAAAAACTTACAACACAGTCATTCATATAACGATTTTATGTTATATTACAGCATAAAAATTAAATATGAGAATGAAACTGACAGTTGCATGTGAATGAATTTCCTCATATTTGTTTAATATCATAGTTTAAGGCAAATGTTACTACAATTGATCTAATAGTTATAGCAGTGTCAGTGAGCAGCTAATCTTTTGCCTAGGAGAAGTTGTGGAAAAACTTAGAGGGATTAGCATGTTCGCTCTTCACAGCTGGCTAAACAAGTATGAGTTCTTTTTTTTATAACCAACAAGGAGTTGGTTGTGAGTGTAGTGCAAAAATATCCAAGGACAATCTAAAAAACAGTAGGAAATTTAGTGGTAACAACCATATACTTGCACTGATTGCCCTATATCACTAGTTTTGTTTTGTCAACATTTCATATTACCATTTTTTACCACATTTTTCTGTATATATTTTGGCTGAATTTAATTGAATATTTCATCCCTTTGCACTCATTTACGTCGATTACGATGCAAACCAACAATTTCTCACAGAAGAGCACTACATTGTTGCAGAAAAAAGTCAGCAATCAGTAAAGGAATCAGTAAAGAAGACATAAAACTGAAAATAGCAAAAGGATTACAAACAATGGGAAGACTGAAATGCATCTGGAACTCTAAAGAAATCAAAATAAGCACCAAAATCCAAATCTACAACACCGTTGTTATTCCTCAATTACTATGTGGACCTGAAACCTGGGTCACAAAAAGAGAAGATGAAAAAAGACTACTTGTTGCAGAAATGAGCTGCCTAAGAAGAATTCTTGGAGTTAGCAGACTTCAAAACTTAGAAATGAAGATATATGGCAGCAGATTGGGCTAAAGAATACAATCATGGACAAACTCAGAAAAAGGAGGCTAACATGGTATGGACAATGGACATGTAAACAGAATGGAAGGCTCGAGACTTCCCAAAAAAGCACCCTACACATCATCATCATCATCATCATCATCAATGCCGTGGCGATGCTTCTGCACGCCTTGACAGCCTATGTATGGATCTCCATCTAGTGCGGTCTTGTGAAAGTCTCGTGGCCGCCGCTACATCTAGTCCAATTTCAGTGCAGTCTTCTCTTATGTTGTCGAGCCATCTTTTCCTCTGTCGTCCTCTTGATCTTACTCCGGTTACTCTTCCATACAGGGCTTTATAGGGTAGTCTGTTGTTATTCATTCTGTTGACATGCCCGAAGAATCTCAGTCTTCTTTCTTGGATTGTGTCGATTACTGATCTTTCTGCTCCTAGTCTTTTTCTGATATCTTCGTTTCTTTGATGTTCTATCTTAGATATACCACCTATTTTTATAAGGCAGTCCATTTCAAATACCTTTAGTTTCTGCTCTAACTCAGCTGTGAGCGTCCATGTTTCTGAGTTGTAGAGTAGTACACTCAACACCAGAGACTTATATACATGAATCTTTGTGGGTATTTTGATCTTTTTGTTCTTCCATATGGTCTGTAGCCTTCTCATTACATCACTGGCTAGTCGGATTCTTCTGTTAACGTCTGCTTTGGATGACCCTTCAGAGCTTATGACTCTGAGATATAAAAACTGTTCGCTTTGCTTTATTGCCTCTCCATTTAACTTGACCTCTATCCTGTCTTTCCTTTTGGATATGAGCTGCGTTTCAGTCTGAAATGCAGAAGAAATAAAAACTCTACACATACAAGGAAGGCAAAAAATGAAGAGGCAGGCCCAGAAAAAATGGATAGACAACATAAAAGAAGATTTCAAAGAAAGACAACTGACAATTGTAGAAGAAAGAAAACTAACATTTGACAAAAAGGCCTGGAAATGTTTTCTGACTAGCTATTGCCACTATTGGGTTCTAAGGCAATTCGGAGCAGGACAATTCGGAGCAGACAATTCGGAGTGGACAGTTCGGAGACGGACAATTCGGAGAAAAGAGCAAAAAGCAAAGTTTCACTGAGTTTAAAAGTTAAAGTTAAAAAATATGTCTATAACCCTAACCCATATGTTGGATGAAACCCATATGTCGGTCACCCCATTTATTTAAACTCAGTGAAACTTTGCTTTTTTCTCTTTGCTCCGAATTGTCTGCTCCGAATTGTCCTGCTCCGAATTGCCCGGTTACCCACTAATGAGTTGGCAGAGAGCAATGATGATGATGGTGGTGGTGGTGATGGTGATGATGATGATGATGATGATGATGATGATGATGATGATGATGATGATGATGATTCAGTAAAGGTCATTCCACAGGAACAGCAATCCTAGAAATCTATGACAAAATTGTCAGTGCCACTGTAAATGGTCAAATTGCCTGAGAGATCTTGGAGGCATTCAACTCTGTGGTCTCCTTCAACTCCTTGAAACATTTTAATTAAATACTCAGCCTTAAATACTCAGCCTTCACCCGGCTCCCTCCGCAGCCATTTGGCTGCGGAGGAGCCGGGTGAAGGCTGAGTATTTATTCTAATTATATTATACTTACATTATACTTATATTATATTATTATACTTATATTATATTATATTATACTCCTAATTCTATGGCCCTCTTTTTGAAACAACTTAAAACTTATCTCTTTGTCAATGTACAGTAATTTGCTGTGGGAGCACTTCTGAATGATTCTTCAGAAGAGGTGCTATACAAATATTTTGTTACATTACATTACATTAAGGGCTTAAGAAAAGAAATTTGAAATTTAGTCATCGTGAAGTAAATTTTTAGTGACTGATTGGAAGATTAATTGTTAATATGGACTGCCCTATTATTTAATTTATAAAAAAAACAGAGGAGTTAGTCATTATATTTTGGAAATGGGAGATCTCATAACAGCTTATTCTTGTTGGCATTCTGGATTCAATCTTAGCTAACTTCAGCATGATTTATATATAATGGAATTAGCATATTCTTACCATAATTCCTCAAATGGTTGTTTCATTCAGAGGTTAATGATTTTTCAGAAAAATGAAGCAATAAAGAATAGTTTGAGGTAAGTAATTATTGGTTATCTTAGAACATTTCTTTTTCTTTGTCCTTTTAGATATTATTAATTTAGCAGTGATTTGAAGTACCGCATATAAGACACACCCGCGTATAAGACGCGGGTTTTGATGATTTGTGTTTAAAAATTATGTTTAAAAAATTATGGATAAGACGCACCCATATATAAGACGCACCAAAGGAGTTAAATACTGAGTCTCTATTCAGTTACCTGGTTAATAATTGCAATCCTATTCCACCTGAATTGGCTGCCCATAGAGAGCAAGAGATAGGAGAGAAGAGAGAGAAAGAAGGGAGGGTATAAGAGATTGTCTTGAATTGGAAGGGGTTTCATCAACTGTCATAATGTGAAAATAGACCTACATTAATAATTTAATCATCCAACACTAAATCTTTATTCAGTAATCTGACCAATTACAATCATCTTTCATTTCCATGTTGCTGCCGGCTGAGAGACAGACGGACAGACAGAGGGAGAGACACAAACACAGACAGACAGAGACAGATTACCTTGAATTGGGAGGGCTTCACTCCACTGTCGTGGACCGTCATATATTGTCTACACACAAGTTGCTTAACTGTCTATTGTGGAATCTATTCAGAATTCTGATTAATCACAATACTCATTCACTTAAATGTCACTGCCTGTGTGCTGCCATAAAGTGTCCTACCCGAAAAATGTCCGGGCGGACACTTAATTGCAACCACAAAGTGTCCGGCGGACAATTTATGGTGCCATATAATGTACCCAGAAAATGTCCGGGTTGCCCCAAAAGTGTCCAGCCAAAGTCAACGTTAAGGAACAATGTAGGCTTACGCAATCCATAGGTTTTCATGAATAGGTCTACAGGGGAGTAACCCGAGTAGCAGCTCTTTGGCATGGACTAAGTTCAACCCAAAGGACTGCAAAGATGAGAACGATATGGAAGCTTTGCTCTTGGTCATTCAGAATCATCATTTTGAACCGCTGTACAAGTGGTAAATGTTCTTGTAATGCGACAGATTTAGATTTTTTAGATTTTTTCCGTTTTTTACATTTTTTTAAATATAACTTTTAACATAACTTTGACTATAAATAAAGGTTATATTTTCATTTATTTTTACCACTCTGTTTAGCGCATATTATATATATATATATATATATATATATATATATATATATATATAGTATATATATATACATCTATATAGCATATGTTTTCATAGCTTATTCCTCTGTTTAGCATGACTCACTAGACTGACTATGATCAATCATCATCATCATGTGTCATCTTCATATCTGAAGGTTGACGGTCATGAGTTGTTTCCACTTCGTTCTGTCTTCAGCAATCCTTTTTAGTCTTCCATAGTTCTTTTCCTGTATGTGTTCCTTAACGTCGTCCAGCCAGTCTCTTCTAGGTCTTCCTCTGGCCCTGTTTCCCTCATATCTGCCCTCTAATAGGACTTTTGCTTGTTCTGTGCTTGAACCCCGCATTATGTGTCCAGCATACTGAGTTTTCCTGTTTATAATTTCTGTCAGGAGTTGTCTCTTTTCTCCAATTTTCTTTAGTACCTCTTCATTTGTTATTCTCTCTTGCCAGCTAATTTTCAAGATTCTTCTGAAGCACCACATTTCAAAGGCCTGTATTTTATTTTTCAACTGCTTTGTTAGAGTCCAGCATTCGCAGGAGAATGTGATAACCGAGTATACATAGCATCTCAGGATTCGTAGTTTTAGTGTTTGGTCTAGGTTTCTTCTTAGTAGTTCTTTTTGTTTCCAAAATACGAAATACGAATACGAAAGGGCTACAAACGAAAAACTGGAAGACACAAAGAAAGAAAAGGACCAAAAGATAATCTGGAAACAGCTAAAAGAATGCATAACAGAGGTAGCAGACAACTTATGCGGAAAGCAAGAACAACACATGAAGCAGCCATGGATAACAACGGAAATACTGAATAAAATGGAGGAAAGGAAGAAGCATAAAAATAAGGATTCTGACAAATCGCAACAAACGTATTTACAACTAAAACATGAAATACAAAAAATGTGCAGAGACACAAAAAACAAATTTATCAATGAGAAGTGCAAGGAAATAGAAGAGTTAGACAAAAGGCACAACCCTCTAGTATATAAAAAAATCAAGGAGCTGAACATACAGAGAAACAACCCAAACCACGTTATCAGAGATAAGAATGGGAAATTACTGGTAAAAAAGGAGGACGTACTGATCAGATGGAAAGAATACGTTGAATCCTTGTACAATGACAATAGAGGAGAAATTCCAAAAATTAATCACTCAAAGGAAGAAACGATTATAACTGAAGAAGAAATAAGACAGATTATAAAGAAATTACCCAAAAAGAAAGCAACAGGAGAAGATGGAATTTGCGCAGAACTTATACAAAACTTGGGGCCGTAGGATATGAAATAATCACAGAGCTAATAAACGTAATATATAAAACAGGAGACATACCGAGGATTTCTTAAAATGCATATTCGTCCCAATTCCAAAGATAAACAAAGCACAAGACTGCGCATTTACTACAGAATTATAAGCTTGATATCGCATGCATCCAAAATCTTACTACAAGTAATAAAGAACAGAATCACACCATTAGCAGAATCAATATTATCAGAAAATCAACTGGGCTTCAGAAAAGGTAAGGGAACCAGAGATGCCATCTTTCAATTAAGGATACTTTGCGAAAACGCCCAAAAAATGGGAAAGAAATTACACATATGCTTCATTGATTATAAAAAGCATTCGACAGAATAAATCATCAAAAGCTATTGGAGACACTAAAATGGGCAGGAATACCAAAACTGGAGCAAAAGTTAATCTGTAACTTATACTGGAATGAATACGCCACCATAAGAATAAAAGAGGAGGAATCCGAGAAGATACAAATAAAAAAAAAGGAGTCAGACAAGGATGCATACTATCCCTTTACTATTTAACCTATATACAGAGCTGTTAATAAAGGAAGCATTAGAACAAACTCCTGGAATGAATATCAATGGAACAATCTATAACATACTCAGATATGCAGATGATACGGTAATCTTTGCAGAAAAAGAGGAAGACCTCCAACTCATAATTAACAAGCTAAACGACAAAAGCAAAGAATACGGGATGGAAATTAACAGAAAGAAAACAAAAACGATGATAGTAAGCAAACACAAAAATGAGAAACACAACATCCTAATTGATAGCACTAAGTTGGAACAAGTAAAGGAATACAAATATCTGGGCAGTTTCATAACAGAAAATGGACGATGTACAAGAGACATAAACGCCAGAATTGCTATGGCCAAAGAAGCCTTTTGGAAACAAAAAGATGATCAATAATAATTATATAAAATAATCACATTAATCAAATATATTTCATGTTCAATTTTTCACGGACAGAATATTGCAAGTAATTTGTCCCGGACACTTTTTCGCCAAGTCGGACACTTTGTGGCTGCAAGAAAGTGTGCGACTGGACACTTTATGGCAGCAGACACTTTATGGCATCACACCGGCAGAGAGAGTGAGAGAAACAGTGAGATACTGACAGACACAGAGACTGCCTTGAATTGGAAGGATTTCTGTCCACCAATTCTACTTGCATCTACTGCAGTCTTGGATTTATTTATTGATTATGACTTAGATGGCAGTTATTCATGTTCAAAAAAATTTAGATAAGATGCACCCAAGTATAAGACGCACCAAGAGGGCTAATTGTGTAAAAACTCGTATAAGCCACGTCTTATATGCGCGAAAATACGGTATCTGTACTAGCCTCTGCATTGAACATAATTGCTACTGTGCTACTATTCTTATTGTAATGCAAGCCAATACAGTTGTTCTTAATGATAATTTTCTGTTACTTAATGGAAGTGAATTTTTATCTACTTTTTATATACCTTGTTTCTATTTTTAGAAGCCGGCTCTCAAATTTTGGTCACAACAAGTGTTTTCGGACAAACATTAACATGTAAATTCACAACCTAAATTTTAGGACAAGATTAAAAAGTAGAAGTGCACTGATTACTAGGGCGGTGCTTATTTTTGAAGTTTGTAAATGTCTTCTTCATACCCCACATTTTGTTTGTATATGTAAGAAAAAAATTCAGGCAAAATATCAGCCTTATTGGAGAACAGGCCCTCCGAGAGGGGGGGCAGGGGGGCAACTGCACAGGGGCCCGGCGGTCTGGAGGGGGCCCGGGCCGATGATGAATATGTATAATTAACAATAAAATGAATAATAACAACTAAAGAATGGTTAAAATGTCAGTTCAGCAGAGGGGCCCGGCGAGCACAAGGGGGCCCGGGACACAGTGCTAAATGGCTGACGAGCAAAAAAAAAAAAAAAAAGGTCGTCAACACTTAAAACGGCTGACGAGCAAAAAAAAAAGGTCGCCAAGAAATTATGACGAAAAGGGCCCGTCGGCCATTCTGCACAGGGGCCCGGAATTTCTCTCGGAGGGCCTGTTGGAGAATATTTAGAGGTAGCTCAATTACTCTAAAGTTTTGCCGGTACCTTATTTATGAAAGTTGCAGACACTTATAGGCAGTAATGGAAAATATTGATTTTGAGACAGAATGAGAACATGAAGTATAGTAGGACTTGTACAGTAGCAAGCTTGAAACCATGCTGATTAAAAATTTAAAATAAATAGTTAATTCACTTAGCCAACAGTGGGCCGTTGTGTTGCCTCGAAGCCAAGTACATGCCTCCTCATCTGCTGGTCCCAAGTACTTGAAAAATGTGGTGGGAACATCAAGTCCATCATTTTCCGCCATGATACTTATTATTATTTATTATTATTAATTTACGTTGAATGTCCACGTGACAAGCGATAAATGATGAAACTACAAATGGGAAGGTCACATAGACTTTAATATCAATAATAAATCTATGGTCACAAGGTCATAAGCATAGATTTTATAATTCAACAATTCGACAATACAGTAAGCGATACCAAAATGTATTGGTGATACTTAACAACCCTGCTTATAACAAAATCATTAAATAAGTAATAGGTATAGCGGAAACAAACAGAATTATTCTTGTAGCACATGTGGCATGAATAAAAAATCTGTCACAGTGCTATTTCAAAGCTGGCCAATAGAAACAAGCGTATTCACATGCACTTAATTTACGAAGCCAAAGAATTAGTCTTTGATTAAACAAACACAACACACCCCAGACTTTATAAAAATGTTGAACATCACATGACTACTCTTCGTATTCGTCTTGAACAACACTATTTGGATGAATACAAATAGACTATTTGTCACACTATTTGTCACTGAAGTGAATATTCAGCCCAGCCCTACATATCATTCATAGGTTTTACAATTTTTACATGATAAGTCTCAAAACTCAGGGTGAATATTATAAGCGGGTGCATATTATACCCTAGACAATATGGTATGTTGTATTAAAATACAGAATTTCCTAGCAAGCACTGTTCGATTTCCTGTGTGAATCACATGTTGCACCAAATCTGACACTGATATCTTGAAGAAGTAACTAACTGTGGAAGTTAGTTAGTTAGTTAGTGAGCCAATTTATATAGCGCTATAGTCATAGCAGGCCAAGATCAAGAGCGCTTTTCACATTGCACTTAAATGAGATATTGAATAAGTGCGTCTTTAGTATGGTAGCGAACATTTCAAGACTAGTCGCGTTGGTCACAATGTCGGGCAGCGAATTCCAGAGGAGGGGATTCCCCGGGTGAAAGACCTCTCTCCAAATTTCACTGTCTTAGACGGAGGGGGTACAACTAATTGGACCCAAATACAGGAACGAAGCTGCCACCAAGAATCAGTAAGCGGGGGCCTGTGCACAAGTTCTGCTAAGTATGCTAGGCAGGCAGGTTCATTGAGGGCCCGGAATGTCAGGCAGCATCTCTTGTAGATGATGCGCTCGGGGATGCGCAGCCAGTGCAGCTTGTCCTTGAGTAAGAGGGTGACGTGCTCGCCCCGTCTGGCACCGTAAATCATGCGGGCAGAAGCATTGAGTAGCATCTGCAAACGGCTCAGTTGGGCGTCTGGTAGACCGAGGAGCATGCTATTACAGTAGTCAATCCTCATGATGACGACGGCACGCACGAGTTGAATCGCTGCCAATGTTGGAAGGTGCCGGCGGATTGCCCTGATCCTCCGAAGCTGATAGAATGAACTCCGAGTGACATTGCTGATGTGGCCACTGAACAAAAGCGATTCATCTAACAGGACCCCGAGGAGGCATACTTCATCCGATGGTACAATTTGAATTCCATCGATAACAAACAGTACATGGCTGAGCAAGTGCCTCTTCCTGGGCGTAGCAATCTACAGCACTTCGGTTTTGCCCGGATTTAATGCTAGACGATTGACTTCAGTCCAATGTCTGATCTTTGTAATACAGGCGATGACACGATCACGTAGTAGGTCCATATACTCGGGGAGGCATGAGGCGTATATCTGCACGTCATCAGCATAGGCGTGCGCTGCCAGCCCACACTATTCAATGATTTGTCCAATGTCTGCCATATAAAGAACAAACAGAACATGTTGCTGAACATGTGGAATGACTAGATACAATTTGAACCTCCTATTTAGCATTTGTATTTCCAGTATTGACTATCAGTTTCTTGAACTTGAATATTTTGGTGACTTTAAACTAAAATTGGATTTTTTATTTATAATCCCATTCAAAGTATCATAGTGCAAGTACTACTGAGTGCCAATCCAGGAGAGATGCTATATAGATGCTTTGCTACGTTATATTACATAATTTTTTTGTTGCATACATTGCATAATTTAAACCATCCAAATGCAATATCTGATATTCATAAATAAATATATACACATACGTCTTATATGATATACAAACAGTTTCTTTCTATATTTGCAGGTGTAAGCAGCAATTAATGTGTGCCAGTTCTGATTGGGATGATGATGATGATGATGATGATGATGATAATGGTGATAATGGTGATTTTGACTTCAATGATGAAGACGATCAAAATGATTACGAGGATGATGATGATGAAGATGATGATGATGATGATGATGATGATGCTTTGGAGAGTGGTCCAAAGCATCTAATGTCATCCGGCAGCACTGAAAATCTGCAACATGAATTGTCGTGCTGTATATCAGATGGCCTTTCTGATAAAGAAAATACCATTCAAGAAATGAAGCAACATGTCAAGTATTCCACTGATCGTTTAAAAGAGGTGCCATTATGTTTTTAATACTTTTCTTTAGTGATGCAAAATTTAATGAATAATTAATCAATTAATCATACAAATTTTATTTTATTAATTTTATTTTATTCAATTACTTTTCCCTACTTGCTTAGCATCAAGAAATGGAACTGACTGAACTAGATCTGGTGTGGGAAAATGGCAGATATGATTGATTTAAGATGCATGAGAGGAAAGGAAATTAAGCAATAATTATAGTTTTAGATTTAAATTCTGATTGACAAGTCAATGATGATGACAAAATTATTTATTTTCACTGTAGTGCACAATTTGCGTATTGTGGTTCAAGCAAATCGCTTTCTTACCATTTGCAGCATAAGAATCATTTTGCATACAGTGCAATCCTGTTATAATGGACTCTAAAGGATCTGGCTAAACAGTCTGTTATATCCATTATATTCAGGGTTATTGCATGCCCAGAATGCAAATACAGGACACCATTTACTCATGCCACACCCCCAACAGACCAGTGGCAGATTACACAAAAAAGCAACGTAAGCTGTAGCTTAGGGCCTCCGCTGGTCCGGGGCCTCCAGGCTCCAAAACTAATATCTTTGTAAAAGTGAAACAGACATCTATTGTTCCTGTGGCGAGTGTGCGTCTCTTAGGTGTGCTTTTGGACGAAAAGCTATCGTTTGATGCACACACCAACAACGTTATCCGATGCTGTCATTACCAGATACGGAGGGTCAAGCTGGTTCGGCGCTACCTAACGGTGAGTGCGGCCGTTCAGCTTGTACGGGCCTTCGTCTTGTCAAGAATGGACTACTGTAACAGTGTCCTGCTAGGCCTACCGGAAAACAAGCTAAATCGACTTCAGTCCGTACTGAATCTGGCTGCACGAGTGGTCTTCGGTTGTCGCTGGAATGACCACATCACGCCACTGCTGAGAGACCGCCTCCACTGGTTACGCGTTCAACAGCGTATTGTTTTCAAGCGTTGTTGGCTCACTTTCCGAGCCCTTTATGATCCACACTGCCCAGAATATCTGAGTGCGCAGGTGCAGCGAACGACGTCAAATGAGTTGAGAATGAAGCTTCGGTCGAGTCGTCGAGTCCTGCTGCTTGTCCCTCCTCTGTCAAAGACCTCCAAGTTTGGAGAAAGGTCATTCTCCAAAGGGAATCCGTTACTTTGGAATTCGTTACCTGACGTTGTGTCGGAAGCTGTCTCTGCGGAATCCTTTCTTAGGAACTTAAAAACACACTTATTTAATATCGGATTTTATTGATAGAATTATGTTAAAGCGCTTTTGTCGTAGGCCTTAGCCTTGTTTACTGCGCTGGAGAAATTGTCTAGAAATTATAATAATAATCTAAGTCGACTTTGATTCATAGTTTTGGCTAAGTTTAAGTAGTTTGTTGATTGCCGTTTATAGCATTATTGGTTTACTTGAGGGTAAATGAGGTGAACTCTGGAAAATTGCTTCGGATAGCAAAAGGGCCTCAATAGCAGTTCAGCTTAGGGCCTCGAGCGACCTTAATCCGACCCTGCAACAGACACATGTATGTGTGCTGTGTTTGCTTAAAGATGCATCCGTATAAAAGACGAAGAGCGTCTTATAAAATATTTGCTGTCTAAGCATGGGTGTAGCCAAGGGGTGCAAGAGGTGCAATTGCACCCCCAAGATGTCAAATGTTTAAAAAAATTGATGCCATTATTTGAGCACTAGCATTGCAATGTACAATGCAGTTCTTTCTTTATTACTTTTTGTTATCATTATTTTGTTTCCGGAATTTAACATATCGTAAATATAATTGTCCACCGTATCGTTATCTTTTTTTCACAGGTAAATACAATAATTAATGAATAAAATACACTGTATCACTTTGATCAAGCTTCTTTTGCATTCAGGCCAGTGATGCTGCAGATGCAATGCTGTCTAGTAAAAGACTCAGAATGCGCTACATTAACAGTGCCAGTGGTCATACTGATTTAGCATTATTATTATTATTACAACGTACTGATTAATGTGGTAACTCGTCCTATAAGAACTGCGTGAACACATTGCAAAAACACAAGGAATCACAAGTAGCTCCTGCAGAATAGCTAGGTTTTAAGTTTCTCTTTGAAGGTGTTGAGCGATGGAGAGAGTTGCACAGATGGAGGTAAACAGTTCGACGCGGCCACAGGGAATGAGCAATCACCGACTGTTTGACGCTGCTTTAGTTCACGTTTTACTACAGAATACTCACTAAGTTAACCAATAACCATTAATAATCCCTTGCGCCCGGGGTTCTGACGTCTGAGTTCTCAGTTAGTAAGCATATCCTGTAACTCCAGAAAATAGATTCGTAGCCTACTACCGACTTGTTAAATTCTAGCCTGCAGTACACTTGATGTAATTTTTTTGAGAGTAGGCTGGGCCCCCTATATTGGAATAAAAAAATATTTAAATATTAATGTTAGGACATGTTCAAAAAGCAGAAATCTGTTGTATGTAGGCGTGCATGCATGAAATCAATTTTCATACATGGCATTTATTTATTATTTTTATTATTTCGTACAGATCATTGCAATGAAAGATTAGACAGACCATCTGAACCAAAGAAAAAGCATTGAAAAATTGCAGATTTCTTTCGGTCAAACTGGACTCAAATTGCAAACCATCAGTAGCAGGCGCCCATCATTGACAATAGGCTTTTTACAAATGAACACGCACTTATGAAACCTTTCCACTGTCAGCAGTTTTGTCAGCAGATTGTACATCAGATCTCAAAGTCATTGTGTCACTGCCAAGTTGTGATGGCGATGTAGAAGTACAATTTGTTTCAATGGGCCCAAAGGACATAGGTCAAATTGAATCAAGTTTGCTCGAGTCGATTATCGATATACTGCATATGCATGTCCATTATTTTAAATATAAGAATTGCACCCCCCAAGACAAATTCCTAGCTATGCCACTGTGTCTAAGGCAGTGTGCTTCCCAAACTTTTTCTAGCCACAACACACTATCCAAGAAACATAACAGTCAACGGCACACTGCAGTCAAAATGCACACATTTCATTTTTAAATGATGCATTGTATAGGCCTACTAGTACTATATATTATACTCTAGTCTAGTATACTAATCTAAATCTAATCTTAAAACTTCTATAGCGCCACTTTCATAATGCACAGGAGCACCAACCGATGGCACACCAAATCCAAATCACTAAAGATCCAGGTCAAATCCAGGGTATCTGGCCGGACAAACGGGTGACAGTCTATGGTGGATAAGCCCGGTAAATGGTAAAACGGTAAAAAGTATACGGTATAATACTGACTACCATTCTTCATAAGTACATATTTACTTTGCATTCTGTATCACTATTTCATGCTTAACTTAATTGAAGAGATATAATTCAACTTATAATTAACAAGTAATACAGCACCATTGCTATTTTGCTTTTTTCCAACATTTTGCCTCGGCACACTTCTACCGTTTCTGCGGCACAATTGTGTGCAGCGGCACACAGGTTGGGAAGCACTGGTCTAAGGAAACTCAAAGCACACTTGTGGTCAGTTATCAACTCACTAATAGGTGCAAGAATAAAGGCTGCTACGATCCCTTTCATCATGCTCTATGCCAACTCTTCAGTGGCGAAAGCTAGACAACAAACATTTCCAAAAAGTCCTGTCTTTTGTTAGTCTTCTTCCTTCTTTGATTGAAAATCTTTTCTACTCCATGTCTTATCTGATGTTGTTCATCTGCTTTTTCTGGATCTTCCTCTGCCTCTATATCATTTCATTTGAGTGTAGAGTGTCTTGTATAGTAGCCTCCTTTCATCCATTCTATTGACTTGTTCATCTGGAATAATAACAAAAGTGTTGGAGACAGCATCAATCCCTCCTTCTTTCCTAATTTATCTTAACTCTTTCAGGAGCACTGGTAGCTATACTTCCCACACATGCTGACGGTCTACACGGGCGCTGGGATGCGTTATTCCCACATAGAAATTAATATTTGAATTCAGCACAGAAAATGCTTTTGGAAAGTGTGGTTTTAGTTGAACATTTTGATTGATGTAATTCTGGTTTTTTGTCAATTCTAGTATAAATACAAGGTAATATTTTTTCTTAACGGCCCCTGAAAGGGTTAAACCATTCTGATAATTCAATATCTGGCTTTACTGCACTTTCTGATTTGCTGTATAGTGCCTGCATTAAATGAATGAGTTTTTCTTCAATGCCAATGTATCTCACTGCCTGCCACAACCCTTTCTACTACACCAAATCACAGCCCTGTTTATTGTCAATAAAGTTAATATAGCAGCTCTTATTGGCCTATGATGAAGGGTTGATCAATTGTGCTCTGTCCAGGGCGGAAACCTGTCTTTTTTGCCCATCATTTCTACTGCTTATCTGCTTATTCTTTTTTGAAGCACCTTAGTAAAGACTTTACTCAGTATACCCAATAGAGTTTTTGCTCTGTTTTGCTCTGTTGCAGTCTTCCTTATCACCCTTTTGTAGATAGGTACAATTTGTTGCTTTGCCCCAATCATCTGGTACTGTTTCAGCATTGTATATTTGATTAAAAAGGTCATGGAACAGACCATCTCCACCTGTTTCAGAAGTTCTGCAGGTATGCCTCTTATTCATGGTGCTTAGTGCAGGCCTGCTCTACCTCTTCTTTCAGTATGTTTTCCACAGTTTCATGAAGATTTGTGCTTGGCATTTGAAGTAGCATGTCTTTACCTGTTGCAGTTTTTGCAATCTTTTTTCACATAGGGTTGCCAGATACCTCCATGTCCACCAAAGCAGGACACTAGAGATCACAAAGAAGAACAAAGCCGGACTAAGGATGCAGGTCGTCAAATTCACAAAGCACACATTAAATTGCGCAGAGAGGGTTGACCCAGCGCCCGGGGCGAAAGGCATTCGCCTCTGACAACTCTTGGCTTACATCATCGATTGAATAAAAAAGTAGTTGCAAGCAATAAAAGTCATCGTGATCGGTTTCGATTCTTTGTCCATTGAGGATTGATCTTCCATGATAGTATGCAATTGTCAATTACATGGCATAGTAGACCGAAATTCAAGTCAGTAGATGATGAGAGCAAAAACCCGGACGTTTTCTCATTTCAGACCAAAGCCTGCCGGACGGAGGACACGAGGTCAAAAAGGAGGACATGTCCTCCTTTTGCCGGACGTCTGGCAACCCTACTTTCACAGCAGTTGAATATCAGCTGTCAAGGAAACTGACATCAATTCGGTCATCAATGGAGAATGAAAGTGGACCAGAATTCTGTCATTGTGCAACAACATTCACTTCATTCCAACCATTCAGTATTCAAGGACAAGAAGTACAGAGAACCATACTTGAAGTGGCAGATAAGCATTGCTGCTTGGGTACTATGCCAACATTGCTTTTCGGCTATCCCCATTTCTCGCTCATCTTTTCAACAGATCTAAGGTGAATGCTGTTTTCCTTAAGTTTGAAAACACTTTTAGGAACCATGACCTTGCCACCTTCTCTCCTGCCAGCTACAGACCAGTTTCAAATTTAACTTTTCTCTCCAAGATACTGGATAAGCTGGCCTTAAAACAGATCTCATATTATCTAGACTGCAAAAGCCTTCTTCATTTTTGTCTGTCTGCATATTATTATTATTATTATTATTATTATTATTATCTACGACAATTTATATAACGCAGTAGCATAACTGGAGCTAAAGTCAAGAGCATATGAATCAGGTCATTCCACAGATACAGCTCTACTGTGATTTCTGTGCTTCTCAACATGTCATCAACCTTTGTTCATGAAATCCTGACAGTGTTTGGTGACCTTATTTGGATTTACAATAAAGGCATGTATGCTTACCCACCCTGAAAATGGATCAGTCCATGCTGTAACTTAGCCAGAGCAGTAGAGAGTTGGCTGCTATGTGACCACTTTAGACTGGAAGGGGGTGTGTAAGATCAATCATGTGCAACAGCCATTGCACATTTCTTTTGTGTGGAGTACATGTA
This sequence comes from Metaphire vulgaris, assembly GCA_018105865.1. NCBI lineage: Eukaryota > Metazoa > Annelida > Clitellata > Crassiclitellata > Megascolecidae > Metaphire > Metaphire vulgaris. The sequence continues at coordinate 40,266,018 of CM030832.1, read as the reverse complement.
TTGTTTGTAGAACACAGTATAAAAAGTTTGGAGCAAGCAAACCCATCTCTGCCATAAACTGCAAACTCACATTCAATGACAAAAACTGTTTCATTGTTTTGTATGTAAGGAGCACCTGTGTATTTGAATGGACTTTCTGGTAAGCCCATCATTCACAAAAAGAAGCTTGGCACTGGTAACCGGGCAATTCAAAGCGGACAATTCGGAGCAAAGAGAAAAAAGCAAAGTTTCACTGAGTTTAAATAAATGGGGTGACTGACATATGGATTTTATCCAACATATGGGTTAGGGTTAGGTTTAGGATTATAGACATATAGACATATTTTTTAACTTTAACTTTTAAACTCAGTGAAACTTTGCTTTTTACTCTTTGCTTCAAATTGTCCGTCTCCAAATTGTCCGCTCCGAATTGTTCTGCTCCGAATTGCCCTAGAACCCTTGGCACTCAATGTTCCAAATTTTTTATGTTATTGAAGTAGGGCTAAATAAATTAATTTTTTAAAATTTTGAATTTTCACCAGTTAGCCAAGAATAAAGGATCAGTTTTTTGTATAGGTAATTGTAATTCAAAGGGTTAAATTGAATCTTGTTTATTTTTACTTATCATCATCCGGCTCCATGGGTGCTGTATCCATAGGTGTCAACAGCCTGATCCACAATTTGTCTCCATCTCTCTCGGACCGGTGTTGCTCTGGTTAGGATGTGTAGCTCAGTGTGCCCTATTCCACAATGTCATCTAGCCACTCTCACCTTGGTCTGCCTCTGATTTTCTTTGTCCATAGTGCCCAGCATGGTCTTCTTCCTTCATCCATCCTTCCATCCTACATACATGTCTGAAGAAGTTCATTTTTCTCTGTGTTATTGTTTGCATGATGTTTGTTTTGACTTTTATTCTTTCTCCTATCTTTATGTTCTTTATTTTCTGCTGCCATCTAATGTTAAAATTCTTCTATGGCATTCATTTCAAAGGGCAGTAGGCATTCTTGGTCTCTTTTCTTTATGGTCCAGGTTTCTGATGCATATAAAGTAGCACACTGACAATGCACATTCTTAATATCTCCAATTTGGCATCGACTTTCATAACCTTGCTTTTCCATATTGTTTTAAATCCTGCCATTGCACCTGTTGCTTTTACTGTTCTCTTTATCTCCTGGCTGCATTCGCTTTCCCACGTCAGCAGATTCCCAATGTATTAGAATTTTGTTATATGCTCTATCTTGTCTTTTTTTAGTACCGGTACACACTTTAGGTGAACTCTTGTTGCCCAAATACCATAACTTTTGTTTTTGCTATGTTCACCATCAGTTCCTTAGGTTCTGCTGTTTCCACCATGCTGCTAAGACTCGACTGTAATGCTTTCTATTTGTTCTTCTAGCAGGTCTATATCATCTATGAATCTCAGGTTGTTCACCATGTCTCGAATTATCCTACCTCCCTCCCTCCCTTTTTTATTTGTTTATAATTATTGTTATATTTGTAGAGCTTGACTCTGTAATGTGCCCTTGCTCCTGACTTTAAGCATTATGGTGGCTAACTAATTGTCAGTTTAATAATAATAATATTGGTATTAATAAAATTAAATATTATTTACAATCAATAAGCAACTGGCTTTCCTCCACATTTGGTCAAACTACTACGAAGCCTATATAAAGGACAACATGCAGCCATCAGGTTCGCAAATATTACGTCAGGCTGGTTCAAAGTAAAAAAGGGTATACAACAAGGATGTAATGTATCACCAAGCCTATTCAACATCGTGCTGGAACAAGTAATGAGGACAGCTCTGCAAGGATTCCATGGAGGATTCAAGATTGGTGGAAAAAAGATACACCGATGACATCGTACTACTTGCCACAACTCTGGTAGAACTGCAAGAAATGATAAACAGAGTACAGACAGCTGCAAAAGAGTTCAACATGACGATAAATATAACAAAAACAAAAGTAATGACAAATACCAATAACATAACAGAAATCAAGGTGGAAGGCATAACACTAGAACAAGTAGAATGCTTCTCATACCTCGGATGCCAAGTAACAAAAAATGCAGAATGCAGAACTGAAATAAAAAAATAGGATAGCCGTGGGAACAGCAGTAATGATTGAACTAACAAAATTATGGAAAAACAAATCTACAAGCACAACCACAAAACTGCGCTCGATGAAAGTATTAGTGTGGCCGGTAGCGACATATGGATGTGAATCTTGGACACTAAGAAAAGAAGAAGAAAAACACATACAGGATTTTGAGATCAATTGCCTAAGGAAACTACTACACATGCCATGGACAAAATTGCTAACAAATGAGCAAGTTTACAACATGACCAAAACGGAGAAACAACTACTGAATCACATAAAACCAAAGAAATTGGGTTATTTTGGACACATAATGAGACAACCACAAGACACCCTCGAGTGCAGCATGATCACAGGACTGGTGGAGGGAAGCAGAGGCAGGGGACGTCCGAGGATATGTTGGATGGATAATATCAAGACATGGACTGGTCTTTCTGGAGACTGCCTATTATGCACCGTACAAGACAGATCAAGATGGAATCGTTAATCCATTCTTGTAGCCAACCACTGCAACGCAACGATGGTGCATTGACATGACATAGGCAACTGTACAGATGACTAGATGTGTGCAATAAAAAATTCTTGGTAATTGAATTCATTCATAATACTCTCTCTATAAGAGACATTTCAAAATGTAATTGTATTTCAGTGTGTGGGGTCCAGCAGTGCACGGTAGAACAGTGGTTAGCACACTGGTCTGCCAATCTTGAAGTCTATGGTTCAAATCCTGGCCGTGGCAGAAACTTTTCGGTTGTTTCTGTCCCAAGCGCCTCCAGTCAACTCAGCTGTGAATGAGTACATCGGGTGTTAACTTGGTGGAAGGAAAGGCAGCGAGGGAAAGGCTGGCAACCGCCCTCATTCAGCCGTTACTATGTAAAACTGAAGGTGCTAACCCTTCGGTTCTCCGTATGGGCGCTGAGCCTATGGAGTGTACTTTTACTTTTATGTGGGGTCCAAATACAGGTACAGGTACCTATGTTCTAAATCTGAGTACAAGTATACTGAATTCATTGTCAGGTACCGGTACTATTACCAGTATATTAAGCACGATTTGTAAATTGAAATTAAATTGAAGTTAAATAAAAAAAATTCTGACTTGTTATCGTCTAGTTGATCAGAATTATTCATTAATTAAGATCCAAGAAACAGGAGTTGTGTTCCTACCTATTTGCCATCTAAGTATAACATGTAATGATGGTATTTGCAGCTTATAGATTCAGAACTTTCATCTAGCACTAGCACATCTGATGCAATGTGTGATGACATTCCATAGAGGCTTTGAAGAAGAGCTAAAAGAAAATGATGGATTAGAATCAAATACAGATAAGAAGATTTAGAAGTTAAAAGGGCTGCCAGACAACAGTCACACTGTTCAGATAGCTACAGGAATCAACCGTCATCGAATAAGAATTTAAATTGCCAATAATAATAGTTTTCATGCTGTGACTGTAAGATGTCTCCTTCTTGCTTGATGACTTTGTACTATTTTTACAGTTTGTATTGATTGCAATGATTATTGAATTTTTTCACTTGCATTTTCTGGTTTATATGTGTGCTTTATGCATTCCATCATTATTTAACAGACTGAAATTAGATGTAAGGACCACAGTTTTTCCTGGGCTGTGGTATTTTGAGCCAATGCATGAAATTTGCCCATTTCCATGAAATTTCTCCATTTCTGTGGAATTTGTTGCTGGCTGATAATTAGTGATGTCATCATCCTCATGACTGATGATGAAATTAGTGACACACTTCTTGTTTATTTAGCAGTTATTGAAATTGTTGACGCATTTGTTAATTTTACATCATTGTCTGATTGGCATATAGAATGATAAATGTTTGAACTGTTAAATTTGCACACTGGTGGATAACATCATAATGCAGGGGTAGCCAACCTTTCATTACAAGAGTCCATTATAAATTTTGCTCAACATACAGAGGGCCACATGGTTTTGTTGCCTTTTGTATATTGATTTCAACAGTATTCTGACCAGCAAGCCTACGTCGACCGATCGGTACCCACAGCTTCAATCAAGTAGCCGTCTTCAATAATTAGTGGTTCCCCCTCCGTCCAAAATGGCGGTTTTCAGGGACAGGTCCTTCTAGAGGGGCAACCCGGGGCTGTGGAACTCACTGCCGAAGAATGTGACAAGGACGACATCCCCAAAACTGTTTACTAAGCATCTTAAGACACATTTATTTAACATTTCCTACAGCATCTCTCGTTAAGTGCTCTTAACTTTAGCCTTCACTATGCTTTCTGTGCTTTATAAATTGTCATTAAATAATAATAATAATAATAGTAGTAGTGACAATGACTGCAGTCACCTAATAGTAATAACTGGTGACGGTTACAATTAAACAGCTTCAAAGTACCGGTAGTCGCTAAATTAAGCACAGGAACTAAAAGTCTTACTCATGATTCAATATTGTCCACATAAATAGGGCCAATAAGATTTATTTAGAAAGACGTCCAGCAGTCCGCCAATTAGAAGCTGGCGGGCCACATGCGGGCCGCTGGTTGGCCACCCCTGTCATAATGTTTTTTCATTCTCAGACACCGGTCCTGCATGTTTTGTAAAGGCTCGGTACATGAAGAGTAACAAATATCAGTTAGAATTTGAAAACTGTGGCTTGCATGACTCTGGGCCATTCATGTAACAGAGTTTAGTTTCCTCCTGCAGTTATTGTACAGTAGAGGGAGTAGTGGAGAAATCTGATGTGCAAGATCTGCAGCACAACCATTGACTATATTTGCAGGCAAAGAATAGCAGGCCATCTGCAATGACAAAATCAATGTGGAAAATGCAGCAGAGTGCACAAAACTTACCTTGATGCAGGTGCTGTGCCTAAAAGGTAGACCACACTAGCAGGTTGCAAACAGTGTAATAAAATGGCATCTGCTGCGAAAGAAGACTTGGTTGGCTTGTTCAGTCATTTATAAACAACTAGCCTTAAAACACATGGCTTAAAAATTGGATGCCACAGAATTAGGGAAATTTGCTGTGTTGAACAGCGAGATATTAGGCAAATTGGCCTTGGAAAACTGTGGTCTATAATTACATGTATGACATGTTTTACAAATGAATGAAAAGTGATCGGATTGTAATTGAGTAATTTATCGATATCTCTTGATGATCTAAAACAGTGATTCCCGAACTTTTTTCACTAGAGCCCCATTTTTCCTTGCCCCGATCCCGTGCACCCCCTCTCCAACAGAAGTACAAAAGGAAATTTTTTAGAATATTTAGAATACTTTACTATGTATGATCCAGCATCACTCAAGGCTCAGTATGAGATCTTATACAAGTTGATTCGCCGTTACAAGTATTCAAATTGCTTATAAGAGATGTCCTGTCATTCATATCGACTATTCACTAGTAACTAGTCTATTAGAAACATAATAATTAGTGCGACGGATGTCCTTGATGCTGGGAAACTAAATGTTCAACGTCTGATTCCAAATTGCTCAGAAGTCTCAGATCCCCACGTTCAGTAATGTTCAATCGGTTTCTTTGTCTCAACAGAAGATGAGTAACAGAACCGAATCTATGCTCAACCTGATAAGATGTTGGGATTGATTGTTTGATTGATCTTTACGATTGATGTGTACTACTAGCTGCTAGCACGTGTGAACATTTCTTACCTTTTTCACAGTTTTTCTTCAATTCCAGATAACAGTGATTAATTCTTAATCGACGCACATGTGACTACAAACTGCGCCATGTAAATTGTAATGGCTTTCTGCTTCCGGAAGTCTCCGGCATCTACTGCATTCTGTTCATTTGGTACCAGCACATAGCCATTGCACATATCGGATCGGATAAGCGCGACAGTTAGTGTAGCCGACTGTAGCGAAAGGAAATGCCTTGATTAAGTCAAATCTTGTATTGCCCCAAAACGCCCAACTTTTTTGTATCGTCCCCCCCCATTCGCCCACTTAACTGGAATCGCCCCTATGACTTTAAATTGCCCCTAAGAGGGCGATATCGCCCACTTTGAGAATTACTGGTCTAAGAGAAAGAATTGATGTAATTTATTATGGAATCTGTGGAGATGATAAGATATGCTTGAGATGACCCAGGGGCTGTCCATTAATTACGTCAACAATTTAGGGGGAGGGGTTTGAAAAAGTTTGACAGTTGTTGACAGGGGGAGGGGGTCAAGAGAAGTTGACGTCAACAATTTCACTTTTGCAAATAATCAAAAATTAGGAAATTTCATGGAATACTACTTACTACAATGGAAAAAAGCATGGCAAAAAGGTCATCACCACCACATTTTGACACTCGAACAAAACGGGGGAAAATGGTCATCACCACAAAAAATAATAACCTTGTTATTGGGACCTGTCATTGATCTTGGGGGGGGGGTCAACAGTTTTTGACGCAATTATGGGGGGGTTAAGCGAAAGTTGGCAGTTGTTGACAAGGGGGAGGGGGTCAAAAATTGCTCAAAAATTGTTGACATAATTAATGGACAGCCCCCAACTCAGTAGATTCTGAATTTCATATGAATTGTTCATCACAAACTCTTCATTTGCTGCTTTGTATGAAGTTTGCAAGTTTTAAATTTAAAGTTGTAATGCTATACAGTTGACTCCATATAAGTGCACAACAGGCAAGTGTTTAATCTGCTTATGCACAACTAGAAGTTAATCACTATCTACAGTGTGTCTCATATCACATATGTACATAATTTGCTTATATTCATAGGTAATTGCAGTTTAATTAGATTTATTGTATAGAAAACTTAGATTTTTTGGCAACCTTAAACAATGGTCAAAGTGTCAGCATTTTACATTGTCATCACAGCCTACTTAGGTAAATCTAGAATTTTCAAAATATATATCATTGATTTAAGTTGTTGATAGATAATTTTCCGTCAGAAAATTTCCGTTTTTGAATGTGCTACTTAAGCACTTTACAAATTTTCCCGTATTCTTCAAGCAGTACCAAAATTGTCATATATTCTACCACTTCAACAACATAAATTGTTTATCAAAGTGTCCTTTCCTTAGGCCTTAGCTTTTCTGAGATCAATATGTAAATTGTAGCAATAGCAACTAGTGTTGTGATGTCTCGAGACACTGTATCGTCTCGAAACAATCTCGAGACAGTATTTTTAATGTCTTGGTCTTTCTGGCTAGTGTCTTGGTCATGGCCTTGGTCTCGTCATTACTGTCTTGGTCTTGTGATTCAAGACCGAGACAGTGGGTATTTTCCACTGTTAAGTAATAATGTTTTCTGTGGTTAATGTCTTCCGAATTATTGGGCTATAAGAGATTGTCAGTTGGAACCCTCCGTGAATAATAATATAAGATGTTTGCATAGATATATCTATGCCCTATGGTATATAATTCCGTGATTTAAAATGGCATTGAATCATCCGTCTTAGCATGGTTTAAAGCAGGGGTGGCCAACCTTTTGTGACTCGGGGGCCACTTTAAACTTTGATAACCATGCAGAGGGTCGCATGTTTTTTGTCCGTTCAACATTGTTTTCAGCATTAGTAGCAATCAATGCATTCAAGTAACAGTAGTAATTGGTGTCATTTGCATTCTAATAGCAATATAAAAGTTTATCACATTGGTAGCTGAAAGCTGTCCAAAACCTTAGTTCATCAAAAATGTCTTTCCATTTAGTTGTGTTGTGCATGCCACAGAGACCGGCAAAATCAATCAATTCAAGCTTTCAGTCACCCCTTTTACAAATATCAGCAATTGCGCCGTGTCTGATACATCAGTGCTCTCATCAAGAGCAACAGAATACTAGATAAAGTTTTTTTGAGGCTGTTACAAGCCAAGCTGCTGACAGAGATTGCTTGCTATTTCTTCAACATGACCTGTTACTGTCTGTTTCGATAAACTACTGTGCTAAATAGCTCCTTCTCTAGGCATATGCATCCAACCACTTTCATCATACAGCTTTTTAACAAATTCATCATCTGTATATGGTTTCCTTGCAATAGCTACTGCTACTTCATGCCTGCTCCCAATTGCCATGAAACTTTACTTTTTAAAGATACCTGTTGAGCCACAAGTTTCTTTTTAACAGATGCTAGTTTGTCTTCCCTCATTCCCCTCAAACTTGCCAAATTCATCTTTATGACGAGATTCATTGTGATGCTTCAAGTTATAATCCTTCAAGATCTCAACCTTTCCATTACAAACCAGGCATATGGCAGCTCCACATTGCTCAACAAAGAAATAGTTAACTTCCTATCTTTACTGGAAATTCTACCCTCTGCATTAATGGATTGAGTTCGATTTTTATTCTTGTTCAACATTACAGTATTTGACTATTATTTTAACCGTCATAGTATTTAAATTAATTTGAATTACATAAATATAACAATATATCTTTAACCTTTATTTTCCCAACGTTCCCAAATGGGAACATTGATTTGAAGGCAGAGCAGGCAGTTAACCAAGCTATATCATCCTGGTTTTTCGTAGCTTTTGTTTAGAGCACGTGTCTATCTTTGTAGCAGTGGGGGGGGATGTAGTGGTGGGGGATGTAGCAGTAGGGGGGATGCAGTTGGGCAGTGAGGGGGGATTCCCCTTTCCCCCACAAATTGTGCCCTGTTAGTGGTTGTTGTTTTAGTTGTAGTAGTAGTAGTAGTAGTAGTAGTAGTAGTACTAGTAGTAGTATTGTAGCTGTAGTAGAATATCATCCATGGAAGTATGAATCCATCTCAACAATGCACAGAGGCAGCAAAGAAGGACAACCAGATGTTGGAAATGATGAAAAGAACAATAGTGAATAGAGACAAAGAGATAATTGTAACAGTAAAACGGCCTCATCTACAGGGTGTCTACGAAAAAAACCCCAGCAGGAAAACAATTATTTCTTAAAAATTCCTAAACATTTTTTATCAAAATTTCCACTCGTGTACAGCACATATTTCTCCACCTTTCTGCCAATTTTCATCTCATTTACATGTAAGATGGCCATTTTGTGAGATATCAAAGTTAAACTTCAAATTTTACGAATCAACCAGCAAAATTCTATTGATGGTCCAGAAATTTCAACTTAAACAACAATGTTCGAGATGTTTAACGGACATAATTTCAAACCCTAACCCTAACCATAACCCTAATTGCAAAAATTGTTCGGTATCCAAAGCCAAGTTCCCGCAATGTCTGAATTTGCATCTTATCTTCATTCAATATTTTACCAATTTTGAAAGTTTTAAATCAAACTTTTATTGTTATGTCGAATTCTGTGAATTTAAAAACATTTTTGCAAATTTGCATTCGATTTAAACTTTACTACTACTACTGCAACAACAACAACAACTGCTACTACTAATACTACCAAAATTGACATGAAGCCAAATTTATGTGAAGCTAGATATTTAGGCCTGTCATGCTGCGAATGAGTAGTAAAAATCGTAGTTTGACTTTTATATCTCACAAAATAGCCATCTTACATGCAAATGAGATGCAAATTGGCAGAAAGGTGGGGAAATATGTGCTGTACACGAATGGAAATTTTGACAGAAATATATTTAGGAACTTTTAAGAAATCATAGTTTTCCTGCTGGGGGATTTTTTTCGTAGACACCCTGTAGATACTGTGTTCAGGCATGGAATTCTCTTTTTAAAGATATAGAGCTTTTACAAAAGGTTCACAAAAGGTTCAAAGACTATCACCAAAGATGGTCATTCATCATGATCTCTGCCAACTTTTCGGCGGCAATAGCTAGACACAAAACATTTACAAGAAGTCCTGTCTTCTGTTAATCTTCCTTCTGTGATTGAAATTCTTTTCAACTCCATGTCTTCTCTGATGTTGTTCAACCACTTTTTCCTGGGTCTTCCTCTGCCTCCATATCCTTCCATTTGAGTGTAGAGTGCCTTGTATTGTAGTCTCCTTTCATCCATTATATTTACGTGTCCATACCAGTTGAGTCTTTTCCTTCTGATTTTGTCGATAATTGTATTATTTAGGTTAAGACGTTGTCTAATGTCTTCATTTCTTATCTTTTGTAGCCGGGTAATTATTATTATTATTATTATTATTATTATTATTATTATTATTATTATTATTACTACTACTACTACTACTACTACTACTATTACTATTATTATTATTAAATATAAGATTATAAAGATATGATTAAAAATGATACCATTCGCAAAGACCTGAGACGAACAAACACAGTTATGGAGAAGATCAAAGACAGAAAATTATCAATATTTGGACACATCTGCAGAATGAGGGATGAAAGACTAATAAAGACAGTGATGATGAGAAGATGATGATCAGATGGTATGCAAAAAAGAGGGAGACCAAAGAGAAGATGGATTGATGATATTCTTGAATGGACTGGACTTGACATCCAAAATGTGATACACATGGCCAAAGAAAGGAAAGGGCCATGGACGAGCACTTCTACACCGTTGGCTCCAACGATTCTTATGGACTATGGAGTGTGATGATGATTGTGCTGACTAATCCGGAAGGACTACGTGAACACATTAAAGTGTCAAACAGAATTATAACTAGTGCAAAATGGCCAGGTCTTGGCGCTCATTAAACGTATCTAGTGATGATGAGAGTTGAATGGCCAGTGGTAGACCATTCCACACCCGTGCTGCTGCCATGGGAAATGCGCAATCACCCACAGTGGAGAGACGTGTTTGCGGGACGAATAACGCTGCTGTGGAGGCCTATCTCGGACGTCAACCATCGAGATCTGAAACACAATGCATGGTTACTCCAAGGATTCTCCATAAGCAGGTCATTTCGGCCACTAGTAGCCTATGTTCATCTGTTTCTTTCATGCTCCATATTTCTGCTCCATATATTATCTGCGGGACTACTATGTTGTTGTATATTTTGACCTTAGTGTCTATGTTTATGCCCATGCTGCTCCAGATTTTTAAAATCTCCCCATCGGTTGCAATCCTTTGGCAATTTTCTGTTTAATATCCTCTTGATTGCTCCCATTGCTAACAATTTCTCCTCCAACATAGGTGAAACTATCGCTAGTCAATTGTATTCTCTCATGCTATTTTGATTTGAGTCTCTCCTTTATTGCTGACTGTCATGGTTTTTGTTTATTGTGGTTAATTGTAAGGCCAACTTTGTGGCTTGTCACGTTGACTTTGTTGGTCAGTTTGTGCAGATCGGATTTGTTGTGTGATCAGGCTGACATGGTCTGCAAACTTTAGTTTGCTGGTCAATAAATGGCATAATTTAAGCTATGAAAAAAGACTTCAATATTGTGGGTTGACAACATTAGATAGGAGGGAGAGAAAGAAGATTTGATATAAACAATTAAACATACAAAATGATGAGTAGGAAAGTAGATGTGCTGCCTGAGCAATTCTTTTCAGATGTCACAATTGTAAATTGTACAAGAAAATAGTGGGACCCAGGAAACAATTTTTTAGTGCTATTATTATTATTATTATTATTATTATTATTATTATTGCAGTAGTAGTAGTAGTAGTCGTAGCAGTAGTAGTAGTAATATTGAATTGTTGGATGTGTTTATAACACATTGACATAATTAATAAATAAAGTGCTTGGATGCGTTGCATATAGCAAATATTGATCATCTGTAACATTTGAATTTCTCATTTAAAGTCAGATATTTCCAATAGATACGGTACTTTGTAGGAATTTCATTTCCAAACAAATAAATCAGCAGAAAAAGAAAAGTAAAGTAGCAGAATTAATTTATTAATTAATTACAGGTAACTTCATTATGGCATTGTTTGATGCATGAGGTTATGTTTAGCCAGTTATGGTTATAATCAATGCATAATATATATATATAATATATATATATATATATATTAATTTTATGCCCTTGGTACTACATTCCCGAAGGTCTTATGAGAAAAAAATTGTCCGGAAACAAAAATTAATGTGTGTTAATTAACTCTCATCAGGTCCTTCGAGGTCGGCCACAGAAAAAATATATATATGGAGCTGTTCAGTAGTGAATGTTTAACAGAGGAAATGTAATTTCAAGTACCGGTACTTAGTTTTTCTCTATGTTTTTAATAATATTAACATACTGTATGCCTTTTTGGCATTGTGTGACTGACTCTCATTAGAACTCTGAAGTTATGCAAGGTAAAGTGCAGCTTAGTGCTTGAATGGATGACTGTTCTGGAAATTTTGGTTCATCTAGTCTAGATAAAAGAGTAGTAGCAGCATTGTGACGGTAAATGCCAGACTGAAAAAGCAACGGCAGACTGGCTAATGGCATAAGCCACCTGCTTACCTGATACCCGAGTTCAGCATAGGTCCAAGACTCAGTTTTTGAGTTGAATGTTACCTTGTAATATACTATATTAGTAGGTGATGCAAGATTTATAGGTATCCTTTCAATTCACTATATATATTTATATATATATATATATATATATATATCCTCTTTTGCAAAGTAGATGCAACCGTCATTAAGTGCTTACCTAGGTTTATTGCAAGAATTATAATTGTAGCCACAGTGGTGTAGCGAGGCAAAGTGCCACCCGGGGCAAAAAAGTGCTGCCTCCGAAAATTCTTGACAAAAAAACCTTATCAACTTCCCAAAATTTCTTGACAAGCAAAGAAACATCGCATCATAAAAGTAAAAAAATTAAAAATCTTGAAAATGCCATCCCCTAGAGCAAGTGCTGCCCGGGGCGGTTCGCCCCCACTGCCCCCTCACTACGCCACTGTGTAGCCATAATGTTTAATTGATGGTCATACTTTTCACTTTTTAAGATAAAAGTGTTATGCATGGTGGGCTAGGATAGGTGCATGTTGCAGAAAGTAAAAGGTAAAGATTGACGTTTCAGTCAAATATGTGATTACCTTTTTGTAGCCACGAAGACAGAAGTGGTGTAACTTTTCAAAAACCTAAATATTTCCTCATCATTACAAAAGTTAGGATTATTCATTTTGGTTTTCCTGCTCTACCTCAGTGTTTTAGTATTTGGTTATAATGAACCTGACAATTAGAAACCAGTCATTAGAAATTTCATTGACTGGGTCATATAATGGCAAAATGTTGTATCCTACCTACATGTAGATACATGTATATCCAATGAATATATATTCAACGAAGGCAGTTTTGAGCCTAAACACTTAAAGGAGTCAACTGTAGATAACAGCTGTGCGACAACTAATTCATCATTTTGTAGTCTTGACATTTCATTAAATTACGCTGTGATTTTTGCCCAATGTACAAAATGTGTTTTCTGTGTTACTAATATTTAATGATTTTAAGGCAGTTCCTGTAAGTGACCGTCCATAAATGACTTCATGCACTTAGGAGGGAGGGGGTTTAAACATTTGTGACGGTGTGTGACAACGGCGGGAGGGGGATTTCCAGAAATGTGACGTCAATTAATACTAAATATTGTTATTAATACCGTAATGCTATGTTACCGCAAAGTTGAACGTATTTTACACTTATAATTCATTTTTTAAAAAGAATTTGAAAAAGTTTTTGAATTTTCCTTCAACTATAATAATTATAATGAGTATTTTCAAGCAAATTCATTGCAATACCTGCTTCATTCAAGAAATAATTGAATTGAAACATTATTTTTGACATTAAAAAGATGTCAGTGTTAATGCATTGTGACATCATGTCTTAGGGGGTCTGACTTTTTATGACAATTTGTGACAAGGGGGAGGGGAATAAAAAAAACCTGCCAAAATCACATGAGGTCATTTATGGACGGCCCCAAACTGTAAACTGTAAAGCAGTTGATGTAGTATACCTGGACTTTGCAAAAGCATTCGATAAAGTACCTCATTCAAGACTGGCAGTCAAGCTTCAGGCCAGTGGAATTAGAGGTAAAGTTCTTGGATGGATAAAAAATTGGCTTCAGAGCAGAAGACAGAAGGTAGGAATAAGAGGCAAGTATTCAGATGGGGCTGAGGTCATAAGTGGGGTGCCACAAGGTTCAGTGTTGGGACCTCTGTTGTTTTTAATATACATCAACGACATCGATGGTGATATAATGTCAAAAATTTCAAAATTCACTGATGACACAAAACTGTGTGGACAGAGTGATAGTGAAGCAGAAGCAAAAATTTTACAACAAGACCTTAATAGACTATCCCAGTGGTCGGCAGATTGGCAAATGCTTTTTAATACAGATAAATGCAGGGTGATGCACATTGGGAAGAAGGGAACAGATCATGAATTTAAGTTATGTGGGAAGGGACTAAAAGTTACAACTGAGGAGAAAGATCTAGGGGTCATCATGCATAACAGCTTAAAGCCATCTAGGCAATGTGCAGAGACAGCTAATAAGGCCAACAGAATTCTAGGTATGATCAAAAGAATGATAGTGAGCAGAGAGAAGGATGTAATAATAGGACTTTACAAGACATTGGTACGTCCACATTTAGAGTATTGTGTTCAAGCATGGTGTCCATTCCTGAAGAAAGACATAGAGACCTTAGAAAGAGTGCAACACAGAGCAACAAAAATGATCAAGGGATATCATAAACTAACCTATGAGGAAAGGCTAAATCACTGTGGATTGACAACCCTGGAAAAAAGAAGAGAGAGAGAGGGGATTTGATCGAGACATACAAAATACTAACAAACAAAGTGGAAATGCCAAGAGAAAGATTTTTTACAATGAAGCAGTATGATCAAACCAGAGGACACAGCATGAAACTGTTCAAGAAACAGGTTGGGAGACATAAGCAGCATTTTTTTAGTGCAAGAGTGGTGGACAGATGGAATGAACTGGATGAGGGGATAGTAATGGCTACAACTGTAAACAAGTTCAAAATAAACCTCAGTAGTTTAGGGTATTAGATTGGACAGGAACAACAGTGGTTCTCACACAGGGCAGTCCTTACCACTTTAAACCTTGTTATATTATATTATATTATAAACAGATCTTTCTGAAGTGTGATGAATTTGATGAAAAGAATTACAGATTTATAATATAATAATAATAATAATAAAATCATAATAATGATTGTTATGTTCAACTACTCGCCCCTCCTCCAACCAAAGCCGCAAAGTTTGGTGACAGATCAACTTAATGCAGCAATCCAATTTTATGGAATCGCTGCCTGAGAATGTTGCAAAAGATTGTTTATTGTGCTATTCATTAAGAATCTAAAGATTCATTTTGTTTAACATCTGATACAGGTGACATTTGTTAAAGCACTCAACTTTGGCCTTTGCCATTCCAACTGTGCTTTAAAGATTGTCTCAATAATAATAATAATAATAATAATAATAATAATAATAATAATAATAATAATAAATAACAACAACAACAATAACAACAGCAAAAACATTTAGAGTGGTCCAGTAGGATTTTACCTGTGTCAGAACCACTGTACTTCATTTCACTTTTCATTAAAATAATGTTTTTGTTTGTGCTGTCACATTCTTTGTTTTCTTGTCCTTGAGGCTACAAATAACAGATTTTGTAGTATACAAGGTAGATTACATTCTTTCTTCAGTTGCAATACTCTTTGCTTCTACAATGTTTGTTAATATATCTAATAACTCTACAAGACCAGTGTAATATCCTATAGTACTTAGATTACTTTTAAAGGCATATACACTGTTAGGTAATGCTATTTCCTCCACCGATTCATTCCATTTGTTGACTTCTCTAGAACTAAAACAATGTTGCATGTTTCTCCCAACCTGTTTCTTAAATAATGTAATGTTATGTCCTCAGGTTCCGTCATACTGTGCTGTTGCAAAAACCCTTTTATTTGGGATTTCCACTTTATTTTAGTATTTTATGTGTCTTAATTAAATCTCCTCGCACTCTTTTTTCCAAAATGGTTAATCCATAGCATTTTAGCCTTTCTTTATAGTTTTATCTTTGACACCTAATGATCACTTTTGTTGCTCTGTGTTGAATTCCTTCTTAAATCTTGATGTCTTTCTTCAATCAATCAATCAATCATTTATTTATTTCTCATTACAACAATGATAGAATATATAACTTTGAGCAGTATAACATACAAATCCAGAAATTCACTTATAAATAGATGCTGCATATGAGTTTACAACAGTTAGTAAGAAGTATTTGAGAAATGGGTCAACCTAAGGGTTATAAACCCGTCAGGTGATCGACCCTGAGTAGTTAATGAGTTACAGTGTAATAGTAAAAGATGGACAATTATTGAAGTTTAGTCATTACTAAACACTAGTTACATAGCTCCTAGTTAATGTTAATTGATTGGATAAAAGTAAATTAATCAGATTTGTTAATTAATTTTGTTGAGTTAAGAGGTATTTTAGCTTGTTTTTTTAAATAATGACGGTGAAGTAGGTTTTTAAATTCATTTGGAATGCTGTTCCAAATTCTTGGTCCTGAACATTTAATAGTAAATAGTCTTGTTAGTATAAGCAAAATGGAGGAAAAGATTTTGTCTATTTCTGAGGTCGAGTGTATAATTGTTGGTTATTGTGTCTAAAAATTTGTTGGTAATGGACTCCCTGATTTGAATACTATCTTCTAAATGTGGTCATACATTGTCTTGCAAAGACTTATTATTATAATTGTTTTCTCTGCTCACTATAGTTTATCAATCAATCAATCATCAATATGCATAGAATTCTGTTGACTTTCTTATCTGCCTCAGGTCATTGTCTGGATGGTTTTAAACTATTGTGCATGATTATCTCTAAAGCTTTCTCATCAGTTGTAACTTTAGTCTCTTTCCACAGAACTTGAACCCATGATCCATTATCTGCCTGCTAATATGCATCAGAGAGCATTTATCTATATTGAAAAGCAATTGGCAGTCCTCTGATCATTGAGATAGTCTTTTTATGTCATCTTGTGAAATCTTTACATCAGTTTCACTACCATTCTGTCGACATAATTTTGTGTTGCCAACAAACTTTGAAATTTTCTACATTATACCTTCATCAATGTAATTAATATATACTATAAACAATAGAGCAGCGGTTCCCAAACTGTGGTCCGCGGACCGAAGGGGGTCCGTGGAGGATATGGCAGGGGTCCGCGAGAGCCTCCAGAAATATTCAGTGGCACTTCATAGTTTTAGCATTGACAATCTGTGTTCTCAAATTATGTGCGCTGGTCAAGCCACCAATAACAATGATAATTAATATAAATCGTAAGATAACTATAGTAGAGCTACATAATAATATATAGATATAGGCCTAGAATAACACCGCCAGCCGGAGTATAATATTAGCGGGAAAAACCAAGGCCTTGTGAGAGCATGCGAGAGGGCCCAGCAGACAACATCAGTTTATTTTATTGAAAGTCTTATTGAGAACGCTATTTATAACAGATTTTATTTCATCAAAGAAATATTTCGCTCCGTACTGTGCTTAGTCAGTTACCAGCCGCCTGGACCTGGAGAACTAAAGAAGAAATTAAAGGCGTGTTAGTACTTTCTTTTCATATCATTCTGGCAACAAATTCCCTTGGCCGCCACCAGACCACCTGCATAGGCTGCATCTATCAGTCATAAGCAAAGACCACCAGATCTCAGAAACAACCAGAAATAATAGTCAAGTACACAACATCACTCACTATTCAGAGTTATTGAGTTTAGGCTGTAATGGCTAACAGAAAATATTGAGAAATTTTTTTTAAAACAGTATAGAACACGTCAAAACACAAATGATTTAAGTCTCTTAGGTTCTTAGCCATTAAATAATAGTGAACAATAATGAAAACGAAGTACAGATCGAGACTTTTCGTTGAAATTGACTTGCGTGCATGCATTCGTGTCAAAATGCAACCAACAATTGACAGTTTGTGCAAAAAGGCAGGCACATCCATCTCATTAACAGTAATTATATTTAAGATAATTTGACAAAGTGGCTGAGTTTTGAAAAAAGCGTGTTCAATCTATCTGTAACATAACAACATTTATTCAGTGTTCAATTGTATATTATGATTGTCTGCATCGTAGCAAGTTGTCATAGGGTTAGCACCGCTAGCCAACTGGTGTTGTGTGAATAGTCTGCCCATTATTCTCATTAAATATTAACTGTGGCATTTACTTGTTAGATAATGCAATCCAAAAAGTTTGGGAACCTCTGCAATAGAGGACCCAACAATGAACCCTGTTGCCCACCACTTCTGACCTCAGCCAAATATAAATACTTGCCTCTTATACATACCTGCCATTACTTACCTCTTTTACTTACTTGCCATCTGTTTTCTGTTCAATAACCTTTTTTCCAACAAAGAACCTATCACCAACTCCACTTGTCTTAAATATGGCTGCCAGTCTTGAATGAGGTAATTTGTTAAATGCTTTGACAAAGTCAAGGTATATTATGTCAACAGCTTTCCCCTCATCTAACTTGTCATAAATCTCTTAAAAGTCTAGTACAGTGGTTCTCAACCCATGGTCCATGGACCACAGGTGTTCCGCGAGAGTGGGTCTAGTGGTCCGTGGAAAAGTCTGAAAAAATCTAAATAAAAGTCATATATTTTTTTCATGTGAAAAATCTGAAAAGTGCGACGAGCAGAACAAGGTCATCAGCATCAGCACAAAAAGGTTATCAGCACATTTTGTGTGTATTTTGTGCATTTTCAAAGTCTGACAAGCAAAAAAGAACAAATGGTCAACACCGCTTTTTAGGAGCAGATGAATGCTCAATTTATCAGGTGGTCCGCGAGAAATTTTTGAACATAAAAAGTGGTCCGCGAGGCAAAGGTGGTTGAGAACCACTGGTCTAGTATATGCGTTAACATATACTGTGGCAGTACTGTGGCAACCCTTACCCCTACTGATGTGAAGTGAAATTACAACACAGAACAGTCTCAGTTTAAATACCATTGCCATGTTCTGGACTGCCATGCATTATTGATATACTGTAGCTTTTTAACCAGAATATCATGAAAAAAGGCTAATTTTAGGAACCCTTCGGGCCAAAGAATCTAGTAGCAAAAGGATTAAGCAAGACTTTCCTTTAACGATCCCATATGACTGTTCTTTAAAATCCTGTATCACATCAAATGGTGCAATAAC
The DNA here is from genome assembly GCA_018105865.1 of Metaphire vulgaris. NCBI lineage: Eukaryota > Metazoa > Annelida > Clitellata > Crassiclitellata > Megascolecidae > Metaphire > Metaphire vulgaris. Next base: position 40,246,973 of record CM030832.1, on the reverse strand, counting down.
TTTGTCTTGACTATTTTTCCAAAAACCTTGCATGGTACAGTATATAGGTCAAACTCATTTCTGTATAGTTTCCTGGCTCACTACAGTTTCCCTTTTTTAATATTGGCATGAGTAATGCTTGAGGGACTACTCCCATTATAATTAAATTTTCTTGTTGAGTGAGCATAAGAGGTGTGACATTAATTTATGCAATATTTTTAGTCTGTTGTATTTGTACTAATATCAAGTGACAGGGGCAGTTTTCAGAAATACAAATGCATTTCAGTTTTCCCCAATCATAAAATGATTTGTTTGAATTTTTCTGTGATTTTGTCTTGGAAAAATACTTGCGAATTCTGACGTTTTGCTTATTACCTTGTCGCCAACCATAAGATTTCATGGATGGTGCATCATATATTTCTGTAATAATGCCTTTTCAGGCTTCCATTGGTCTGTGTGTATTTGTTTTATAATTTGCGTTTAATTATAATTTCTAATTTTGTTATTGTGCTTCTTAATTCAGCATGCAGCATGTAAACATGTTCTGTTTTAGTTAATTCAATATTTGCTGCTTCATTCTTTATCATTAAATTCTCATATTTGTTGAAGTTTATGGATTAGCTATACAAAAATCATGTTACTCAATTCAAACACCATATTACAAGTGTTTTGTCATTTATGCAGCTTTTGAATAGTGAAAGCATTTTCAATTTGCGTCCACCATAAATAGCTTTAGAAGCAAACTGGCTGCATGCTGCAGCATTCACCAAAGTGTTGATCGATTATTATTAATTTATCCATTTTATGTGAAAGCAGTGAACATCTGAAGATAGCATAGCAATACTGTCAACAGAAATACTAGTTGTTGATACTGTTGAAATTATGGAACAGTGTTGTTATTGGAGTATGTATTGATATGAGTCTGTTGCACATCTGCAGAATATCACAATTCCATGTAAATAGACTGTATATCTTATTGTAAATATGTTGCCATATGTTGTAGATACTATGTTGATAATGATATAAATATTACAGATATATGGGCCTCTGCAATGAAAATCATTCCTGTTGATTTGTTACATTAATAAAACAAACTGTTTACTTAGGCAGAATATTTATCATAAACTTTTGAATGCTTTAACTTAAATGATTACTTAATCATTAATGAAAGCATAAAATATGCAGATTGCCAATTCACATGCCATTTCTGTTAAAAAATCAATTTTTATCTATTTCTATTTTTTACCATATACAATATGGTAATATCATCATCCAGCTACATGGGTGCTGTACCCGTGGATGTCAACAGTCTGATTCAAAATTTGCCTCCATCTTTCTCGGTCCTGTGTTGCTCTGGTTAGTGTGTGCAGCTCCACGTTCTCCCAATTCACGATTTCGTCCAACCACTCTCTTCTCAGTCTGCCTCTTTCATTTTCTCCATCCACTGTTCCTAGCATGATCTTCTTCACCAGTCTGTTGTCTTCCATCCTGCATATGTGCCTGAAGAAGTTCATTTTTCTCTGTATCAGTGATTGCATGATGTTTGTTTTGTTCTTGATTCTTTCTCATATTGTTGTGTTCTTTATTTTCTGCTGCCAGTGGCGTAACTAGGGGGCACTTTGTTTACAGCCCCCCGGACCCCGGGCGGGGGCCCCCGAAGAGGGGTCTAAGCTAGGGTTAGGTTAGGGTTAACCCTAACTTAAACTTAACCCTAGAAATATGAGGTGAGGACCTTTTTTTGCTTGTCAGGGTTAAAAAGGTGGAGACGATAACGTTTTTTTTTGCTTGTCAGCTCGAAACTCTGGGGCCCCCATGTCAAAGATGCCCCCCGGGCCCCCAAATATCACGCTACGCCACTGTCTGCTGCCATCTGATGTTCAAAATGCTCCTATAGCATTTCATTTCAAAGGCCAGTAGTCGTTCTTGGTCTCTTTTCTTTATAGTCCAGGTTTCTGATGCATAGAGTAGTACACTGAAGATGCATGTTCTTAGTATCTCTAGTTTGGTCTCAACTTTCAAGACCCTGCTTTTCCATATTTTTTTAAAGCCTGCCATTGCTCCTGTTGCTTTTGCTATTCTTTTTTTATCTCCTGGCTGCAGTTGTTATCCCATGTCAGCAGACTCCCAAGGTATTCGAATTCTGTTACGTGTGCAATTTTTCTTCGTTGACTGTCATGTTTTCAGTGCATTCTTGTTTTCCAAATATCATTGCTTTTTTTCTATATTTACGATCAGTCCCAGGCTTGATTGTACCGTAAGTTTTCAATGTCTTCTTCTAACAAGTCTATGTCATCTGCGAATCTCACGTTGTTCACCATCTCTCCACTGATCTTGACTCCTTTTCTCTTGTTCTCTCTACTGCATTGCTTGTTTTATATATTTCTGCAGTTTTTCAATTCTGCTTTCCATGCTGTTATCTTTCCGTCTTGCTGTGTCTGTGTTCAACTCTGTGAAATGCTTATCAAAGTCGCACTTGAGTTCTTCTTGTTCCAGTGCTTCTATGTCATAATGCTTTGTTATCCTCCTTATTCTGTTTCTTTTTAGCCTAAGTTGTAGTTTCGACATCACCAGGCTGTGTTCTGAAGAGAAGTTTGCTCCTTGGTATGTTCGGCAGTTCCTTAGCGGTATTTTCCATCTTTTATCTATTAAAACCAAGTCGATCATGTTGTGATATTCTCCTGATGGTGCTCTCCATGTCCACTTTCTACTGTCCTTTTGTTCAAAGCGTGTGTTTCCTATTATCACGTGATGTTTAGTGGCAAATTCCAGCAGTCTCTCCTCTCTCGTTCTGGTTGCCGTGGCATATCGCCCCATCACTGCTTCCCATCCATTGTTATCCTTTCCTACTTTGGCGTTCCAGTCTCTGATGATTAGTGTAACTTCTTTCTATCCTATTTCTCTCAGTGTGGCTTCGACCTGCTTGTAGAAGTCTTCTAGTTCCTCTTTCGTGCTCTCTGTTGTTGGGGCATAAACCTGGATGACCATGATGTTGACTGGTTTTCCTTTACATTTTGCTGCTATTCTGGAGTTTACCAGTTTGTAGCTGATAAGTGCCTTTGTTGCCTTCTTGCTCAAATAGAATCTTACTCCCCTTTGATGCTCTTGTTCCTCTCTGTTCCAGATTATTTCACCTCCATTTACTTCTTCTGTACTAGTCCATCTCATTTCCGCCAACCCCAGCACGTCGCAGTCATATCTCTTCATTTCATGCCGAAATAGCATCAGTTTTCCTGTGCTCCAAGGGATCTGCACATTCCAAGTTCCAATGTTATGGTTATCTTGGCCGGTTTTAGAGTATTTTCTTCCGCTGGCATGATATCTTTTGTTGATGCAGATGTTGTTTGTATTGGCTGACTGTATCTACAGTTACTCCACTAGTTACTCAAAACAGTATCTAAATAATTATGCACTTCTGTAGCACCATTTCTAATACTCTAGGGCATCAATCGATTGTACAGTGACTAGCGTTACTGTAACTAGTTACTACCCAACACCAGAGGCGTAAACCTGGCGTCAACATTGGGGGGATAGAATAATTTTTAAAAAGTTGACCCCCAGAAATATAAATATAAATATATTGCATATTATGGTGGGGACTTAAAATCGCCCATGAAATACGTCTTAGCAAGCCAAAAAAAGGTCATCCTGATATTTTTATATGTTTCCCTCTCCAAATACCCTGACAAGCAAAAAAAGGTCATCCGAAAGGATAGAATGTGGATTTGGCGTAATTCTGGCATCAACATCATGGGGTAGGATAGAATTTGTTTACCATATAGCCCAAAACATTGGGGGGATAATTGATACTCTGTCCCCCGCCAACTAATTATTCGGGGGGACCCCGCCGTCCCCCGTGTTTTACGCCCATGCCAAGCACTGTATAAACCTTTCAAAATATCTCAAATTTCTCCATCACATATGACGTAAGAAAGCAGCAATTAGAGCCTACACATTTACATTCTAATACCTTTAGTGGCATAGATCCTACACTTCAACAAGATTGCCTCTCTTCGGCTTAAAATACAAGGCACAAACACAGCAACCGCAGACATTTCTGATTTCTCAGTTTTGTCTTCGTGCCAGAGTAAATCAACTTTAACGTCTCTTCCAGATTTTGAATTGGCAACTGAGGCAAAAATTTTACATCTCATACACTCCCTCCCAAATAAACAGTGTGACTCTGATTCCAACCTCTCTTCTAAAGGAATGTTCGGCGACCTTATTACACGTAATAACAAAAATTATCAATCTCTCGCTCTCCTCTGGAATATTTCCAGATTCATTTAAACACTCGATCGTAACACCACTCCTTAAAAAGTCAACTCTAAATAAAGACGAACTATCGTCCAATATCAAACTTGTCGATCATTTCAAAACTCGCTGAACGTGTTGTTCTCTGTCGACTCAGAGAATAGGCCTACCTTACTTTTAACTCACTTCTCAACCCAAATCAATCTGGCTTTACTAAGCACCACTCTACCGAAACCCTTCTGGTCGCTTTATACGACAAGTTGGTAACTTCCATCAGTCATCAGAAAATCACTTGTCTCTGACTCTCTGTTTGCTCGATATTTCGGCTGCATTCGATACCATTGATCACGATATTCTGATAAAACGAGACAGAGTTCATACTTATCGGACTACCCACACAAATCGCCAAGATATCAGACACAATAATCAAATTCAACGAGGGACCCTCGCCTGACCACTCGTTCAAAACTAATTCCCCAGTAAGAAATTTTGGTGTGATATTTGATCCAAATCTCTCATTTTCAACACATCTAATCTCAGTCACTCATGTTTCACATACATCAGTGATGGGCAAAAGTTAACTAAAAATTAGTTAACTTTTAGTTAAACTACTTTTTTTTAGTTGCATCAAAAGTTAAACTGGTTGCCAGTAGTTGGGCAAAAGTTTAGTTAAGGCATTAGTTAAACTGATTTTTTTTAGTTAACTTTTTTTAGTTAAACTTGAGTTATTCAGATTCTATGTCAGATGAAAACTTTGATCAGTCTGTGTTTTTGCGGTATATTCTCAAGGAATGAAACATTGTAACGTTGAAACAACCTCATTTAATATGCCGATCAGTGAATTTGTGGATATTGTGACAGCTGCTGTTTAAAATTATAATCGTAAATCGTGTTCGTTGCAGCTTGTAACATAGTTTTACTAGCTCAGTAGCTCATGTCAAAGTTAAAAAGTTAAAGGTAAAAGTTAAACTGCTTTTAATTAGTTATCAGTTAAAGTTAAACTGCTACAGTGAAAAGTTAGTTACTTAAAAAGTTAAACTGCTTGATTGCAAAAAAAGTTTAGTTAAAGTTTAACTAAAAAAAATTAGTTAGTGCCCATCACTGACATACATACGGTACTTACCGTCACTTACGACGCCTACGTCCATTCCTAAACTTAAGTGCATTATGATAATTTTAATAATTCCTAAGCGCATAGGAACATAGGCGGCGCTTATCAGGGGCTTGGGGGGGCTTAGCCCCCCCAAATATTTTCCAAATTTTGTGGCTATGTAGGCCTGTAATAGTGATTTGAAACGAATTTAGTATAAATAAAATGAGAAAAAGAAGACAGAACACATTACACAAGGCACAAAGACTAAAGAGTTATTATTCTTATTTTGTCTGGTTTAATTTGTCTTGTTCGCGGTTTCTGTAGCAGTGGATTTCTGTGGATTTTTGGAAATTTAGAGAGCCGTCTGTGGTTTTTTGGTTTCGGCAAAACGGCAACACTGTGATGCTGTCAACATGTCCTGAAACGTATTTCCGGTATGCCACTATAATGTAAGGTCAGACCCCGCCGGGGGCTCATAATGATCCTAGTCAATGTTAATATAGGCCTAGCTGTGGGAGTTAACGACGCTCCCAGGACTCCCTAACAGGCTAACCCTAACTGACGTTGTACAACTCTTGAACTCAAAACCCAGATGTTGCCTTTGCCGAGATAGTAATGATGGAGACGGGATGGCAAGGGAGGAGGCGATTTTTCAACAGTTTCATATAACGAGACCGCTCAGACGAAATCAATTTCCGTTCTTCAAAACTGCGCTAAAACTCACCTACGGCAACGTAGAAGTGAAACATTTTTCCGGGGGTAACACCCCCGGACCCCCCCTTCCTGGGGAGGGGAAGGGAGGGGAGGGGGAAAGGGGGAGGAGTTTAACAATAGCTTAAGCCCCCCAAATTAGAAACCCTAGCGCCGCCTATGCATAGGAATAAGAAGCTACTTCGGTGCATCTTTTGAAAGCGCTTTAGAAATTAACGAGATTTTTAAACTTCCGCGCAGCTTGCACGATTGCCACCTCTATTGTTCATTCACAAATGGATTACTGCAACTCCCTATACCTTAATGTTCACAAAAAACAAATAGCACGCCTTCAAGCAATACAAAATGCTTTGGCTAGAGCTGTCACGCGAACGCCAAAAGTTCACCACATAATAATAATATCACATCACTCCGGTTTTGATATCGCTTCACTGGCTCAAAGTTCCAAAACGGACACATTTCAAGATTCTATGTCTGACCTACAACGCCATCCAGTTCTCAAAACCCATGTACCTCCGTAATCTCTTTACAGTTCAAGCGCAGCGGTCAACTCGTTCATCTGTCAGCCTGACACTCATTCGACCAACAGCCAGTGGCGGCTCTAGGGTTTCGCAAGTGGGGGGCCGTTGGGGTGGCAACTTCTAATCATGGGGGGGTCAGCCCTTTGTTGTTTAATGTATGTAGCATTAAGTATAGGGTCCCAACTGGGGGGTCACTGGGGGGCCAGGCACTCAGTAGGGGGCACGGGCCCCTCTTCCTCCCCCCGGTGGAGCCGCCACTGCCAACAGCCACTGAAATTCTCAGATCGGTCGATCTCGTACACTGCGCCTCGTCTCTGGAGTGATCTTCCATCAGAGATACGAAAGATCAATTGGAGCGAACCTCGTTCCCCAGTCACCAGAGGGCAGGGCCCAATCGTTTCGCTCGCAGTCGCGAGATGGCGCTGCGTGAATATAAAAGGGGAACGCGGCCAGTTTTGCTGTCTTCTTCGGTTTGGGCTCTTCGGTTTGGGAGGTTAATTTTGTGGGGCCGAGGGACGCCAGAGGCGCCGGCCCGATAGATTTTGTTCTAAGTGCTATGCTATTGCTATGTTTATCTAACCGATATTGAACGTAGATCGTGTTTTAAATAATAAGTACATATTGCAAACTTCAGCTGAGTTTGGCGTTCACATTATAATATCGTCGACACAGGGCCGCCGAGAGGGGGGCAGGAGGGGCAAATGCACAGGGGCCCGGCGGTCTGGAGGGGCGCGGGCCGATGATGAATATGCATAATTAACAATAACACCAATAATAACACTAAAGAAAGGGGGCCCGGCGAGTAAAAGGGGGCCCGGACCTGAGGACATCAAAAGCATCAAAATTAACAGTGTGAACAGGGGCGTCATTTAGGGGAGGGCAGGCGGGCCTCCCCAAAGAAAATGAAGAAATAATGTATTAAGTAAATAAATAAATGTGAATGTGCAAAAAATCGCCAAAATTGTCCAAAATTTGCCTTAAAATGTCAAACAATTTCAAAATTTGTCCAAAAATTGCTCAAAATTTGCCCAAAGTTGGCCAAAAAATTATCTCGCCTCCAAGAAAAGTGTGGAATGACGCTAGTGAGTGTGAAAAAGAGCGACAAGAAAAAAGGTCACTAGTTTTCGAGAGTTGCAACATGACATCGTGTCGGTTAATTTGGGTTAAACCAATGACAAGCAAAGAAAGGGTTGTCAGCAATTTTTAAAAAAATTTTCGGGCCCGCCGGCCATTTTGCACAGGGGCCCGGAATTTCTCTCGGCGGGCCTGCGTCGACATACATCGAACTCGAAGTCCTGCATGAGACCTTCTAAGGCCCGAGGCCGAACCACGACGCGGGACGATCATTGGCCATCCCTGGGGTGCTAAGGGGGCACGTTCCCCCTATATCGTTTCACAATAACTCTGGTCCTCTTCAGTCCATAAATCAGTCACCATTGGCTCCACAAACTTTCCGAAAACAACTCAAAACTATTCTCTTCAAGAAATCCTATGGCGAAATCTTTAATACAGGCCTGCATTCTACCCTCCGCAAATCTTGTTATCATCCTCCATAAAAATACTTTGCTGCGACTGCCTACCTGGATCTACAACCTTGACCACCACGGACTGCTGACTACGGACCATGGGTTTACCTAGATTGAGCGCTCGTGATTAAGCTGCGCCAAGCTTTCGGGCAGCGCTATAGAAATTTTTGTGTTTACTTACTTACTTCGGATGAAAAGAAAAGATGGCGATGAATAAAAATGAATATGATTTGACAATTTTGAACGAGGTTGCTGCACGATTGTTGGTCTGTCGCTGTAAGTTCCTTGAAAAGGGAATGGTAAGCACCGTGCAACTCTCTGCATCGTATAGCAGTGGCGGCTCCACCGGGGGGCCCGTGCCCCTATTGAATGCCTGCCCCCAGTTGGGACCCTATACTTAATGCTACATACATTAAACAACAAATGGTTGGCGGTAAAACCGTGGGACGCCATCTGAACCCCTTCCAGACGGTTTATATTAAAATTATTTAAACCTAGAGGTACCCATACCCCTAGGGGTACCCCTACCCCTAGGGCTAGGGGTACCTCTAGGGGTGAGGGGTACCCCTACCGGTAGGGTTAGGGGTACCCCACCCCTAAGTACGTTTTTATGTCCTAGGATACTACTCGACGACAGGCCTGCCGAGAGAAATTCCGGGCCACTGTGCAGAATAAAAGGGTTGAATCTGCACAAATCCTGTGCATTATTAGCATTCAGTGGCGTATTTAGAATTTTGGTAAGGGGGCATGGCCCAAATGGCCCAATGGTAAATACGCCACTGCCGACTGGGCTTCAATTTTCAGGCGACCAAAAAATTCATGTCGATATTTCACCTAAATAACTCTTTAGAACCCTCAAACGCCTTGCAGTGATGTCAGTGGACTAGAAAAATCTGTCACTTTCTACCTTATTAATGTGTCTAACTGTCTATGTAGGCAATATAATAATGTTGGTTATACATTGTATAGATTTTAAAACCTTTAAAGCAGTCAGACACCTGATAGATATGCAAAATGCGGGTCCAGATTCTTTGTAGGCATCGACTGGGCTTCAATCGGTGCAAATATGAAAGCCCTACGACACCACAAATTTTCGCTCAAATTTCTAAAAAAATGCCCTGGACCATGAAAATTTTTCGGGCGACCCAAAAATTCATGTCGATATTTCACCCAAATAACTCTTTAGAACCCTCAAACGCCTTGCAGTGATGTCAATGGACTAGAAAAATCCGCCATTTTCCACCCTATTAATGTGTCTATGTTGGCAATATAATAATGGTGGCTATACATTGTATAGATTCTAAAACCTTTAAAGCAATCAGACACCTGATAGATATCCAAAATGCGGGTCCAGATTCCTTGTAGGCACCGACTGGCAGTGGCGTATTTAGAATTTTGGTATGGGGGCAGCCCATGGCGCGCGCGAAGTGCGAGCCTATAAAGGGGGGGGTCTGGGGACAGGCTAGGCCAAGACCAAAGAGGGGGGGGCATGGCCCAAATGGCCCAATGGTAAATACGCCACCGTTAGCATTATGTAATAACGAGGGTTCTCATGGATGAGGCGTTTTAAATTGCAGAAGGTGAAGGCCTTTGTTTGCAATAGCGATTGATAGGCCTATCATTGTAGCAAAGGCTGCTAAAGATAGTGGCTGAATATGGTGTTTGAAGTCGATCTATAACAGAACGAAATAACTTTATATCTATACCGTTAGATACTACTCTTCGAGGCCTTTCCAACGGTATAAGTAATTTTAATATAAACCGCCTGGAAGGGGTTCAGGTGGCGTTCCACGGTTTTACCTTTTAATATCACTAATTGCAACGGCGTAGCCAGGATTACGGGATATTGTGGTGGGGGACCCGTGGCTACAGTGGCGGTTGCACAGGGGGTGCCCGGGGGTCCCGTGCCCCCTATTGAGTGTCTGGGCCCCATACTTAAAACTACATACCTAACAACAAATGGTTGCCCCCACCATGATTAGAAGTTGCCACCCCAACAGCCCCCCCCCACTTGCCAAGTCCTGGAACCGCCACTGCGTGGCTACGCCAATTACTAATTGAAAGCCGAATACCTTTTAAAGTGGCGTAGCTAAGAGAATCGGTATTTTATTAACACTCTATTTCCCCGCCCTATTAAGCTTATTAAAAGTCACCTTCGGCGCAGTGGCGTAACGACGGCGAGGGAGGGGGCAAACGCCCCCGGGCGCCGAGGATGAGAAGCGCCAAAGTGCCAGTTATGACCATTTTGCTCGTCACACTGTCTTTCAAAGTTTAGTGGAGGTTAGTGATGCACTGCTATGCACTTCGATGCTTTACGCATAGACTTAACCCTTTTCATGTCAAGAGTGTAAGAAATATTTTAGTAGAAAAAAGCGACAAATTCGAGGGGAACTGGGCCAAAATGTCTAGCGCAAAGGCATCATTGCAAGATCCACTGCAATTCTCTTGTGAAATTTGACGTAATTATTGGAGGGGGTAACTGGAAGTTTACAGTTGACAAGGGGAGGGGTCAAAAATTGCCCATAAATTGACATAATTAATGGACAGCCCACTAGGACATAGCGCCAACACCCCACCCCTTTTTTCCGGCTAGACCCGCTACTGTTTGGTCTTCACAATGAACTAAGCTACTTTAAATCATGCTGTCAAGTCAGTGGCGGCTCTAGGATTTGGCAAGTGGGGGGGGCGTTGGAGTGGCAACTTCTAATCATGGGGGCCAACCATTTGTTTAATGTATGTAGCATTGAGTATAGGGTCCCAACTGGGGGACCACTGGGGGGCCAGGCGCTCAATAAGGGGGCAAGGGCCGCTCCTGTGGAGCCGCCACTTAGCCAAGTTATATGAAAAATTAGGTAAAATTTTCAAATTTTGAAATTTGCTTAATAATCCAGTTGATGCAAGACTTTTTCACACCACTGTAAGGTTTCGATAACCTTACTCTCAGAGCCACTTGGTGTTTCGAATAGGACCTAAATTTAATTTGCCAGTCACATAGGGTAACTGAATCTATTTGCAAGAAGTTTTCTGTTTCCATTAATTAACATTTGGTTTTCTTAGCAGTAGCCTAATTGGAACTTGTAAAGTTGATTGCAGCTACAAGAAACCAGCTAAGCTGGTTCTCTTTAAATTTGATAAACCCATTACTATTCCTCCTACTCCTATGGTAGCACACATTTCTTAACATTATTGCAATCACATTTATGATTAAAACAGTTTGTCACATTAAATAAGTTTATTATCACACTTTTCTCAAAGGTTCATTTTAAACAACAGACTGTTACACTGTAAACATTTAGTTGTGCACTTTAAAGCATAGCAATAGTCTTTTTCACAGTTTCTTTAGTCGTTTAGTATTTTCCATCAATATAAAAGTGCAGATTATTTAGCACTGTAACCATAGCAAAGGCCATTCACTGGTGCTGTTGACAACGTTGATAATGACCTGAAGAGACTCCGGTGTGATGAAAACGTTCGTTGCTAACAAGTAAACTGGCGGTGAATCCACGAGAGATTGGTCGTCCACGATAGAATTTGTATCTCTCTGGAAGTGCAAAGAATTCTCTGCTTTTTGGGTGGTGGCGAGTTCCCAAGAAGCGTTGGATAAATGACTTCTGACCAAACGGCAGTCGACTTGACAAGATGGCATACTAGACACAAAATGAGCGGATGATCTTCTTCAATCTTCCTCGCCCCGAGGGTTGTTCACACTACGGACTTATCCCTTTCCATTGCTGTCTATCGTTAGTTGCCCTCGTGGCTTGGTATGTTAAAAGCCCCGTCCAAGTTTGGATGCTGTTGAGCCAGGTTATCATTGGCCTTCTCTCGTGGATTCACCGCCGGTTTACGTGTTGGCAACGAACTTTTTCATTGGTCTTCTTCCTGGAATTATATCTTGTACAACCTCGAGACAATCCCCTTGCTTCCTTACCACTACAAAGACATAATAGACAAAACTAAGGCAACATGCAGTCAAACAGTAAAGATTTTTGCTCACATTGGCCAGCTAATCAGTTCTTTGAAACTGTCCAATATAGGCCTATATAGGACAGCCCCTAGAGAACTGATTAGCTGTTCACCCTCTCGCCGCGATGAGGCTGTGAGCATGAGAGGGACGGGCCCCCCTGGACAATTTGACAAGTAAAATTTTAAAACAAATGTGATGCTATACAGACGGCTTCCAAAGAATGACTAACATAAACTTTATTATTAACATTTCATCCCCACACAAAAACCGCCGCCGCGCGAAGACAACGTTGACGTTGGCATTGTGTGAGAAAAAGGGAGCTACTTAAAGTACTAGGACCGACATAAATTTTATTTTTAACATTTCATCCCCCACACAAAAACCGCCGCCGCCGCTGAAGACAACGTTGACGTTGGCATTGTGTGAGAAAAAGGGAACTACTTAGAGTACTAGGACCGACATAAATTTTATTTTTAACATTTCATCCCCCACACAAAAACCGCCGCTGAAGACAACGTTGACGTTGGCATTGTGTGAGAAAAAGGGAACTACTTAGAGTACTAGGACCGACATAAATTTTATTTTTAACATTTCATCCCCCACACAAAAACCGCCGCCGCCGCTGAAGACAACGTTGACGTTGGCATTGTATGAGAAAAAGGGAACTACTTAAAGTACTAGGACCGACATAAATTTTATTTTTAACATTTCATCCCCCACACAAAAACCGCCGCCGCCGCTGAAGACAACGTTGACGTTGGCATTGTGTGAGAAAAAGGGAACTACTTAAAGTACTAGGACCGACATAAATTTTATTTTTAACATTTCATCCCCCACACAAAAACCGCCGCCGCCGCTGAAGACAACGTTGACGTTGGCATTGTGTGAGAAAAAGGGAACTACTTAAAGTACAAGGACCGACATACATTTTATTTTTAACATTTCATCCCCACACAAAAACCGCCGCCGCCGCTGAAGACAACGTTGACGTTGGCATTGTGTGAGAAAAAGGGAGCTACTTAAAGTAATACGACTAAAATAAATTTTATTTTTAACATTTCATCCCCCACACAAAAACCGCCGCCGCCGCTGAAGACAACGTTGACGTTGGCATTGTGTGAGAAAAAGGGAGCTACTTAAAGTAATACGACTAAAATAAATTTTATTTTTAACATTTCATCCCCCACACAAAAACCGCCGCCGCCGCTGAAGACAACGTTGACGTTGGCATTGTGTGAGAAAAGGGGAACTACTTAAAGTACAAGAACCGACATAAATTTTATTTTTAACATTTCATCCCCCACACAAAAACCGCCGCCGCCGCTGAAGACAACGTTGACGTTGGCATTGTGTGAGAAAAAGGGAGCTACTTAAAGTAATACGACCAACATACATTTTATTTTTAACATTTCATCACCCACACAAAAACCGCCGCCGCCGCTGAAGACAACGTTGACGTTGGCATTGTGTGAGAAAAAGGGAGCTACTTAAAGTAATACGACTAAAATAAATTTTATTTTTAACATTTCATCCCCCACACAAAAACCGCCGCCGCCGCTGAAGACAACGTTGACGTTGGCATTGTGAGAAAAAGGGAGCTACTTAAAGTAATACGACTAAAATAAATTTTATTTTTAACATTTCATCCCCCACACAAAAACCGCCGCCGCCGCTGAAGACAACGTTGACGTTGGCATTGTGTGAGATAAAGGGAACTACTTAAAGTACTAGGACCGACATACATTTTATTATTAACATTTCATCCCCCACACAAAAACCGCCGCCGCCGCTGAAGACAACGTTGACGTTGGCATTGTGTGAGAAAAAGGGAACTACTTAAAGTACTAGGACCGACATACATTTTATTATTAACATTTCATCCCCACACAAAAACCGCCGCCGCTGCTGAAGACAACGTTGACGTTGGCATTGTGTGAGAAAAAGGGAGCTACTTAAAGTAATACGACTAAAATAAATTTTATTTTTAACATTTCATCCCCCACACAAAAACCGCCGCCGCCGCTGAAGACAACGTTGACGTTGGCATTGTGTGAGATAAAGGGAGCTACTTAAAGTAATACGACTAAAATAAATTTTATTTTTAACATTTCATCCCCCACACAAAAACCGCCGCCGCCGCTGAAGACAACGTTGACGTTGGCATTGTGTGAAAAAGGGAGCTACTTAAAGTAATACGACTAAAATAAATTTTATTTTTAACATTTCATCCCCACACAAAAACCGCCGCCGCCGCAGCGAAGCTAACGTTGACGTTGGCATTGTGTGAGAAAAAGGAGCTACTTAAAAGTAATACGACTAAAATAAATTTTATTTTTAACATTTCATCCCCCACACAAAAACCGCCGCCGCCGCAGCGCAAAGCTAACGTTGACGTTGGCATTGTGTGAGAAAAAGGGAGCTACTTAAAGTAATACGACTAAAATAAATTTTATTTTTAACATTTCATCCCCCACACAAAAACCGCCGCCGCCGCAGCGCGAAGCTAACGTTGACGTTGGCATTGTGTGAGAAAAAGGGAGCTACTTAAAGTAATACGACAAAAATAAATTTTATTATTAACATTTCATCCCCCACACAAAAACCGCCGCCGCCGCAGCGCGAAGCTAACGTTGACGTTGGCATTGTGTGAGAAAAAGGGAGCTACTTAAAGTAATACGACTAAAATAAATTTTATTATTAACATTTCATCCCCCACACAAAAACCGCCGCCGCCGCAGCGCAAAGCTAACGTTGACGTTGGCATTGTGTGAGAAAAAGGGAGCTACTTAAAGTAATACGACTAAAATAAATTTTATTTTTAACATTTCATCCCCCACACAAAAACCGCCGCCGCCGCTGAAGACAACGTTGACGTTGGCATTGTGTGAGAAAAGGGAACTACTTAAAGTACAAGGACCGACATAAATTTTATTTTTAACATTTCATCCCCCACACAAAAACCGCCGCCGCCGCTGAAGACAACGTTGACGTTGGCATTGTGAGAAAAAAGGAGCTACTTAAAGTAATACGACTAAAATAAATTTTATTTTTAACATTTCATCCCCACAAAACCGCCGCCGCCGCTGAAGACAACGTTGACGTTGGCATTGTGTGAGATAAAGGAGCTACTTAAAGTAATACGACTAAAATAAATTTTATTTTTAACATTTCATCCCCACACAAAACCGCCGCCGCCGCTGAAGACAACGTTGACGTTGGCATTGTGTGAGAAAAAAGGAGCTACTTAAAGTAATACGACTAAAATAAATTTTATTTTTAACATTTCATCCCCACACAAAAACCGCCGCCGCCGCTGAAGACAACGTTGACGTTGGCATTGTGTGAGATAAGGGAACTACTTAAAGTACTACGACCAACATTCATTTTATTTTTAACATTTCATCCGACGTTGGCATTGTGTGAGAAAAAGGAGCTACTTAAAGTAATACGACTAAAATAAATTTTATTATTAACATTTCATCCCCACACAAAACCGCCGCCGCCGCAGCGCGAAGCTAACGTTGACGTTGGCATTGTGTGAGAAAAAGGGAGCTACTTAAAGTAATACGACTAAAATAAATTTTATTATTAACATTTCATCCCCACACAAAAACCGCCGCCGCCGCAGCGCGAAGCTAACGTTGACGTTGGCATTGTGTGAGAAAAAGGAGCTACTTAAAGTAATACGACTAAAATAAATTTTATTATTAACATTTCATCCCCACAAAAAACCGCCGCCGCCGCAGCGCGAAGCTAACGTTGACGTTGGCATTGTGTGAAAAAAGGAGCTACTTAAAGTAATACGACTAAAATAAATTTTATTATTAACATTTCATCCCCACACAAAAACCGCCGCCGCCGCAGCGCAAAGCTAACGTTGACGTTGGCATTGTGTGAAAAAGGGAGCTACTTAAAGTAATACGACTAAAATAAATTTTATTTTTTTAACATTTCATCCCCACACAAAAACGCCGCCGCCGCTGAAGACAACGTTGACGTTGGCATTGTGTGAGAAAA